>OY829905.1:3543642-4143642 GCA_963691955.1 Chloroclystis v-ata
ATTTGCATTTGATATTTATGTCAAAAATAAAATATGAAACAGCCATGAAATATATATATAAATATAATATATGCTAAATGCTATAAACAAAATGATAATTAATGAATTAAGTAGCCAAATGGCAAAAACGGAACCCTTATAGATTCGTCATGTCAGTCCGTCCGTATGTCACAGCCGTTTTTCTCCGAAACAATAAGAGCTATAACGTTGAAATTTGTGTTGGAACTGGGTCGGAAATGTCCTAGTTTCCATCAAATAAGGATGTATTCAAAAAATCCAGAAGTGACGGTGTATGCGTCGCAAAAATTTATTGGATTCAACTATTATTTCGATTTTCAAACTGGAAAAGCTTTGTGGTGGAGGGGTGCTTTCAGGAACAATGCAAATCAATCAAACAGTCTTGAAAGGCTCAACCCCCAGAACCCACTAGTCCTCCGTCATTTTCATTGACACAAATGAGGCATCCAACTGCAGTTTTTGGGGAATGTACCTTTCCCAGCCCATTGTTCGACAGCATTGCAACTCCCCAGATGACTCCTCAAAGGCCTAGTGTTGATGATACAGGATTCAGCAATGTCTTGGTTCAATCATGTGAGTTGTCTACCAGCAAGCACTACACCAACTTTGAGTCTCCATCAAGTCCAAAAAAGCTTGCTTATTCAAGACAGCCATTTACATCTGAAACTGGCCTTAGTTTTGTAGATTTAAAGACTGTAAAATCTTATAACACCGGTACATCTAAAATAATGAGTTCTACAGCTAATGCTTATATCAGTGAACCTGTGTTGAAATTGACACAAAATGATGAAGGATTTACTTCACTTTCTAAAACCACAGTGTCTCCTGAATCACATTGTAAAGTAATGGAACAGTGTCTCAAAAATATAAGGGAAACTATAATTACACTACCTTCGGAAGTATCTGACATACATGATGATTCCTCACTAAGTCTTGGTTTGAAGAGACGCGAGCCTTCTACTTCTAAAATTGTGAGCCAACTCAGAGATGTTAGCCAGAGGTTGGCCATTAAGCGAAAACATGAAACTGTTGCTGAAAAGGGTTCAAATTTCAAAAAAACAAGTCGGTCGGAAGCAGGATGCAACATGGTATCTGGTACCGGACACTGATGTTCTACTCTCAGAGTTTACTTTCCTTGATAAATATGTGCAAACTGATCCAAGTTGTGCCATATTAGTGGAAGCTACTGTACACTGCGAGTTGTTGAGCCTCTCGCTGGGCAGCGACAGCCGCGCGCTACCGGCCATGGATGTGCGGAGTAGACTCAATGCCCACCGTTTCACAGTTCAATATAGTATTAAGTTAGATGCAGCAACATCTAAAAAGTTTGCGTTATTGAAATCCTGTTTGCAAATTATGAAAAAACATCATGTGGTCATAATTTCAAATGACATAGAAGTACATACGACAGCAAAAGGGCACTCAGTTCCTTGCTACACCATACATTTCATCAAAAACGGCCCAGCCACAGAACCTGTATTTATGAAACAAAACGTAAAAATTACTGTTAACGCAGAAAATGATTCGGTAAGAACAAATGAAAAATTTGAATCCAGTTTGAAAGACGTATATTACAGAGAGAGTCTAGGGCCATTGATCTAGCTAGACGATAAAGAATCGAAAAAGCCAAATGACGAAATAATGTCAGTCGAAAATAAACCAACTCAAGAGCCTCTTTACAAAATATTACCGAAAAATGAAGCAAAATTTGACTGAAATGAAAAAAAAGAAAATAATAAAGAAAAAGAAACTTTTATAAGAAACGCATGTATATGCAGATTTTAGAAGAGGCACTGTCAAATGTACAGGGTGATTGGTAGATGGGTGCAAAGCTTCTAGAGGATGGTAGTGTGGACTATTTGGAACCATTTAAGCCATAGTTGTCTTAACCGAAGTCGGACTATTTTTTTTTAATGAATTTTTCAAACTAACGAAAATGTTCTGCGATTTACGAAAACCATTTTTGACGTTGTTTAATAAAAAAACTGATGGTGCTATTTTTGTTCAAACCTTTTTAAAAACATGTGTGGTTATTACTCTTTCTTTTGAGGTATAAATTAAGCAAATATCTCAAAAAATATTGAAATTATGATCCAAAAACCAAATTGAGGGAGAAAATTCAAGGCAACTTTAATGAAAAAATAGGCAGATTATCGAATTGCTGAAAGTGACATACACCACGTGGAATCTGGAGTCAACCCAGGCAGACACAATTCTAACTTCAGTTGGTCAGTTTACGAGTTTACTCTACGAGCATTGGAAGATCGTTTTGAAGAAATCCCAAATAATTATTACCATTTAAGGTATCTGGTAAGAAGTGGGGCCCAATCAAAGTTCTGCCAATTACTCCAGCCCACACACTGACAGACAATTTCCTCTGTACTGACACCTGCTTTTTCCAGTATGGATTTCTGCCCTTGTTGGCCTGTTGGTGAAGGTTGTAAAAGTTTGTTATGAAAATTTACTTTTATTTGTCCACAAGATTGATTTTAAGAATCACGCATTGAAGATGCGTTGATGTCTCTGTTGAGGAGAAAACGGCAGAATTGGATTATTTTCCCGGTATCTTGCTCTTCCAAACCTGGCAGACCCGGGCCATGGAATAAATACTTATCATTTTTGTGCATACTCCACATACACATCTTCTATTGTGAAATGTTAAGAGTTTGAGCTACTACGCTAGTGATGGTAGTAGGATCCGCTTAGAATGCTGCCAAAATCTCTTCCTCGACCTTAGAATTGTGTCTGCTTGGGTTGAATCTGGAGTCATACACACATACACCGCGTGGTACCCAGGTATCACGCGGTGTATGCCGTTTTCAGCAATTCCGTAATCTGCTTTTTTTCATTAAAGTTGGCTTAAATTTTCTCCCTCAATTTGGTTTTTGTATCATAATTTCAATTTTTTTTTGAGATATCTTCTTAATTAATACCCCAAAAGAAAGAGTAATAACCACACATGTTTTTAAAAAGGTTTGAACAAAAATAGCACCTTTAGTTTTTTTTTAAACAACGTCAAAAATGGTTTTCGTAAATCGCAGAACATTTTCGTAAGTTTGAAAAATTCATTAAAAAAAAATAGTCCGACTTCGGTTAAGACAACTATGGCTTAAATGGTTCCAAATAGTCCACACTACCATCCCCTAGAAGCTTTGCACCCATCTACCAATCACCCTGTATTACAGAAACAGCCTAGGACTGCTCTGATGCTGGCTCCGCCGTATAGTCTCTGCGAGGCAGTCAATTGTTTTGAAAATATAAATCTATTTAAAGAAAATAAAGAAATCAATAAATATATCATCAACTTGGGCCTGAATCAAGCAAATATGTTGAAGAAAGTTATTGCTCCTGAGGATTTTGTAAAAGCGTTAGGATGTGGAATGAGACTACTTGAAAATTTGAAATAGTAATAAAGAAAAAGAAACTTTTATAAGAAATCAAACAGCTGCAGCTAATGAAAACTCAATCGATTTAAGTGAATTTTCTGTAAAATCCAAATTGATGGAGAATAACCTGAGAAACCGAATGGAAGAATGGAGATGCATGTATATGCAGATTTTAAAAGAGGCACTGTCAAATGTATTACAGAAACAGCCTAGGACTGCTCTGAAGCTGGCTCCGCCGTATAGTCTCTGCGAGGCAGTCAATTGTTTTGAAAATATAAATATATTTAAAGAAAATAAAGAAATCAATAAATATATCATCAACTTGGGCCTGAATCAAGCAAATATGTTGAAGAAAGTTATTGCTCCTGAGGATTTTGTAAAAGCGTTAGGATGTGAAATGAGACTACTTGAAAATTTGAAATAGTAATAAAGAAAAAGAAACTTTTATAAGAAACCAAACAGCTCCAGCTAACGAAAACTCAATCGATTTAAGTGAATTTTCTGTAAAATCCAAATTGATGGAGAATAACCTGAGAAACCGAATGGAAGAATGGAGATGCATGTATATGCAGATTTTAGAAGACGCACTGTCAAATGTATTACAGAAACAGCCTAGGACTGCTCTGAAGCTGGCTCCCCTGTATAGTCTCTGCGAGGCAGTCAATTGTTTTGAAAATATAAATCTATTTAAAGAAAATAAAGAAATCAATAAATATATCATCTACTTGGGCCTGAATCAAGCAAATATGTTGAAGAAAGTTATTGCTCCTGAGGATTTTGTAAAATCGTTAGGATGTGGAATGAGACTACTTAAAAATTTGAAATAGTAATAAAGAAAAATAAACTTTAATAAGAAACCAAACAGCTGCAGCTAACGAAAACTCAATCGATTTAAGTGAATTTTCTGTAAAATCCAAATTGATGGAGATTAACCTGAGAAACCGAATGAAAGAATGGAGATGCATGTAGGTATATGCAGATTTTAGAAGAGGCACTGTCAAATGTATTACAGAAACAGCCTAGGACTGCTCTGAAGCTGGCTCCGCCGTATAGTCTCTGCGAGGCAGTCAATTGTTTTGAAAATATAAATCTATTTAAAGAAAATAAAGAAATCAATAAATATATCATCAACTTGGGCCTGCATCAAGCAAATATGTTGAAGAAAGTTATTGCTCCTAAGGATTTTGTAAAATCGTTAGGATGTGGAATGACTGCAATAAAAACAGGAAAATAATAGAGAAAAAGAAACTTTTATAAGAAACCAAACAGCTGCAGCTAACGAAAACTCAATCGATTTAAGTGAATTTTCTGTAAAATCCAAATTGATGGAGAATAACCTGAGAAACCGAATGGAAGAATGGAGATGCATGTACATGCATATTTTAGAAGAGGCACTGTCAAATGTATTACAGAAACAGCCTAGGACTGCTCTGAAGCTGGCTCCCCTGTATAGTCTCTGCGAGGCAGTCAATTGTTTTGAAAATATAAATCTATTTAAAGAAAATAAAGAAATCAATAAATATATCATCAACTTGGGCCTGCATCAAGCAAAATTATGTTGAAGAAAGATATTGCTCCTAAGGATTTTGTAAAAGCGTTAGGATGTGGAATGACACTACTTGAAAATTTAAAGAAAGTAGATGTATGCCGATAGCCTATAGGATATTAGAATCAATCTTAAGGTTACAGACTCGTAATGTAAGGGTCGTTTTACAGTGGATTCCCTCGCACGTTCAAATTAACGAAAATGAAGAAGTAGATAGTTTGGCTAGAGAGGCGATTGAAGACGGAATACCATTAAATGTATTACCCGAACACTTCAGATCAATCAAAATCCAATGTATAGAATTATGGCAGGAATACTTTGATGAAAGATCACTTGTAAAAGGTATTTGGTACAGAACTATACAGCCACAGGTTAGACCTTTTCCATGGATTGATGATGTAGCACTAAATAGAAATGTTTTAAAAATGGCACTTAGATTACGTTCCGGACACATTCCATCAAAAAAATTTGCATTTTTAATGATAAAAGTCCCATCTCCCAATTGTGCTAACTGCGGTGTAGTCGAAGATATACATCATATTTTGATGGAATGTGTCCGAAAAGAAGTTTTCAGAAGATCCTGTTTCCGTAATAGTAATGTAGTAATAGGCGAGATAAACAGCATTTGGCTGAGCCTTTGTCAGGCAAAGCCGAAATGCTGTAAAAACTCGCTGATTTAGGTCTTAGTTCGTAAGTAAATTATGTAGGTATTTTTTGTTTGTTTTCAATTAAGTATGTACAATAGGTATTTACTATATTATTTGTTGATTTGTGTTTATGTAGTCTGTATAGGACGGTGTGTCCTTTTTAAAAAAAAAACCTAAATTGTATACTACTTTGTAAAACAGATGGATACAGCTATTTTGAATAAATTATCCCCAACAAATATTTAAGAACTCTCAAAAATAGATAACCTCAACAAAATACAAGTAGTGATATAGATGGAATAAATACAAAAATATTGAAATCAGTTAAACAGTACATACTTATTTTAAAAGCGGAAAGAGAACGCAACCGGAAAATTACCGTCCAATCTCTGTATTACCTACTTTGTCCAAAACTTTTGAAAGGGTACTTTATGTTCGTCTAGCTGACTATCTTAATACAATAGACTTTTTCTATAAAAAACAATATGGTTTTAGACCAAAATCAAACACTTTAGTAGCTACTAATAGATTTAACGACAAAAATTAAGCTTAACATAGACTCTAAAAATATAGCACTAGGATTTTCATAGATTCAAAGAAAGCATTCGATACGGTTAGCCACGATAATATATTACTTCATAAACTTAAAGAGGTAGGTGTCAATGGAGAAGCTTATAAGATGTTTGAATCTTATCTCAAAAATCGCCAGCAAATTGTAAAAATTGGTTCGTCCCAAAGTAAAACCAACAAGGTTACCTATAGTGTGCCACAAGGCTCGATACTTGGCCCCTTGTTTTTTCTTATCTACATCATTAATATTAACACTATTGGATTAAGAGGCGATGCAACTCTATACGCAGATGATACCAGTTTATTGGTGTAGTAAAAGAGGCACAAAATGATTTAGATATACTTAACAAATGGTTTCAAAGTAACTTCCGTCCGTCCGTCCGTCCGTCCGTCCGTATGTCACAGCCGTTTTTCTCCGAAACTATAAGAGCTATAAAGCTGAAATTTGGTAGGTAGATGTATTCCGTGAACCGCACTAAGATTTCATAAAAAAATTGAAAAAAAATAAATTACATTTGGGGGTCCCCCCCCATACATAGGACTGAAACTTAAAAACTTTTTTTTAATCGAACCCATAGGTGTGGGGTTTCTATGAATAGGTCTTTAAAAATCATAACAATGTTTCTAACATCATTTAATTCTAAACTTAATCGTTTGGACGTGAGACTCTTCCAAAGTGGAAAACAGAGTGTCCCCCCCTCTAATTTCTAAAATAAGAGGATAATATCTATAAAAAATATATATTGTACATAACTATAAAAACTAACAACGAAAGTTGGTTTGAACGAAATCTATCAAGTAGTTTTTTTATAATACGTCATAAACTATTTCATATGAACAATTGCTGCGGAAGCCTACATGGGCGAGTCCGACTCGCACTTGGCCACTTTTTTTTTTATCCAATGTTTGAAATATTTAAAAAAAACGCTGTACCTATAGCAACATAACTCTTTATTTCAATAATATTGTAAATACTGGCTAACTTATTGTTTTAAGGTACTAAAGTTTGATAATAAATATGATTAGATACCATATTGGAATCCTAAGTAATGTTGGTATTACATTGTGTGGAATCGTCGCCCTCTTATTACTGTATAGCTGATTTAAGCTAATTTAGTCACTAGGAATCTACTTGGTGCTCAGCAACAAATAATAAATAAATGAAGACTGATTAAAATAAATATATATTAAAAAAAAAATTTGAGTGATTGTACATCTTATTCGGCTCTATAAAAATTTCCATCGCCATAATGTCCATACCCTATGCCTACCAAATGTTCTGTGTAACGTAATTTGTCTCGCATGTATGAGAATTAATTGCGTTTTTGGTTTAATAGTGCATTTAGGATTGAGGGTTTTCTGTAATGTTTCTGATATAAAAGCCGTGTTGAATTAGTTGGTTACAGTAGGATCTCTTTCCGAGTCATAAACACCGTCAGTGGTATAAGATAAATATCTAGGAATATTTATATTAAGTTAGTTAATCCTGTTTATATTATGAGAACGAGAATGGTTGAAAACCCGCTGTCTATTAGACCAGGAGCTGTTTATTAAAATTACTGCTATCAGCACACATATTTTTAAAATAAGAAATGTCAGAGGTGCTTGGCGGGGTTTGAACCAACGACCTTCGGAATTAAAGTGGAGTGTGCTCCTATTTTGCCAACATTGCTCTTACGGTTTTACCATACCTAGTACTTATTACACTACACTACACCATACTATTTGTGAAAACACACACTTTGATGTACTATGTAGGTGAGAATGTACTATGCTTGAGTTTCCGTATCCGCTACCTATATAGTCCTACTAATCTGAAGCACCAACAAACAAACAAACAAGTCAGAAACCGTAAAGCCTTACCGACTTATCGTGATATCAACTTGGAGAATTTTCAAAGTTAGTGTGTGAACTAAACTAAGTCAGTGTTAAGGCAGAGCCGGACTTAGGATAGTTCTAAGTAGAACCGCCCGGAAATAACTGCATAATTACCCCATTTACGTTACTGATTGCGGTGAAGATTTGTGGGCGAGTTTTCAACAATATGGTCAAACTATATATGTGTGTGTAGTGTACATCAAGCCAAGTGCAAAAGATGTTACCACTGCTTGGACACAGGAACTTCTCTCTTGAGGAAAGAGATAAGTACATATCTAATTCACCAAGTGCGGGTGAAAAAAATGTCCTTCAAACTTTTTCAACTTTCAAACATCCAGCATGTTCTTCAACATAGTTGAAAAAGAGCACGTATTTTTAATGAACACATATGTACGTTTTTCAAGTAGATAATTTTAACCTTCAGAATGAAAGTCCAGTGTACTTCCACTTAGCCAACACTGCTCCGGCAAAAACACAGAATATTAAAAAAATATTATTATGTTACAAAATTTATCATTAAAAATCATGCCATACAAGTCCTCGTTTAACAACTCATATTACGGCCCATGAAAAAATCTCTATTGCGATATAGTTTTTAGACTTTTATATGTTAAATTCAACTCTCCATTAACAAAAACGCTTAACTGGATTGAAATCACAAAAACCGCGAACAAATACCGCGAACTCCACATATTTCCGGCTTAAACCAGTTTTAACCGGTTTTAACTACTTTTTAAATTCGCCCCTGGGACCATTTATCAAGATAGACCTCAAAACTCGGCGGGTAGGTGCATAAATCAGCCGAGAACTGATTTTGTGCTCGACCGAGTGCGAATATTTCGATTTAGGTCAATAGTCCACTAGATTATGTCGCATAACCTGACGGATAGCAGATTGAAAGATTTATTCACCTTTTTTTATTTCCCAGCTATTAAACTTTAAGCTATCTCGACTTTCATGTTAAAGATCGTGGGTTCAAACACCGGATAGCACCTCTGGATTTTACTCCTTGAAAAAATTACGTACGATTTAAACACGAGCTATTACGTTGAAACATCTTAGGATGATTCCTAAGATTCCTATTCCCTGATGGGAATCGACATATTTTGAGAACTTTGAAGAGTTTTAAGGACATGTGACATTCACCAACACGCACTTGGCCAGCGTGTTGAATAAAAGCCTTATTCTTCTTACCCTCTATCTTCAAGTGTGAAATACCTGTGTCAAGTGTTTTATTTTACAAATTTATTTCCATCCTATAAGTAAAAAAAATAATGAAACTTTCCGCCGACCTACCTATAATATTTCATATGGCAGAAACTGCAATAATAATTCACATCTTCGCTGCGATGCCGATGCGAGCCAATCTTTGGCAGCCTCGTATCTTTACACTTCGCCTCACCAGGAAACTTACTCGGCACCGCAATGTGCGCACCTAGCGCTGTTTCCGAATCTTAATTATTGAAAACAAATTATAATTTTATGAAAATCATCCGTAGTCATCAAGTATACGTTTGTATGGTCTGCAAATATCTGTTCCGGGTGTCTGGGTGTTATATATGTATAATAAAAATATCTATCTATGTATATCAGAAATCTGGCACCTGTCCTGTAACACAAAGCTTCGAGCTTACCACGGGGCTAGATGTCGCTGTGTGAATTGTCCAGATATATTTAATATTAATTTATTTATTTTATTAAGTACCGTCCGGCGCGGGTCTTCTAAGAACCCATTTATAAGTATTTGGTGACTTGCTATAATTGATACGTGTGGTGGTTATGAAGGGGGTTTGGACTTTGGTCCTGTTCCAAAAAAATATTTTTATAAATAAACATTGCTGGACAATTTACACAGAAACATTTTAGCCCATTTAAATTATTATTTAATTATTATCCTGAATATTGTGAAGTTGTTGTCCCGTAATAAAGTAGTTCTATCTATCTCATGGAAATCCTTGTATATATCTTCAAGCGCGGCGCTACGTTACCATTGTCCTCTAAGGAAGTACGTTGGTTCACTAGTTAACTGCGGTTTGGCTCTATTTGCCGGGACATAGTTTGGGATGTTATTATAACAGGACTTACGAGCTTGAAACTAGAACGTTCCATATTATACATGGTGTCTTGGAAAATCGGTATGAAGTACCAGGGGTCGACGAATTAGGCCTTTCGCGAGCACGTGTTCTACGATGTTTTTGATTATTCGAAAAAGAGTTTTAATTATGGAACGGGTCATTTAATTTTCATGTAAATTGACTGTCATAGTTTTGTTATTTTTTATATATTGGCACCTTCAAGGCTAACTAGTTAAAATGATATTGTGTTTCTATAATAATGAAAATGAAAATATATTTATTTATTTATTTCTGTAACTTAATACTAAGTCATAACTAACAGTGGTATGGGACTCCTTTTAAGTAAGTAAGATACCTGTGCTAGGAGGAGAGAAGAGAGAATAATATATGAAGCAATCCTAAATAAAATTTGTTAGGTAGGTAGGTACGTATGACAAAAATTCAACTAATGTTGTACTAAATAAGTCAGAAATCGAACAGATCCTTTTCCAAGCTCTAACTGACCCATAAAACCCACCATGCATAAATGTAAGCAGTCAAATAACCCTTCGCTTTGACTCACAAAAGCTGGACGTCAAATTTTCATGATAATCTATTTGCGTACCTACATCGGCTTGAAATAAAAATATTTTTACCGCACATCATAATATTGCCGTCGTTTCATGACACCATGAAATGTTTATGAGTTGCGTTTATGATCAGGTGATAAAATGGGTTAGAGGCAAATTGACGGAATAGAACGTATGAATTTCCTTTGGGGGAAAATTTGTAAGGGTTTACGAATTATTGTGAATGTAAGGAAAATCGTTCCTCATTTCAAAACAACATGCCTGTAAAACTATAATTAAATGATCCCTCGAAAATAAATTATTATTTGTTTTATATGTTGTATTATACTAACCGTGTGATGTCGGCTTTAGAGCAGTACCGCAACACCGTGCAAAAATGAATGGAAATTGAAGAATGGTACAAAATACTGTAAGCAGTTTACTTAGTGCGATGACCAATAAAAAAAAGTTTATTATGCGTCTTAAACTAAGGAGTTAACTAACATAATCATAGACTAAATTAACGAAATCCAACCAGTCTGGTAATCGTGATGATTATCTATACTAAACCGGAAAAATAAATTTTAATGAGTAAAAACTATATGCGTATCAAGTAAAGATTAAAAGGTGTGTTTAACAAATAAGTTTGAAAAAAAATGTACCTTCTATAAACAAAAAGTTCTAAAATGTAAAATCCAAAAGAAATTATGTAATAGGTGGTCTCGTTAGCTTCTCTATTCCTAAAGCAAACTACAATCAGCGTTGGACGCTGTCTGACTTTTTTAGCGTTTAAATTCAGCGTTTAGAGTTTCGATGCAAAATGCCATTTTTTCCCGATAAGGCGATGTGGTCGCTCAGCGACAAAGCCTTGTTCTTGTAATTAAATAAAAAAAAAATGCCATTTGTAGGTATTTTCAGAAACTCTCTATAAAGGCTTTCGTTTGTTCTTTTAGATATTTGAACTGTGAACACAAAAGAATTGAGTTCATATGTGATGAGTTTTCGACAAATACCTTTGCGTTATTGATTTTAAGGAATTCCTCAAATTAGAATGAAATATTAAGGTGGGTTTTAACGGCGTGGAATTCGGCGCACCACGTTTAAACAATACCTTTAATTGTTTTAAAGAATTACACCAATTTCACAGTTTTTACAGTTAACAGGTCATGATAAAATCGGCCAATGGGTTTAGGCGTCTTTGAGTAATTTGTTTGTTTACCAAACTAAAACAAAACGATTCCGACGATTTGAGAACCATTTTTAGAAGTGGTTTAAAATAGAACAAGCAATAAAACATTGTTGCTGCGACTTTTATTTCCGATCGCGACTGCATCGATACAAAATGTGCTACAAAAACTATTAAATGGTTAAGTCCACAAACTACTTCTACTTGAATGTATGTATTTATTGTAAATGTCTTTCTTTTCACAGTACATTCACAACACAGCCCATTGATTCTACTAATGCGAATTAATAGTTATACACACATTCTCATTAATTCCGAGCCATCCAAAGTTTGCCGAACTGTGTCAAGCAGTCAAGTACTTATTTGTTTAAGACACTCGATTAAGTTGAGTGATTTATATATTCGAATGCTTCTGAAGAATATTGTGCCCACAATTGACATGTGTGGTGAGACGACCTCAGTGACTAGCGAAGGTTTATAACCGCTCATTTAATCTAGTGCTTTAGGTACAATTAAATATCTAGACAGACCCTGGGTAAGATAAGTTATAGTCTATAGTCTTGATTTTTTTTATATAATGATCTTAACTTTAGTATTATAGTCATAAGCAAAAGTTGTTGTGTCACAAAAAAGCCGTGTTGGCTTAGTGGGAACACACTTGACCTTATTCAGAAGGTATTGGCTTACAATCCCGCCGCGCACCTCTGTGTTTTGATTGATAAAATTATGTGCGCCGTAAACACGTATTTTAATGATGAAAGCAAACATCGTGAGTAACATTGCATGTTCTGAGTACTTTAAAAAATTAAAAAAGAATGAAAAATAACGTACATTATTATTTACTAATAATTATGTGTACAGAATAAATGTATTTTGTTTCTTTCATAATATTGAAGATAAAAACAGTAACCGCGGAAAATTATATGAAAACAATATCGTTAAAAATCCCTCAGCGGAAATTGTCTGCCATTGCTGATTTATAAAACAGCAGGCAGAGAAACAAAACAAGGTCTAAAATCACGTTAGATGGTAAAACGGTTTTTGTTATGAAAACATAAATTTACAGCGAATGTTATTGCAAAAACTGTTTGACGTATAACTGGTAACTCGAGGTAATTTATGTTTTTGGAACTATCCTATCCATTGTGCTATGAATTTCGTTGATTTGAAAATTAAATCTTAAAGGAAATATTTACCATTTTTTTTCTAAACATTGCATTTCTACAGTCTAGGCAGTTAGACCCAAAATTTTAGTCTAACACTGTATAATATTTCATAAAAATATAGTTATTGTATTTTGAGTGCATTTTTCTCATTAAAATTTCTTTGAACACCTTAAAGAACATAACACATTTGTAAAACAGCTATACTAGCTATACAGCTTTCGCTAGCTTATAGGTACTAACACCGATATTCTTAGTCGTTTCCTCCTAATATTCCTCCACTCAAATATAAACAAGCGTTGATCGTCTTGAGTGGTCTTGAGGGAATTTCAAGGTTGGTTATGAGGTAGCTTACGTTTGACAGTTCCCACCTTGCCTCGAACTTGAGGTGAACCGAAAAAATCAAGTGGAGGACGTTATTGAATACGAATTTGCTCAAGTGAGGTTGAGTCGAGTCTGGAGGAAACGACTAAGAATATGGGTGTTTATCTGAGTTGTCTTAATAAAAATGATTTTATTATTTACTATCTAAACTATTTCTTATTAATTGGTAATATGTTGTTTTATTCATTAAATTTAATGAAACATCCGCGCAAACATTCCATTGAAGCTTAAATCAAAAACAAGAAAAAAATTCCCAAACTATGGCAAAGTTCAGTTCTATTCGAAAAATGTTTCCCAATTTGCTTTCCAAAGTGGAAATAAATGTTCAGTGGAAACACAAATAAACTGTAACATGTTTGCTAACTCGTTTCAAAGTTTTGGGGATGAAAGTTTGACTAATGCATAGATAAATAATTGAGATAGTACCGGATCCCTTAGTTTAGTGGTGACCTATATTAAAAGTTAACGAAACTGTGTTATTGAATATAGAGTTAAATTATTTTATCTTTCAAAAATACATGAAACATGGATACACATTATTGGAAACATTTAGTTCTACTCAAATAGCCTGAAACATACGGCTATTAGTACATTTTAACTCCGTGACATATCATATTATTCTGTATTTTTTGTTCCTTATTTGGTGTAATATAAAGAGTTTTTGATTGATTGATTTGGGGAGGTATGTCTGGAAACCATATAAAGTGGCCTAATCCTTAATGTTAGATCGAGAGCAAAATATTTTTTAAGGTTTCAATACAAAAAACCGTTCAGCTACAACACTACTCTTTTATGTTTGTAGAATTTTAAATATTATTTTAATGTTGTAATATTATTTATACAACGATTTGGTCCTGCTGTAATATATAAAAAAAAAATATATAAATACTTACCTCTAAAATAGTTTACGTAAAAACTGGTCTTTGTCACACGATAGCTAAAAATGCAAAACTGCCAAATACAGTTTGCCCATTTTCCCCACTTTATCCAATAAATCTCACCTACCGTCACTCAAGTTAACTGCACCGTGGAATCACTTGATACGGAGCCTCCAAAAATCCCTGTAAAGGTGAAAAGGCCGTTATTTCTGTGGCCATCGCCCGCTGCCTGTTTGAGGGCCAAACAAATAACTTTAACGATCACGTTATTTCTGCAACAGTCTGGCTTTGTAGGTACGCTATTTATTTATTTATTCGTCAGAGCGGATAAGAGGGACGATGACTGGAGTTTATGTTACGTTTTACAGGAGATCGATCTTCTGTTTAGTCCATGGTACCTACATAAGTAAATTGGTACTAATTAACGATTGTCAAATCGTAAATCCAAGCAGTGTCGAGGTAATAATAATCATGATTTAATCAGCAGACCCGTGAAGAAGTTCGAAATTTATTTTAAAAGAGTACATAAATTGGGTTATCACAGAATAATTCAAGTATGAATTGGATGTATAGAGATCTTCTATGAACAGAAGAAACATAGTCTTGTTATAACATAGCCTTCGTTTTTTCCGGTAAATGATTTAAGTAATAAATAAATAATATAGGTTCGTTACGCCAAAACTCGGAAACGGCTAGGCCCATTTAGCTGGTTCTTGAAATGTTCGTAGTAGTCCAGCGATGGTTTAAAATATTTTGAAAGCGGGCGAAGACGCGGGCAGGTCAGCTAGTAATGTAAATATACTGAAATATTATTAATAATAAAAAAACTCTAACGTCCAGAACTAAATAGCTCAAGCCCATAGAACTATGGATACGCCAGCCTTCGCTAATCAAATGCGCACAGTCAAAATGTTCAAAACGAAACGTTTCCACAGCACGCATCCGAACAGCTTTTGTATGAGATAGCTTTATCCTGCCGTCATTATTTACGAGGATGGATCTCTTTGTACTAGAGCAAGAGTTGAGCTTTTCCCTGTTTAAATGTTTGTTTGATTGTGTATATTTCAAAACCGAAATTTAAATTGATGGCCAATTTTATGAGAAGCTTTCCCAAGCTTTGTCATTAATTTAGTAGGGATAATAATTATGAATTTTATATGGGGTATCCCAAAGCAATTGGTGGAATAATAAAATACACATTTAATTGTGTAATACGTTTAGTCAAAACTAGCAATATGGGAGCAACCCAAAAAGCAAACTAAATTACTTATACTAACATCAAAACTTTTTTTAAAACAATTATCCAAGACCTTTGATGGAGATACCACCGCCTGCATAATGTATAAAGGGTTTTTTGATCATGATGATGAAATGAAAGCTTAGAAACATTAAGCTCGAAGCACTTCCCACCAAAACATGAGCTTTTCCGTTACATTTAATGTAATTTTTAAACTCAAAATATAACTCCTCAGAAAACACATTAAAAACGATTTAGTAGCCTAATAGTGTCGCGAGTAGCGAATATTTTTAAAATTACATTTCACCTGTTACAAGGTTTAAGCGATTTTCACCTTTAAGCTTGTATCGTAAGGGTGAAAATGGTGTAGGTTTGTTTTATCTCTATATATTTTCAATAAGTACCATGTTTCAGGGGCTTTCAGAGATACATTGTGGTTTTACTCAGGGCAATACAGTTTATAAATTAAGTACCAGAATCGAAGGGAGGGCTAGTCACTAGTATATAATAAACAGCAGCGTAGTTTCTTGCCCTAAAACTGGGATAATCAAATGCCTCGTGAGATCTAAAAACAGTAAAACGAATCTTCTTTTATTCTACGAGTATTAAATAGATAAAAGAACAACTCTTAAAACAAAAAGTATTTAATTTAACAAGCAATTGTGCTGAAAATGAACGCTTAAATTTCATGAAACATTTTCTAGAACTTGCAAAGGCTTTAAGCAGGTGTAAGGCTAATGTAACGAGCATGCAAACTCGTTAGCCTTATTAAGATGCAGCTTCCTTAAGACAATCTGGAAGAGCCAAGGTTCACGGAATGAGCGTGTTGTCTAGACAAATGCTAATTATACTTGTTATAACATATTTCACTTTATAAAAACGGGAATTACTCACTCATTAACTAAGGAGTGTAAACACCCTCGAAGTTTCGACCACGACAAGAGCAGTCTTTTTCACTTTCTTTTTGTTATAAAATACTTGGAATATCAAGCATTGCAGGCAAAGACAACACCTAAAGAACGTTTTGAGGTTATAACAAGATGTTAAGAATTAGATGTATAAGATACAATATATAAAATGTTTACTGGATTTATGACTCATAATTAAAAAATCATCGGTGTGGCAAAAAAGAACTGTTAAAACTGATAACTGGTTTACACTGAATGCTATAAATGCAAGATCAAAGACCGAATCTTGTATTATGCATACGTAGGGGGAGAATACTTAATAATCTATGCAGTAAAAGAGCAACAAACATCAAACTTTATCCTTATACTATACTAGACATAATAAACTCTCCTCTTGTATTAAAACATAAAAGTAACAACAAAATCCGTAAGCCTAATGTCATTACAAAAAAAGACAATAGGAATAATACTAAGGTACAAAGATAAGGTTATCACTAAGGTACATTTTTAAACTTCCAAAGCATTCTGGAATCTCAAGCATCTTTCATAAGCTAAATAAGTCCTTATTAACTTTAGTCTAGAGGTAATTTTCCTTCATCGCGTGTGAACTTCTTGTTAATTAGTTTTGAGATGCAGATTACACGGGAAATTGCTAGTGTCGTGACGTTATTATTTAGCTGGAACGTAGAGTTGAGTCTCTGAGATTACCTGTTGTGAAAGTTTAGGAATTCTACTTTTAGGACTTTTTAGGGCGAGTATTTTAGTATCTGAGCCGTGTTGGCTAAGTAGTACTCGACTTTAAGGTCGTGGGTTCTAACTCCGCCTTGGACCTCTAGATTTTCTTTCTAGAAAATATTGTAAATACTCTTAACGGCCAAACGTTAGGACACCGGCATATTCTGATAACTTTGATTAACATTTGGGCTAATCTCTCACCTCCAGAGAGAAGTCTTTGTGTCCCAGCAGTGGAAACATACCTAAATAGGAAAGATGACTACTTTTACAACGGAAAAATATGTTAATATGCCGCAAAGGTGCGGATGGTAAGCTAGTAAATATTTCACGAGGAATCGAATAAAATTCTTCTATTCTCAGTTGCTACCACCCTCTAACCACTTCAGAGGTGCATATGATCGTAAATCATATTTACGCAACTGTATAAAACCAACATTTACTATTGTGCAAGGAAATAAAGTCTCACCTTTTACTGCAAGCTTCTCAAAATTATTGCACATTATAAGCAAACTTTGAATAAAATCGTTTCCATGGTAAATTTTTACTAAATAATGTAATCTTTACTTTTTTTTGTGCTTTAACTAGATATACGAACTAACTAAATTTATTATACTGGATTACATTTATTAAAATCCGTTTAATAGTTTTCGCTTATGGTAACATTCACAACTTTCAGCATTTGAATTCTGAAACTGTTTTAATATTTTACTTTAACTGTTGTATCAGAACTTTGTTAATGAGTAAGTTTATGAAGTTGCAGAAATACACACTTGTTTATACGTCTGAAAATGCATGTCTTACTAAGTTTATGTTACATAAAGCTAAAACAGGTAGTTCAAGTAAAATATGTACTGAAAGCATTCTTGGGACTTAATTTGGTCGTTTCTCAACTACAAAACTCTTTTGTCCGAAACTCCCAACTTGTTCGAAGTTCCAGTTTCCTAGTTTCCGAGTTGTAGTGGAATTTAAAGCTCAATTACATCGGCTAAAAGCCGATTATGGCTTGGCAATTAGCTCGCTGAGCTGTTAGGAGTTTACTACACTAGCTTTTGTCGTAGATCGTGCTTGTAATAATAGATTGAGAAAATGTTTGTCAGAAAAACTTAATGCTATCTTTTAATGCAAATGAAACTAATTTGCTGCCTGTTAAGCTGACTTGATACCGGATTGAACTGGTATTTTGAATTGTTCTGTTAAAATGTTTAACAAAAAGCCTTATTGAACATGGTTTTAGGTGCTGTAATATTCTCTTAATTCGCTGAGAAAATAAGGACAAGATAAGACATTCTAATCATCATACCCATATAAAGTGTCACTACGGAGCACGGGTCCCCCTGTTATCTCTCCCGAGGCGGGAATCGAACCCGGAACATCTTGCGTCGCAGGCGGATCTTTGCCCGCTGCGCCACAGAGGTCGTCAAAACTAAGTAACTACTTAGATAGTTCTAGCAGTTCTAGGTATCAAAGGAACGCAGAGGAGCTAATAAACAGTGTTCAGACAAGCCGCGGTATTGTTCCCAGTTTCAATGTTCATTCGTAGATTAGACGAAGTTTGCGGAACTTGCTGCGCTCTGACACAAATTTGCCGTTGCCGTGCAGTTCTGGCCTAAGAATAGCACCGACACTCATCCCGTTGGATTGTAGATTTATATTGGTGGATGTAAGATGCATCCGACCGAAACAACTGGAATTCTTAATAAAAATTAAATTAAACAAATGGATATGCTTATCTCCAGCAGTGGACGTCTGACGGCTGATGATGATTTAAGTATATAAGATATAGGTATAGTATCTTTGACACAAGCTGCAATTTTACCACAAGGTGTAGCTGTAGGTATTATTTGTCCAGCAATATTTATATTTATTAAAATGCTTAACAAAACGCATTATTTTCCATAGGTTTCACAATTGGGTAAGTTATGTCATTGTACAATATCACAATAGCTAGGAACTTGTATAATAGTTCCGGCGCCTGTGAAGAAGTCTCCCCGCGTTTATGAGGAGAAGTAGTGCCTCCCACGCAATAATACAAAAACAATCATGGTTTCTTTTTAAATGTAATTTTTGGGTGTGTTTTTAACCACTTTCAGTTCCTAAAAATATTGCAAGATTAAATGAACAAACAATCCTCTGAACAAATTAAAGTTGCCTAAATATAAGACAAAGCATTGAATAGCCACATAAATAAGCCTTAATAAATAAATAGGTGAGTTGGTAAACATTGTCAGAAATCAGATGTTCGAAATTTTGTTTCTTTGTTTGTTGTTGTATTGTTCAACCATGGACATTAAAGTCGAGTGTCCTCTGACTTAGCCAATATGTTTTTTTTAAGTTACTGGCCTTTTGAAAATATTCTATCAGGAGGGTGTTAATATACTCTAGTTGCATCCAAACCACCTAGTACTGAGGCTTAAGTCCCATTGTTACAAAAGTTTAAGTAGACGAAACGCGAGCCGTCATGCAAATTACTGTTTTCAAAGTTCTGAAAGATGTTTCTAGAATGATTTATTGTTGTTTCGGAGTTCTTTATTATGTGAAAATTATGTTTCGTTGTTACAGTTTTGTTTTATTAAGTTTTATTCTGTTTATTTGTCCGGTGTTTTAATTGTCCGGTTGATATATTACAGTATAAAATAGGTAAATACATCAATCTTAAATATATTGTAAATTTACGTAAGAAGATATTTTAAAATTTTCAGCCCTACTGTTTCATCCAGGTACAACCACAAACTCATTTTACAAACTATCTGGGAGCGGAAGTCGAGTTGCTAAAACAGCACACGGCCTTGGTCGATATGTGACATGTAACGTTAAACCTATCTATATCTAAATGTCCTTGCTTAAGAATGTACCTACATACAAAGACCCCCAAAATCAACATTTGGTTGAATAAATCAAGCGTATCAAAAACATTTACCCGGCTTTGATTGTAAAAGGAATTCCCCAATCCGGATTTAGATAAGATGGAATTCTAACGGATTCGACCTATGTGGTACAAGTTATAAGGTGATTGTATGTAATATATTATAGTGTATTGTATTAAGCATATAGGTACGCGTGTTTATTTCTAAGCTTTATTTATTATTATTACTATTATAGTCATGCCGTGTTGGCTAAGTGGGTGCATACTCGACTTTCATTCTGAAAGTCGTGGGTCAAACCCCGCTCCGCACCTCTGCAATCTTTTAATACTATATTAAGTATAGAAATCTGGCACCCGTGACACAAGCTTCGAGCTTACCACGTGGCTAATTGTTGCTGTGTAAATTGTCCAGCAATTTATAACTATTTATTACATTTTTATAGAAAACAGAATTCGCAACCCCTTTTCACCTACGCCTACATAGAAATAAACAAAACTTCCCCCGTTCAGCTGAGTGGCGCGAATGTAATTTATCTCGCAGCTTGCAATCGCTTTTTTCTGCAGCCAGAATCCGCGCAAATTGAATCGAAAGAATAATTGGCCACGTTTGGTTACTTGTAACGGATTGTGTTTGATCAAGGCTTTTTGCTATGTGGTGCTGGGCCGAGAACAGTACCACCTCTGCATTAAATATCTTCAAATCGACTTTAACCGAAATATCTTCAATGTACCAGAAGAGCATCAGAGTTACCAATAAAATCATGTGTCTTGTATTGAATGAACAAACCATAGCTCACTCACCTGCCTGAACCAAATCTCCCAAGACTTAGGGATTCTATTAGCCGTCCTTTATACCATTTTCTAACATACAACAATCTGGATTCTCCTTCAATAATTTATTGAGTTTTCAAACAATTTGATCATTACGGCAACACCTATATTTTCTGTCAAGTATGTATGCCAAAAGCGCTAGTAGCGCCACCCCAGGAGGTATTAAATATTCAAAATTCATTTGACTCATTAAAATTAAAACTAAACAGTAAATACTACCTTAATACACCATTTATCTTTGTTTCAAATTGTCCACAGATTACTTTCTTCCTTCTTTTGATAACTGAAAAGTTAAATTCCTTTAAATAAACATTTTGCCACAAAATGATAATCATCATCACTTGCATTTATGTCCCCACTGCTGGGACACAATAACTCCTCTCTTGGCAGATTAGGCATTAATTCACCACGCTGGCCAAGTGCGGGTTGCTGAATGACACACATGCCCTTTAAACTTTAAAGCTCACAGAGCATTATGGTTTCTTCACGATGTTAGCCTTAACCGTTAGAGCATGAGTTTTCAAATCGCAAATACAGTTTTCATGAAGTTAAGAAGTTAAGAGGTTCCAGAGGTACTCAGCTGGGTTTGAGCCCACGATCTTCGGAATGAAAGTCGAGTGTGCTCCCACTTAGCCAACACGACTCCACATCCAGTATGCACAACCCAAACTAAGTACTTACATATGGAGAAAACTATAATTAAAATACCTTATTCTGCTTTGTAATAACAAAATAAGTACCATTAATAATAAAAAAGAATTTGGTAAGTACTTACCCAGACATTCATTATCTGACTTATCAGATAATGATTTTCGTATTGTATTTTCTTTCTATAAAGATTGGAATTCATTGGGAATCAAGATAAATTATTTCAGTTATTCAGATCTATCGTTCTAGAAATGTTAATTTGTTGATTTGTGCCTGCTCTTCAGCCTCAGATTCAGGTGTATTTGGAGTACAAATATGGTATTTTCTACGTAAATAATATAAAATTAAAGACAAGACTATAATAAAAATAAGGAAAATCTCAACTATCATCACTTGATGGCCACATATTTCTAAATCAGCTTTCTTATTATTTCACCTCAATGAGCTTTATGTGGATTAATAAATAATATTAATTTCAAGTAATTCTTTAGCAAATAAGGACATTTACTATAGAAATAAACAATACATTTCCAAAATTGCTGTTTTAGAGAAACTCTGTTTTGTTTTCTACAGCTGGGTTTTGTTATGTAGATTCCTTCTTCTGAGGTTTTGTTAAATATATTCTTCTTCTTTTGGTTTGTGGCGAATATGAAATATGTTATCTATTTATCTACAAATAAAACACTATTTCCAATGATTATATAAAATCATTGACTATTTCTAACTCAGGAACGACTGATTCAATTTAACTGAAAATTGGAGGTGATATTACTTAGAACCAGGAAAAGGACATTTGATACTTAAATGGCGTAATCTAATATTACTCCGGTAAAATCGCGGGACAGAAAGCTTATACATGTAAAAAAAGTAGTGTTAATTACACTATTTATGACTAAGAACTAAGAACGGCTAAGTCGATTTGATTGAAAATTTGTGGAGATGATTTTTGCAACGGAAAAATATTAGAACTCGAACGAAGCCGCGGGGCAGACAACTAATAAAAATATAATAAAATTATGTGATATAAATAGAGACACTGTACCCTCACAGTCTCTGACCGATATAGAACAGTCAATGTCAAAACTGTCATCCAAAGACAAAAACTGTCATCCAAGGACAGAGTAAGTAGGACGCTGTAATTCCGCGGTCCAGCGAAGCGTTTAACTACAAAACCGCGGAACTTCTCTTTGTGGCCAGTTTTGTGACATAAATATTATACGGCTCATGTTGTTGATATGCTATTTTTATCATGTTTGGAAATTTCTCTTCGATATTTTTTTTGCAATGGCAACAATGATGGTTTATCCAGAATATCCAGAAATATTTATTTATTAATTATCTACAGAAAAATAGTGCTGATGTGTGTAGCTGATGGAAAATCAGCTTTTTACGAATGCTTTAATTTAACCAAAAAGCGGCAAGAAAACGCGTCCTGATTAAATTTAGTGTCGTACCAACGAAGCAATTCTGTCTGATGATGATATTATATAAAAATATTAGCTCCAGTTATAAAACTATATTAATACAAGCTTAGAGCTTACCACGGGGCTAGATGTTGCTGTGTGAATTGTCCAGCTATATTTATTTATTTGATTAAACATCGTAAACAATTTGTGAAAAATAAATTCAGTATAGTTAATTACATTTACAAGAAAAACCTCTTATAGCACAACGCCACATCCAAGAATCCATTTAAGCGTCCGTTTTCTGTGACAGTAGGTCTGATTAATTATTTCGTAAACTGAGGGTAGTTCGCCTTTGTTAATAAGCTTCGAGTGTTTAATTTGTATCTAAATGGCTTTTCTATGGTAATGTACAGCTGTGGTTTGTAAGATTCCACGTTCAAATTCTAAGGAGGGCATTTTAACAGAACCTTTGTATTATCAAACCCGTACTAATTCGAAATCTAGGTAAACGCAGCGTTGGACGTCCACCAACAAGATGAACGTATGATTAAGTGGACGCCAAAGGGCTGAAATGATGATGAAGAATGATTAAATCAGCAAGTGAAATCGGGGAAAAGTTCATTTCGTGTTCGTAATCACATTTCCACAATGTCAGAATTATACCATCCGTTAATCACTTGTGGTATCTTCATGTAGCTGTCGGGAGGTACAATCTGAAACAGATGGGATTTCAACATATCTACAGGAAACTAGGATAAATTGATCGATCGCTGGTACACTCCAAGATTTGATTAATCAAATTTATTTCTGTAACAAGTTTTATGTGAATCGGTAGATAATAAAGACCATTTTGTCAGTCTTGCTCTTTTTAACAAAAATAAATAGAAGTAAAACATTATTATTTCTTTGGATTGAAGTGACGTGCTCTTGTAGCTGTAATTAAAATATACCTAGAAGAACTGATTTGGATAGTTTTTTTCTTTTAGAAAAGCTGGTGCTAGAGGTTTAATTTTAATTTAATATTTTTCTGACAAGAGTTTTCAGACAGCAAACCTGGACATAAATAAAATACATATATGAATAATATATTCACATTTATGGTTTGTTTGATAAACAGGGTGCTATCGGAATTGTGCTAGACAAACCTTAAACATACCCAGCGGTTTAAAATGAGCTAAGCCATAAATCAAGAAGATGTTTTGTATAAATTCCCACTATCTAATTTATCACTTACATCTCGGATTTAAATTATGTACATTTATAATTATTTCCGTAGAATGCCCCTAATTTAGTCTCGACAAGGGCTTACTAAACTTAAGATACTTTAGAATTTACATATAATTATTATGCCTATAGTACTTAGCTTCTTAATTAATATTAAGATCTTGTTAAAAGACTGTGTTTATGTGTTTTATTAATATGGTTGAGAACTATTGATAAACGTTTGGAAGTTTTACTTATTCCAAGTGTCTGGGTGTTATACAAGTATAATAAAAATAATCTTTCTATGTATCTTCTCTTATATATAAAAGAAAGTCGTGTTAGTTACTTCACTTATAACTCAAGAGCGGCTGGACCGATTTAGCTGAAAATTGGCAGGGAGGTAGTTTAGAGCTTGGAGAAGGACATAGGATACTTTTTTTTACCACGGGAAAATCTAATATAATGCGGGCGAAGCCGCGGGCGGAAAGCTAGTATTATATAAAGTATATCAGAAATTTTGTTTTACCTCCGGGATTTGAGTGTTCAAATTGACTCCCATCTTGGAGGTATATTTTTATCTTGAATACAATGTATAAGTAGGGTGTGGATTATAAGAAGGTGACAATAGACTTTGACCCACTTATTTCTAAAGCTTTAAGTAAATCTACCTTAGGGTTTGGTCTCGTTGTCAGCGGCGAACGGTGAGCGGAGCGGAGCGGAAAGTATTTAACTACATTTATAACACATTCAATCGTGATGCACCGTGTGCGTGAGTCGAGCGTGATGAACCGTGAGATTTGCTGGATTCACTACGCTTACCAGACCAGTTGGTATGGTATTCAGTATACAGTTGGTATGGTACCTATACAGGTATAATGGTATACGAGTACAGTGGTATATAGTACATAGAACTACACCACAGCTCGCCTTCTATAGTTATATAGTTCTAACTACCTAAGTCAGTTTGCACCACAGCAATGAATTTCACTACCACCTGAAAATACTTTGATAATTCCGAGATTTGTTAAACATTAAATCGCTTCGCTTATCGCTAATTTGTTAACCGAAGTCTAAGGTAACACGGACTGGGCTCTATTTAAGAACGCGGGTCAAAAGTCACCTAATTCGACGCAATCGTGCAACAATGACCCTTATTATGTCCCCTCTAGGGTTAAATTGAGAAAGGGGTTAATACGATGCCCAATTTACCGATGAACTGTAAAAGGTACATCTTGGACCGACAGGGGATGGAAACCCTACTCTTTTGGGGTACTGTTGAGTAGAGAACGCCTTAGACTGTTTTAGTATAGGCAGTTACTAATAATTATAATGACAATGTTAATTTTATTACAATCGTTTTATAAGGAAAATGAATGGAAATCTTTCTAAAAATAATTCATTATTCGGAAAAATTCAAGAAAAAATATTTATTGTACTTTATTCGAATTGTCCACGTGATCCTAATATATAAATAAGGGTTTCTATAGAAATGAGTGACATGATTCTTTAATAATTTTGACAACATCTGCGACACACACTATAATGAATAATTTTATTCAACCTTCAGACAAAAGCGCTACACTTTACATTTACACCTCTACTGATAACCATTTTCTAGCACGACAGTACTTTATTTACCGGGAAGAAGCGAGCGTGATATTTCTCGTGTCTTCGATAAACTGAGCGATATTTCCCAGTGAATTGTGGGACACTATCAGATGTTCTCTGAGCTATGTTTGCCTCGGGACCTACCTTCGTTCGACCTGAAGGGGTACAGATATTTTAAAATTAGAATTCAATCGTTTTGTTTCAGATCGAACATTGAAAAGGTTCGGTATCTCTAAAAACAGATTCTGATATTATCTCAATTGAAAAACAGATCGAAATTGGCGCTTCAGACGAGTTCGTTTTTACGTGGAAATTATGTGTTCTGTGGTCGTTCTTACGGCAGTAATACATTTTAACTACCACTAATTATGGGCGTGATATGAATTTTCGTGATGATGATTATAATTTCACCTAAGCAGCGGTTTTTTAGACTAGGTATCAAACGAATAAGCTTTGTTTGATTAAATAATTTTTAACTATTCGTATTTCCTTACATAACTTTGGATAAAGTACCTAATCATCATCAATATTGCTATAGTAATCGAAACACGACTGACACATTAGAATTAGGTACTTTCTTAGAAGCTCCAACGCTTCATCCAAACGCTTTTGAAGAGTTGAAAGGTCACGAAAACGCCTGGCTTTTTGCGTCTGTAAAGAATATTTTAGTGAGAGAGATGTAAAATGCCTTTTAACAGTGAATTTATTTTCTGCTTCTTTGAATAAGCGTTTTAGCCCCTGGCGCGAAGGTGCTATAAATGTTATGGTACTTAGAGTGAATCTATGAAGATTTATTATCTTAGATCTTGTTCTAGTAATGCTATTGATGTAATTATGCTATAATGTATATAGTAATGCTATTGATAATGACTTTCTTGACCTATTTTAGACTTTTTTAAACTGAAAAACCTTGAGAGATTTGTTTTCCTAGTAATTATTTTTTCGCATTGAGATAAACGGACAATCCAGGAACATGTATGAACACGTTACTGAAACTTGAAAACCAGCGCTGTGACAATATACAAAATATTGTCACAGCTTTGAAGCTGAGCTGGCAACTAATTTGTGTCCGTTATGTGTAATACTAGGCAATAAGACGATATTTGTATACAAATAAAATTTTTCTTTCTGTCTAAAAAGTTCGTGGATTGCCCGTTTTTATACTTTAACTAGCATTCGCCCTGCGTCTTCGCCCGCGTTTAACACTTTTCCGCAATTTATTTCTTTGCTACAAAACTCACAGAGCCCGAGACGTTTCCAACGAATGTAAAACCGTGGAAATCGGTTCATGCGTTCCGGAGTTATAGCGTCAGGAAGGAAAACCCGACTTCTTTTTTTATGGTAGATTATTTCTTCTTTTAATCTTTACTACTCTAATAAGTATGTACTATGCTTAAATCGAAAAGATAATCCGTCATTTTCATCCAACAAAAGTCCAAACAATACTTGACTGATTGGAACAACGTTTCTGATAGAGAGTTTCTAAGTTCTTTCGAATAAAGTCACGTTCAATGACAAAGTCGTGAGAAGTTTGTCTTTTGTCATGCGGTGCTCAATTATGTCGATGTTCTACGTTGTTTGGTAAGATTAAGGGCATTTTCTTTTTGTTGAGTTGCCAAAATGGCGGCTATTGGAGTAACATCTTTTTCACTTTTTCAGTTTATAATAATGACGTGGCCTCTTTCATTTGTTGTCAAAGCGACTAGGGCACACTAGGTATATATGCAAAATCACTACCACACAAGACCGGATAAAGAAAAATCTATGTAATTGAAGACATTTGCCTTGAACCGCAATATATGTTGTAATGATTATGTTGATTTAGGTAGAATTTTATGAAACTCCACAACTGAATACACTTAGCTACAGTTAAATATCTCAAGGAAAATTGCCCTTAGAATACAAAACAAAAATTTTAAGCGACATAAAAGACTCGACGAAAATTCTAAATAGACGTGAGTACTGGTAAGAACAAAATCCAATTATTTATTTACCTGCCTTTGAATCCGCAATGAGATCCGAAAGGACGGAGCGAAGTACAGTCACGTGCAACATACAATATTCAAATTCGACCCACATGCAAGAAATGATGAGAATTTTCACTGACCTACCCAGGTAAGTTAGTTGATAGATATACGAGTCGAGAACATTATGGTTATAGAGCTAAAATTGATAATTTTAGTTCTGTTAGTGATGTTGTCCCTGTCCTATAAGACACGCAATCAAGGGTAAAATAATTAATAAATATAGCTGAACAATTCACCCAGCAACATCTAGCTAGCCCCGTGGTAAGCTCGAAGCTTGTGTTACGGATATCTGATATACCTAAAACAATACATTACCTAGAAATACATTTACATTTAAAATAATTTGAACTAGGTACTGCTTTTGCGAAACCGCGATCTCTATCTATTCACAAAATTTGGACAATACCGGCCAAAATTAATTATAAAGTAATATTATTTAGTAGTTCATTCGGTAAATAATTTAATTATTTACTCACAATCAAAATGTCAACGCGCGGCTAATTGGCATGAATGAACTTTACTAAACCGTTATTAATTTTTACATTAATATAATTATCTAGACGTTAAAATTCATTGGTAAACTAAGTTCAGTCTTTTACAACATTTTTTACGATATGAGTGTCTGGGTTTTTATTTGTTTAATAAAAAAAAATATTTACCTATGTACCTATGTATTTATATTACACATTAACAACTACATACATAGGTATATATTTTATTAAACATTATATCAGAAATCTAGCACCCGTAACACAAGCTTACCACGTAACACAATTTTACTGTCCAACAATATTTATTTATTTGTTTATAATCATGGAAGAGTTTTAAACGGCCTAATACACAGAACATTATCAATTAAAATTTTAATAAATTTTTTATTTTAACATTTCTAGTTTTGACTATGACTGTTAATTGATTAGCTGTTTTTGAGTTACTGTACTCGTATATTTTAGTTATAAAATCGACCTTTAAAAATGTAGGTTGTTACTTTTTGTTATTTGAAGACAAACTTTAAAATGATCTACAATCAGAACTATTAGGTTTATTTCAATGAATTAATTATTCTATAAATTACTATCAAAAATACTAAAAATTAACTAAATAGTAAGTTTTCTGTGTATCTCCCACAAAAACGGCATAACTTATTTTGTTTAAAGTATTATGAAGATGGTATCAGTCCTTAAATAGTTTACAGTCCATCCGTACTATTTATAGCTGAAAAACATATATTTTTGCACAGTCGTGTGTATTAATTAAATTGTTTACGAAAACTATAAATCCTTTGGGCAATTTTACTGTAGTTAAAAACGTTTAAACGTACTAATGACGTAGGTATTTTCCGTTTTAGTTCATTCTAGCGCTCTAATTGAATTCGAATGCTAAGTTCTTTTACTTTTTGGGACTGAATTTTATCCGTACTCATATTTTACAGCGTTGAAGCTAATTTTTCACACATATTGTACCAGATATATCGCTTTGCAATATAATTTGATTGCTCTTAAGATGTAGTTGCTTTAACTAATTAATTGGCAAGCCTCTGAGTCTTAGAGCCAAGCATACATCTAGCCGAACGTTTGCCAAGCCAAAATGCAATCTCACAGGTAAACAAACATAATCAAGACAGCCTGAATAGCCTAATAATATATACTCTTAGTACAGTCATCATTACTAGCGCACCTCACTATCTGCATTAAATATGTAAGAAAGTCGTCTTAGTTTCACTATTTATAACTCAGATTTAGCTGAAATCTGTTGGAGAGGGACCTAAGAATCAGGAGAAGAACAATTATATTTTTTGGAAAATATTATAACGCAGGAAGTCATGGACGGAAAGTTAGTAAAAAATAAAATAAACATAAAAACTGGAAGCAAGTTTGAGCAGCGTCTTTGATACTTAGGATGCGGTCAATGTTTAAAATGCGTATACTGATAATACAGCACTATTATATCAATATATTATATTTAAGGAAACTCTAACACCAATCCGCAGTCAAACACAATTTCCTCCTCAATATAAAATCTTCCGATGTGATGCGTGACAGGAACAAATTCACTTATCCAAGAATATCTCAAAATTCCCTGAGCGCTAGCCTTAGCGGGGTAATCCTGTAAAACCACTCAAATTGAACAGATATGCTGAAAGTAGCTGAAACTTTTACCTATTTCCGTGGAAAATTCAGCGTAGAAAATGTGAAAAGTGGCGAGCGTAAGAAATATAATACCGTGCGTTTACAAGTAGCTACGGGCGTGGAGTGTTGTGTTACTGGACTGAATTGGATGGACAATTTCCACAGCAACATCTGGCCACGTGGTCAACTAAAAAAATAAATATCTGATATATTTAATGGAATAGGCACACATACCTATAATATTATAACATCCGCCAACGCTTTCGATGTATCTATCGTTGTGTGTATTTAATTAAGTTTTTATTACGTATATCAGAAATCTTGAAAAACACCTGTAACACAAACTTCGAGCTGACAACGGAGCTAGTTGTGTGAATTGTATACCAATATTTATTTAATCATTATTATCAATAAATAAGGTCTTACATTCAGCAATAATTTTGAAACAGTTTCTTAAAATATTGTTTCATTCTAAGATATAGTCCAGTAGTTAAGTCCCGTAGTAGGTATTACCGCGAACACTTTGTACCGACTATGATGAATGAACATCTTACACGATACTCAAGTTTTATTTTCGCGTGGTCGCTGTGCTACAGATTTATTTTTACGCTTTTCGGCGAGGAAATTCAGGTTTACTCGGGTGACCTCACTAATAAACTTGCAACAAAGTTTGTATGGTTTATATCTTTATTATCTTTACAATAATAATTATAAAAATGGCGCAGTGGGAGAAGGTTAGGTATTCTTTGCGTTAACACATTCACCGCCCAGCTCATATCCATACCGTGCCTTACCTTTTTTAACGTTATATTTGGTCAACAGTTGATATGAATTTATCAAACCACAGTAGTTTTTATTAAATAAAATAAATACTACCTTTTCTTAAATTTTTCATAGATAATTATATGTAATTTATATCTTCAAAACAATACCTCCTAGACCCTTGCGATCCATCCTAGGCCACATGGACACTTTTAATTACGTAATATTTTGGTCAAGCAAGGGTCAAAAACCTATTAAATCTTAAACTTAAAGGTTTATATCAATATTATAAAGGTTCATTCATAGTTAAAAATATTGTACCCAAATGATGTCTAACATAGACAATTCATTTATTTTCGCGCATTCAACTGACTAAAACGAAATCTGAGATTATATTTTTCTAGCGCTGAACCTTTATACCAATTTCATCACGAGTATCGCAGTATCACTCCCTAGAGAGGTATTACTTGCTTCGTTAGCAGGTATAGTAATAAAGCTATATTTTACTGATAAGGTTTTTGATCTCGACTGGAACAAGAAAATCTACGGCTAGTTTGTATGGTGAGACGCCATTTTCAATACTTTATAGATCAGGTTAGTCTTGTGTCAATTTGTCAGTTATTTTTAGCTTCAGAATGCTGAAACTTTAGTGAAGTTTAGGAACAGAAGAATATGTATACTAATCTTAACATTAGTAATAAACAAATAAAATTCTTATACCTAAATTTCTTTAAGACATTATAGTTTCTATTATTGACTCAACGGGTTAAAATAATTCGATATCCGATTCAGTGACTCTTAGCCGTATTGCAGAGAAGGTGTATTAATTATTCTGTGGCCAAGGTGACTGCAGTCACGCAAAGCAAAGCTCTGTCTAACGAGCACAGAGAATAGACGGGGCCCAGCGAGCAATTATGAAACAAAGATAGATTAACGATAGATTAAATGGTTTTGTTTTTTGGATTAGAACGGGCGAGGTAAGTTAAAAGATAGAGCGTAGTTCTTTAAATCAGTCTATGAAATTCCGCGCTCGGGTTTTTTAGTAAAAATTTTCTTTGATTTTTAAAAACTGAGGACCAAGGATTTATTATATCAGGAGATGACATAGTTATGATTATCTAGCAATCTATTAAAAAATCTAGCAACCGTAACACAAGTTTCGGGGCACAATGATGCTGTGTGAATTGTCCAGGATTTTTTTTGTGGTACAGATTATGTTTCTGTGCTAGCCGCATCCATTGATGCGATTCAACTCCAATCCGAAAGTCGTGGGTTCAAACCGCCGCTCAAGTCTGAATTTTTCATATGAAGGCGTCTTCGTGAGGAACCGGCATATTCTAAGAACATGTTGTGACATTCATCACCAGCGTGTTGGATTAAGGCTTAATTAATCTCTCTCGTCGAAGAGAAAAGTTCCTATGTCCCAGCAATAATGAATATGATATATATTGAGTTGATTATTTCGTAGTACAATCAAAAGTTAAGTTAACCTACCTGGCTAGGGCACGCTATAACTCTTATATTTGCATGGTATCAAGTTATTCCGTCGGAAGGTCCTTCGGGAAAAGCCCTTTATCATCCCTATTTGATATGCCCTTAGGCAGATAGATGTGAGAATAGTCCGGTTATAAATAAAAAACCGGGTAAAGTTACTTGTCATTTAAATAAATATCGCTGGACAATTAACACAGCTACATTTTTATCCCCTTGGCAAGCTCGATGTTTATTGTTACGAGTGCTATATAGTGTATATATACATATATAATTATATACATAACACATACATTATATGTCTATAGAAAACACACAGGAGAAATATTTACAGATCGTAATTATTTTTGGCCCGATGCGGGAATCGAACTAGCAACCTCCTGCGTCGCCGGTGGACTTTCGCCTTCTGCGCCACATAGATTGTCCAATTATAATGACAATTCATAATGTTAATATGTATTATCCGGCTTTTAGAAAATGGACGTAACTAAATACCTATACATTCGTAATAGCTACCTGAGCTGTTCGCCATTTGATTAAGGGATACAATAGATGCTCAGGAGATTTGGCTATGTTTAGTTTATAGCAAACTAGTTATGTATGGGAAATGTCACGGGAATCGGATAAGGTGGGCTAGAATTATAATTAGCGCAATTATTTTCAGTACAAAAAATAATATTAGTATTATTAGATTGTATTTTTTTTTCAAATTATAATAACTTACTACTGCTAATACCAATTGTATTTCAATTTCACTATTTATATAGGTACTTACTAGTTCTATTTTATATTTGATTTTTTTCTTAAGATAATCATGTCTAATTTACGTTACGTTTCGAGTAAATTAACTACGTTAATACTAAATAATACTTAGACATATTCATGAACACCTTATATAAATTGATTCGGCAAGCACTCCATCACACAAAATGTCGGGAGGATTACAGAAAACGTTGTATTGGAAATTCGGTAGATTTCATTATTATTTCGATAGGACCGGTAGCAAAATTATAATCGAAGATATTATTCCTGTTAATAGTATATTCACTGGTGATTTATAAGCACTATATTGGTGTTATTTATTTAAATTAATTGGGAAAAAAAATTATGTACAAAATTACTTTCTTACTTTTACTCCAAAGCTACATTCTGAATTATTTCTGCAAACTATAAATATAAAATATGGCTGGACAACTTACACAGCAACATCGAGCCCCGTAGTAAGCTCGAAGCTTGGGATACGGGTTCTAGATATCTGATAACCCTAATATAATATACATACAAAGTATCTTTGTATTTCTATGGAAATAAACTTGACTTTTGAATTTCACACCCGAACGCACATCATTTGACCGCTCTCTTTCTGAAACTCCTTACAAACCCAAAGAACTACATTTTAACTTCAGAGTGAACAGTTGATTGAAATAAAATAAACTCTGTCTCGAGTCAAGCAAAATACGACCTTACTGCAGTTGTAAGTGGTAATATCCACAAGGAACTCCAACTAGGTAGGAGTACCGACCGTAAAACAATCCAAACTTTTCTCATGTTTGCTGAGTAAATAAAACTGCATTCGCAGCAGCTTCTTCTGTAAATCGCGATATACAGGATGGTTTTGAGAAAGTCTAAAAACTTTTTAAAAGATTTAGTAGGTTGTACCATTTTCTTGTGGTCCAATGGTCTTCTCAACAACCCTGCATTGGATATTATGTATATATATGGTGTTTTTACCGAAACCAATGTAAGGAGGAGGCTAATTATTTTGAAATGTTTAAGTGAACACTGCACATTTTGAAAAACTACTTTTAACGCTAACCTAAATAAAGATCATAATTATTATGTATTTAAATTGAATAATATTTATGTGTAGGTCCTGTATTTATTTCTATTAGTAGGTTCTTAGATCATCTGCATTTATTTAACTTACGATTAGGTTAACCGATTTCGATGTTTATGATTTTAGGATTGCTTACAGACCCGAAGGGTGGAAATGGAACTTTTATATCATTATTTTTCTAAACTGTTTAAAGTGTATTAATTATTTTGCTATCCCTACTTTTGAGACTTTAACAAACAATTTCCTTCATGGCTATGGTTATTGCCGCTTCGCCGATGCAACGGAAAACTGCTTGGTTCAAACTTTATCTATAAATGTTACTGCAGTAAACGTGTCAGTATTGTTAATAACAAAAGTATTACAGTAAGTATTTGTAGTTTGTGATCGTGGCTACTGTAATAGGAGTTTATTGAGAATGCAATGTGCTTGGGTGAACTGTTTATTGTATTTTTCAAAATAATTTCTAAAACATGTTTTGAATATCTACTTTAAAACTGTTTAAGAAATACTATACTAGCTGACCCGCCCCGGCTTCACTTGCTTTATTCAATAAGGTTTTTTTGTTTACATTTTAAAATAATTATAAGCATTTTACGTTCTCACTTCTGGGACACAATGTACCTAATGTTTAACTCAGATTAATATACGCGTGTGCCTCAAAAAATAAGCTATTTCAAACAATACAACTTGTAACCATCTCAACCCCCTTCTAAAAGTGCTTAAGGAAATCGTTTCCTGGTTCAAGTAATAATTCAGAATAAAGTCAGTAATTGTACAAATCGTCCAATTACAGCGGTTGTATTCAAACATTTACATTTCTTCCATTCTTAGTTCTATTGATCGGATCAAAACCTGAATTTATTCCAGGAAAAGTATTTGTACTTTTCTATTATTTTTAAATTGTAAATTGTTTGAAGGATGAGAAGTTTTCGTTGTTATATCACAAGAATATTATAAAAACCTAAAGCTCAGTACTCACATACGGTATTACTCGATAGTTTAACTCGAAGTCGAGTAAAAATCAACGAGTGGATCGCAAAAGTCACTCTCAACTCTGTGAGTTTTGCGGTCCACATGTTGAGTTTTACTCGACTTCGAGTAAAACTATCGAGTAATACCGGATGTGAGTACTGAGCTTTACACTGCTGAAAATACTATAAAATTGTTAAATAACTACGTTTACCAGGTGAGTCAGTATTCTCAGTAAGTTGATACAGTAATCCTAGAACAGGACGACGATGCGATATTTTGCTTTATAAATACCAAAGAGTCATGTTCGACTACAACCGCGGCAAAACAATCTAGAAATATACCCAAATAAAACTACGGTTGGTCAATCATAAAAATGTTAAGAACTAACCTCTTCTGTTGAGCAGTAAGTTTAAATCAAAGATATATAATTTAAATTTAATATATATTTAAAACAGAATATGCACAGTACATACTCAAGTTTATATAATAACAGGTAGCAAAGTAAACTTAAAACCTAGTATGATGTATAATTAAATAAATAAAAACTATCCTTTTACGCACAGTCTAAACATGATATGTTTATTAATATTATCTATAAACGAGCTTCAATAATATCTTTTATAATTAGTGTTAGCAGTTCATCGATTTCTTCAGAATTCTCGTCCAGTGCTGCAGGAATGCGCTTACCGAAGTACCAATTGGTTTCCTTAGAGAGATCTTCGCCATTTGCCACAACTTTCAACTTTGACTCAATCTCATTAACGTCGAAATTAATGTTAATACTTCTGATAGAAATACCCGAAATAATACCAACGTTGAAACGAATGTTGCCTCTCACGCGAACACCAACAACAGCCAAACTACCACTAACGGAGAGCTTGGAGTTACTGCCTAAGATAGTAACGTCGGAAACAGCCTTGCCAATGCTTAACTGGATACGCGGAAGGCGAATATCAAATGACAACCGCCTGGTGATGATACTGTAGCTGACACTTTGAACAACGATGTCACTGAGTCCGACTAGAAGTAAATCTTCTACAAAAGCTTCAATGCTCAGGAGAACGGGAACAGGGAGAGAGTATTCGTAGCTTGCTCTTTTGATTTTGTATGGATCAAGACCCTTTTGTTTGATGCTCTGGCTGAGGTCTTCAACAACTTGCTTGACGATTGCAGTGACGAGGAAACGGTTTTCTTGTACGATGGCATTTTCGAGCGTTGGTTGAAGGTCCACTTGATTGATGTCACCTTCGAGGCTTGATTGAGGGAAATCAGGCAGAGAACTGATCCCTGCGATGAGAACACACAAACAGATGATGACCTTCATTTTCTTTGTCGTTAATTGTATATTGTTTTATAAATGGTACTGCACCAAGCAAATATGATTCAAAAACTTTTATGATATTGTGAAAAAATTGCAACATTTTATATAGTGATTCTGATCTAATCTAAGGCTATCTTTGATAATGAAAACATTTTTGAGTGCTAATTTAATGCGATGTTAATTATTTTTACAATGACCTATTAATATCTGATAATTCTTTGTTCTATTTTTGTATTACATTATGTAAGATCATATTGTTTTTGTTTTACGATTGTAAACATTATTTTGATAAGCCAATTAACACTATCTGTTCATTGGCACACGAGCGTGTGTCATGGGACACACGATACAAGAAACGAGATCTTCGGCATGATGTGACGGTGCTTGAGAATTGAATGTCCTTTATTAAGACATGAGCGTCATCATTTCTTTTCTATGCTCACTTTAAGCTTACCACGTGACTAATATTTTTTTTGTGGAAATATAATATTCTTTAACAATATTTTTTTTTAATATTTAATTCTCGAGAAGACCCAGTAGTAGGTCGTAATATAATAGTGTTGATCTAACTAGGAACCCTTCATTATCAATAACCAAACTTAAAATAAAACAAAACCTATCTGCAAAATAGCACTAATAGTACTTTGAACAATATTTTGTCACACAAACACAAGTGCATGTGTGTGCTCAGACCTTTACACATGCACTTGTGCGGGCATTATACTCGAATACCAAAAATATTAGAAAAATAACTTGTTTATTTTTGCTCTATACTTAAATCTGCCCCAAGGCCTTCTTATAAAGAGTTTATGTTCGACAATAAAATGATTCAAAGCCCACGATTTTGTTGGAAGTGATAAGAGTTTATGGTCGACAAAGTTCTGCGACAATTTCTAGCGACAGACGTTAATGATTTTACAGCTGAAGGTACAGTTTTGGTAATAAAGTTGCTTTGTACATGATTTCATGAAGAAACTCAAGTTTATGGAAACTAACTCAAAAAAATCATAAAAATGTATGTAGCTTCTTTGGAGGAATTTGGATACAAACACTTAGACACGTACTTTTTATATTAATATTAATTAACTCACAAAATTAGTAAAATTACTATTCCAAAGCAAGTAGCGCGTAATAACCCCACAGATATTTAGACCTTAATTCACCACGCTGGCCAATTGCGGCTTAATGAACGACACATGTCTTTCAAACTATTCAAAGTTCACAGAATATGTTTCCTCTCAATGTTTGCCTTCACCGTCACAGAACGAGTGTCTAAGCGCAAATCAATTCTACAAAATAAAACCATAAGTTTTCTGCTGGGTTTCCATCCACGACATACGGTTACGAATGATAGTCAAGTATGTTCCGACTTGGCAAGCACTGTTTTTAATCCAATAGCGTAAAATTACTTCCATGTTTATCAACTCTATAATCTGAACCCGATCTCTAAATTATCCCAAGATGCTGTATATAAGATATACCGACACTCGACAGGTAAATCACAATAACCCTGAGGCACGCTAACCGCAGTCCTAATGGGGTTAAGAGGATTCCGGAGATTTACTAGATAGGTGTACTACATTGTAAAGTGGGGATACTTTATTGGGTTAATCTGAGATCGGGTTTGGGAAACAATTTTTGTGGTCGTAGAATTGTAAGTTTATGTCTGGTAGATTGTGTCTCCATTAAGGTTTAGGTGGCTTTAAAATAGAAATGTTAGCGTCTTTGTGAAAAAGCTTTAAGTAATGGTATCGTTATTTAAAATTAGTTTTTTTTTCGGACATAATATACAATGTATTTAACAAAAATTTTTGACCAATTGTCGAAATAATTATAGCTACGTGTGACATCAATGTAATCTATTGATTGAACAAAAAAAACAATGAACTTGTTTATCACAATTTACTCATAGGTTAAATCGTCTAGACAAGCGTGAAATCAATTTCATTAAGTTAAGTAGATATCGAATTGAAACGATGACTCTCATGTATTTATCAGCAGCTAAAATAATATTGACAACCGTGAAAATATTTGATTATCCAAAATCAGATAAAATTATTATTCTTTGTATAGACAATACAATTGGCATTGTTTCATTAATCGTTTTACTATCACTATAACCTTAGGTAAGATCAGAATCATTCAAACAAAAAATATATAAAATGATGCATTTCTTTTCAAAAACTCATAAACTATACTAAGTTTTGGAATAACAGTCGCCTTTTGAAGACTCAATTTAACAAAATTAATTATAAAATGAAGGTCATCATCTGCTTGTGTGCTCTCATCGCAGGGATCAGTTCTCTGCCTGATTTCCCTCAATCAAGCCTCGAAGATGGCATCAAACAAGTGGACCATCAACCAACACTCGAAAATGCCATCGAACAAGAAAATCGTCTCCTCGTCACTGCAATCGTCAAGCAACTAGTTGAAGACCTCAGCCAGAGCATCAAAGAAAAGGGTCTTGATCCGTACGAAGTCAAAAGAGCAGGCTATGAATTCTCTCTTCCTATTCCCGTTCTCCTGAGCATTGAAACTTTTGTAGAAGATTTACTCCTAGTTGGACTCAGTGACATCGTTGTTCAAAGTGTCAGCTACAGTATCATCACCAGGCGGTTGACATTTGATATTCGCCTTCCCCGTATCCAATTAAGCATTGGCAAGGCTGTTTCCGACGTTACTATCTTAGGCAGCAACTCCAAGCTCTCCGTTAGTGGTAGTTTGGCTGTTGTTGGTGTTCGCTTGAGAGGCAACATTCGTTTCAACATTGGCATTATTTCTGGTATTTCTATCAGAAGTATAAACATTAATTTCGACGTTAATGAGATTGAGTCAAAGTTGAAAGTTGTGGCAAATGGCGAAGATATCTCCAAGGAAACCAATTGGTACTTCGGTAAGCGCATTCCGGCACTACTGGACGAAAACTCTCAAGAAATTGATGAACTGCTTACTTTAATTATCAGAGATATCATTGAAGCTCGTTTGTAGTTCATAGGAATTAAGAAATCATGTTTATACCGTTTGTAGGACAGTTTTTATTTATATAATTTTACACCATATGCTTTTACTTAGTTATTTTAATGTAAAAAGTTTAACATTATTAAAACTATTAATAAAAAGTTGTCTTATGCACATGCATCATATTACTATGTAATTTATAAGTTTTACATATTATTGAGAGATTATGCTTGATACTTTTATACCACGTAGAAAGAAAGTCTTGCAAGGAAAATAAATAATATGTGGCTAAACAAAAGTTGGTACTTCTAAAATTAGTCAAGGTGAAAAATCGTAATTTACGATTGATAAGATTAAAAATAAAATACTTAACCTTAACTTAATTAAGGGGGAATCCTGGAAGTTGATCACAATTACATAGTTAATATTTCCATATTATTTTTGAATTTAATTTACATCAATTAACGCGACTTACGTTTTATTTTTCAAATTATTTTACCTAAAATATCATATTTTATTTGTTAAAGGATACAACTTGATTATAAGGCACATATTTTGTTTTAATATGTATATTATGATATGATACGTATTACCATAAAATACAATATTTCAACATTGAATTTATATTAAATACCTACGATATTTATTAAATTTAAGGAAGTTAACCCTAGGTTTATTACCTTACCCGGGACTTGAATCATCTAAGCATTAATGTTTCTGACGAATACTTGGTAAGCCATACAATATAACATACACAAGCAAAATACCTAATTCAATGACATATAAATTTCAAAAAACTAGCAAACATAATTATGATAATTATACCAAACCTACCCAAACCCTTTTGTAATAAAAAGTTTGAAACTAAAAGTCACGCTAGTAGATATAAATTGCAAACACAGACGCTAAGATCTATTCAAAGAAAACAAATGATGACTATCATGTATTAATCAGCTGATAAAAATAATATTGATTAATTTAATCATAAAGGCGTAAAAGACAATCCATCTGTTAAATTAAAGGTATTAACTGATAATGGTAATTAATCATCGTAAAGACAATTAAAGCAGTATTTATCAGACATTTTGCTATCACTAATCTTAGTAACCCTAGGTTAGATCAAAATCACTAAACGGAAATCTCTATAAAAAGTTGCAATTTATTCGCTAAATCATATCTATTCCCAAGTTTAAGAAAAACAGTTCCTTGGTGAAGTGACAATTGTTAAACTGAATAATTCATCCAAGGCAAATAAAATGAAGATTATCATATGTCTCTGTGTTCTCATCGCAGGAATTAGTTCTCTCCCTGAGAACCATAAATTAAATCTAGAAGTCATCAAAGATGGCAAAGGGGACCTTCAACCAAGCTTAGCAGATGGCATCAGACAAGAGAATAGCCCTACCATCACTGCAATCCTCAAGAAGCTTGTCAGAGACCTTAGCAATATCATCAAAGACGAAGGTCTTGATCCGTACGAAATCAAGAGAGCAAGCTACGAATACTCTCTCCCTGTTCCCGTTCTGCTGAGCATTGAAGCTTTTGTAGAAGATTTACTTCTAGTTGGACTCAGTGACATCGTTGTTCATAGCGTTGACTACAATATCATCACCAAGCGGTTGACATTTGATATTCGCATGCCCCGTATACAGCTAAGCATTGGCAAGGCTGTTTCCGATGTTACTATCTTAGGCAGCAACTCCAAGCTCTCCGTTAGTGGTAGTTTGGCTGTTGTTGGTGTGCGCTTGAGAGGCAACATTCGTTTTAATGTTGGTATTGTCACTGGCATCATATCTGGAGACATTTCTATTAGAAGCATTGATATTAATTTCGACGTTAATGAGATCGACTCAAAGTTGAGAGTTGTGGCGAATGGTGAAGATGTCTCTAGACAAATTAATTGGTACTTAGGTAAGCGTGTTCCAGCAGTATTGAACGAGTATTCTGAAGAAATAGACGAATTGCTCACTATAGTTATAAGAGATATCATTGAAGCTAATTTGTAGTGAAAATTATTGTTCAATCTATAGTGTATATCAGAAAAGTAATAGCGTATATCAGAAATTATAAGATACTTTTATTTGTATAAACTTGTATTCAATAGATTTTAAGTTTAAGTTGTAATAGTATTAACTGAAGTTAATTATTCTGTTATAAATAAACATAAACATTGCATAGATATATTATATTTTTTATTTAAGTACCTCCTAAATTAACAAAAATCAAAATTTAAAGTTGGTTGAGATCAAGCGTGATTTGCTTTACAAAAAGTTTCGTTAGTATTTCATAAATAATTTTAAACTAAATATAATTCCTGAAACGAATAAATATGTACCTAATAATACTTTATTCCATAATTTTCCAACTCATTATAATTAAGCCCATTACTTAAAGTAAGTACCTACCTACTAGTTTAGATTCTTTGGTACCTATTTCTAAAATTAATCTAGATTTAACTATGTACAATTGCAATTCATACTTGTGATGACATGATAAGATTTTATCTGCTTGACCTAAACTTACAGAAAGGGGAAAATCGTTGAATCATATTTAATACAAACTTGCCATTACATAAAGATTAGATAAAGTAATTCACGACAACAAGCATTTAAATATGAATCATATATTTTTATTTCTCAGTTGAAACTTACTGTCTAGACATTGAGTAAACTGAATTGGTCTTATCAAATTAAATCAGAATCATTGTACCGTCCTTTTAGATTAACACTGGTGAATTATTCAAGTTTGGCGAGATATTTTTTTATGATAATTATTAATTTTTATTTAATAATTTGGTTTATTTTATAAGGTCTTGGTGTTATTTGGAAAACCTCAACCATTTTATGCCACCAAAATCTAGATCTTGGAGTCCTAGGGCACAAAACACACATTATATATATATTCGTTTAGATAATCTAACTGAACTTCAGATTGTGTCTACAAGTACTTTACTAAGAATACCAACATCTAATTTGGAAAACGATTTACCGTTCTATTGTCATTAAACTTGGAAGTGCTGCAATCTCAATGTAAATGTAAATGTCTGTAAGTGACGCATACAAATTTTGATTAAGATTTACTAATAAACTAAGGTATTAGGATTTCTATAAACGTAAAAAAATATTGGTACTTTGTGTAAGATTGTAAGTGTTTGTAAGCATTTTACCTGCACGACTCAATCATATTCCAAAAAGACCAACGCGAAACCACATACATTACATTCGTAATTGACCTACGTTAATAAAGTTATAAGAGTACCTTAATCTGTCTATCCAATAACACACCTGTCTATTGTTATAATATCAGATAAATCCCCTAATTTCCCGCGGGATCCTTCTGTTGACTCGCCCACGTCAATATTTGCCCGCGGCGAAACAATAACTATTGTCTGTAACTAAGTCTATTCATATTTTTATGTTGACGTGAAAAGTTGGTGATTTATGGCAGACATATAGGGATGTTTCAGAGATTTAAGTTATCTACATAAAACTTCGAAAAGTCACAAATTGATTCATTTTTAGTTATTTTTTTGAATTGAAGCGTTTAAATAATTTTTATGTCATGATTCTTTATAAAATTTATTAGTTTTAAATGATAAAAAATAACTAAGCATGGAAATATAGTTATTTTGGACACACCTCTGTCGTACCTACGATTTGTATACTTATTCATACAAAATAATGTCAACCACTAAATTGTATCTTTCTAAAGTTATCTACCATTAAACAGTGATTTAATGATTTCTATTGTAACATAAATCACAACATGCTTATTGTTATTTAAATAAAAAAAAGCATTCAAAGAAAACCAATCTAACAGACATGACAAGTACAAAGCGCAATGTTTAAAATAAAATGTGGATGCGCTATCATAAGATTACGTTAGCGTTAATAATAATAAATCAAAATAGTGAGTGCTATGAAAATAATACTAAATAATGTATTTACGCCACACGTCTTAACTTTTATGTAATAAACATAATATAAATAGATACTTGGATGATAAAAACTAAATAAATATTGCCGGACAATTCACACAGCAATGTGTTCCGTGGTAAGGTCAAAGCTTGTATTACGTATGCTAGATTTCTGCTTAATTTAATAGAAATTATTCATTCAAAGACAGGTATTTTTTACTTTCAAGGTATTTTTTATTTTATAAAGATCACACCCAGAAGACACGAAATATTTGCAAATTGTACAAAGTTTATTCCCGAAGCGGTAATCTGTGCACCTGAATATAGATTATTATTATTTGTATCGATGACAAATAAATTACTGATAGAGCCACAGTTACCAGTAAATATTCCGCGAAGCGTACGATATGACGGAGACATCTGTTCGCATTAATATTGCGTGACAGCACTCAGAAAGGTATGGAGCTTATTATTATTTAAACCTTCGTAATGCTTTTTCAACGTCACGCGACATTTACCACATCCGTAAACAAAGACAAAGTAACGTACAATTCTTGTGATCAGAAAAAAATTTTAGCTCATTTTCATCAGTCTATTTAAGCTGGGCAAGGAGATTGCCTACCCAAATTCCCTCCAACTTCGTCGGACACCAATCTTAACTAATAGTTGTTTGTTTGAACGCGCTCATCAGTGACAACATAAATAGGCTTGTTTATGACAATATTTTTCTTTTGTTGCGTTAGGTTAGGACTAAACTTTTCTGTTCGGACTAAAATGGATGTCCATTATCCATCACGTGAATAAAACGTATCTCTTCACAAGACATTTTACCAAATCGCTATCAGATCCCCGGAAATTCACGTCGCCATAATTCCACGTAATTTCCTACGTCGTAAACTCGTAAGTTTACGTTTACGTGGTGACCCGTAGCCATTCCGTATTTATAGGGGACTAAGCAGGTAGCCGATGAAGTTATAGACTGATGTTAATGATGATACTAAATTGTATTTACACCATAATATAGATAGAACGTAGAACGAACGAAGCCTCTGTTTTTCTACGTCAAAAATGTAGTAAACCAGTCTTAATATAATAAAATCTTTAAATCGCGCAGTCAAGTAACTATTAGAATGGATCACCAAAAGTAGATCTTTATTAAAATTTTTTGTTTTGTTTTTATATGTGTACAATACAATACAATACAATACAAAAACACTTTATTGTACACAAAACACATGCATATTACAAACACAAAAAGAGACACGTACAATGTGTATTATTATCACCTGGTAAGTGGTGATTGTGGCGAATCCTAGACGCCCTTAATGAGTTTTAATGGGGTGACTTAAGTTTGTTACCTGTAATATGGTTATAACAGGCATATCGAGGACTTAGTTTGTTCTACACAAAATATTTATCTAAAGACATCTCCACAAATGTACTGACCTATTTGCTAAGAACAGACTTAGGCTATATCTCGATGCGCCATCGTTAGAAGTCAAATTTACTGCAGAAGCTCAAATAGTGAAGTGAACTGCCACATGAAATTTATCGATAGAATTCTGTATTCACAAATATTAAAATAACTAAGGTTATTAGAAATATTTAAGAGCTGGTTATTTTATCATAAATAAATAGAGAGATCAGGAGATCAATCAATATTTAATACTCAATCAGAAATGGGTAATTTTGGTAAATAATTATAACGAGGATGTCATACAAACAACGTTAGCACGGAGGTATTGTACTTGGTTCATAATTCAAAGGTTAAAAGTTCAAAGATTGAGACACTATTCACTATTAAATGACCTAGTGTTATTTATCCAAATTGATTTCAAATGCATTTAAATTTTGTAAATCAACCTGTGCAAAATTTTCTATTAGAGAAATAATCAGGTTTAATAATTGAGCTTGAAACTACGTCTAAATTACCTACATGATATCGTGGGAACTTAATTAAGTTCTGAATTAAACATGATTTAGTTAATTAACCTTTGCATTAATTTGTCGCTAACGAATACAACAAAATATTTCTCTTATCAGCAGAAAGTGGACATTAATAATTATTTTACGGAAATTGAGATATACATATTTGACATCACGTTTTTATTTGTGTTTTGTATAATGTAAAATGAAAATAAAATCCATTTATCAAAAAGGCAGTAGTGCTTATTACCACAGCTGGATCAAGGTGTCCTTCTTCTTAAAGAAAAAATTAGAAGCAGATAGATAATTCTTACATTTATATCTAAAACCAAAAAAATATCGATATAATACTAGAACATCCCAGCACTATTGACAAATGGCAACCCAGATGGTGAAATTAGCCAGAACCTGTGGCTTCTTTTGTTCGTGCTCTCTTTGACGTGTTTGTCTTTTTGTGGTCGACATTCTTGAGTGCTACTTACCTAAATAGCACCCACTACTTCTGCTCATTACTGTCACAACTTCCTACAAAAGGTCACCGAAAGTTACCTTTTACATTTTATTTTCAGTAAAAGTACATCTAAAAAAATATTGCCTTTTACACATTATATATTATCGATGCAGCATATATAATATATTTTTAAGAAACAACTTTATTGTTACAGTTAAGCGCTCTACACACCGCCCGCCGGCACAGCCCGGCGGCCCAACCCGCCGGCCTTATTTTGTAGGCCGCCGGCTTTATTTAGTACAAAATAAGGCCGGCGGGTTAGGCCGCCGGGCTGTGCCGGCGGGCCGCCGGCTTTGGTGTGTAGAGCGCTTTAGAAATAAAAAAAAATAAACCTAAATTATAGAAGTTTAACAAAATGTCATGTAGATTATTTGTATGATGTTTGTATTTGAGTAAAACGCACGATTCTCGATGGAGCGGTAAAAAAGCTTATAAATGATTTCCCGGAAATCAAACTACGTATATTTATCTCAATATAAAAATTAATTAAAATCGGTTTAATGGTTTTGCCGTGAATGACGGAAAATAAACTGCCACCCACACTTTTTTTTATAATCTTAGTATAGATAGAATTATTGGTGTATTATTAGAATGTTAATTTATCTTACCTACGTAATATGAACGAAATGTATTTCATTAAAAACCTATTTTTATGTCCTCCTCTCCAAATCAATATCACGATTTCAATAAAAGTATCATTTCCTTCGCTAGGGGTCGACGAACTCAAAAAATCTAATTTATCGCGCTATTTATCATCACTCCTCGTTTATCAAAGTCACTTTACAACTGACACGTATAAAATTATTGCGTTTCTGAAATTCCATTTCTTTTCTATAAATGCAAATATTGAAAAGAGAGAAATTTGAATGCAAAATGGGTTTATTTTGTACTCCTGAGCTTAATTATAAATAGGCCCAGAATTTGTCATGATTTAGGAGTTCACGGACGTCCAACAATTTTATATTCGGATGATTTGTTTATGGCTTCAGACAAACCGATTCTGAACTAAAATAAATGAAAATCTTTAAGAAGGGCCTTTCTGAAATCTCACAGCTGATTGATAATTAATTAATTCTGCTTAAGCACCAATCATTTAAATTCATTAAAACGTCAGCTGTGTCTCAGCAGTGGAAACGTAAATAGGGGTGATGATGATGATGAAATAATTATGTTATTAAGTAAAAAAGAAAGTATAACATAATGAGTAGTTTTAAAGTATTATTTCTAGAAGCAACATTAGAAGTACATTTCAAATGTACTTTTAATGTAAACAGTTCAAGAGACAGACCACACCACGACAAATTCAAATGTGGAATTTAATCAAAGCAAGCATGCATTAGCAATGAATTTGAAATGTCGCTTTTAATGTTGAACATCGCGTCTTATGACTATTAAACGTTTAACAGCTGTCTTTATAACGTTAAGAACTTAGTCTGATTTAAGGCAGGAGCGGTCGACGCGCGGCTTCCGCAAAGTTATGGGAATAACTTGGCAAAGAGAGAAAGGAGCCGAATGGCAGGAACGAAGAGACTTTGCCTGGAAGTAAGTGTAAATTGTACATGGACAAGTTGAAAACAGTCAATAAATTACACTTTCATTAAAATAAAAGGGAAATACATAATAATTTAAAATTAGGTATATATTGAAAGATGCCAACCCTTTCATCCCAGTAAGGTAGGTAGGACATCATCAAGACTGCAAGGACATCACGAGGATTACGACAATTAGTTCATGACAGTTGCCTCTGTAAAAACATTTTAAGTGTATTTTATAGCGCAAGATAATTTACTCGTAAACATCTAGCCCCGTGGTAAATAGAACCCAAATAAATATTATCATAATTAAAATAAGTAAATATTTACTAATTATTTAATCCATCATAAGATGTGCTTTTCGAACTGCCAGTTTCAAAAACTTAACGCCTAAGTACTTACAAAGAATTCAACATACCGCGATAGATAAAGCAACAAGACACTCGCATTGAAAACATCTAAAATAACATCTATAAATTGATGTTCGTAATGATCTTTCGGATGTTTTAAGTACCAGTCCATTAGTGAGTGACTTTACGACTGCACCTTTTTTAGACGTTTTTTAAATAATGAGATTTATGTAAAGTATTTTATAAGTAAGTAAAGAACCAATAAATACCTATGTCCCAGCATGAACGGAAATATGGATGCATAGGCTAAACATTAAATTCAAGAATATGTGTAAAATTTCATCTTAAGTTCCCCTTTACGTATCTCCTTTATAAATATCATCAGACAACTCACAGGAAGTTAAAAATAAATCCTTTATAGCTTTATAATCCAAGAAAACGTTATTGCAAACGACATTATTTTATTGGACATTTCCGGACATAATATCATATTGCGCTTCAAAGGGAATTTCTAGATATTAATATTATTTATAACTCAGTGGTTACCTGTTCCACGAGAAGTTGACTTCAAACATGACCTATTAATTAACCTTGTAGATCCTTACATAAATGTTTATGGCATCGCTGTAAGTATATTTTTTTTGCGCCATTTTTTGATTAACTCCTATTTACGTTCCCACTGATGGAACACAGGGACTCTATTGACGAGATAGAAAAATGTTGTTTTGAATACCTGGTTAGACAAACTGTTAATATAACGCAGGTTTACATTTCATTTCTCTTATCATTGATTTTGATTCTTTTAGGAATAAATTTCATAAGCCATAATGTAATTCGCGACCATAACTGAGCTAAATCGAAGTACGTGCTAGCAATCCGCGCCTAATTAACATCATCACTATTGAGTAATGCGCTCGTAAAACAAATGACAGGCCATTTGGCTAACGAGGAATAACAGAGGTAATGTGTGTGATGAAGCCTATTTATAGCTTAGCGGGTTACCTGTTACCTTGGTATGGAAATTAACATTGATTCTGTAATGGTGTTTTTGTTAACTCATAATCACCCTTATTTACCTATGTTCCCACTGCTGGGACATAGGGACTTCTCTCTGACGAGGGACATTATGCCTTAATTCAACTTGGCCATGTGTGGGTTGTGAATGACACAATGTCCTTCAAACTTTTCAAAATTCTCAGAACATGCCGGTTTCCTCACGATGTTTGCCTTTACTGTTAGAGCACGTGTTACAAAGCGCACATACTTTTTTCAAGAAGAAAAATCCACAGTTGCGCGGCGGGGTTTCAACCCACGCCCTGCGGAATATCAAAAATCTGACTCTGGACTCGACACTCTTCTTCTCTGTTTTCTGGTATTTTACCTTAGTTGGTAGAGATTGGGACTTACTATTGTTCACCCGGAATGGATTTGTTAGTTTATAATATTTTATTCATAATCCCACACTATGGATTAGTAATTACAAAATATTATAAACAAGCTTCCAACACCCAATACAATTAAGAAAAAAAAACTGAACCTTGCAATGAAAAATACACGGCGATACCGTCGGTATAATATTCCCATTGGATGAGATTGTATCGCACCGCCAGATTCATAATTTATGAGCTAGCAATACCCTAGGTACAGTGATATGTTGATTCGTGAACTAAAATCTCTGGATGAGCTAAACATCTATAGATCAAGTCTTTATTTACTCAGAAATCTAAATAATATCACCAAAATAAAGGTGTATACAAAAATTCAGCCCTAAAATGACTGGACTAAATATTAAACGAATACATTTATATTTGGAACAAATTAAAAAAAAACTACTTTTACAAGTATAACCAGCCCCCCCTATTTAGAAGTTTTGAATTGACCACGAAGCAGATGTTTCTAAGGGCCGAAGTTTATCTGCCATACGAAAGTTAGGAGAGCTAAAAAAACTCCACAGGTTTTATCTAAGCCAAAGAAACGTAATTTAGATTTTAGCATAGACTTGTAGAATCTTTATATGTTTAAATTGAAAACACTAACCAAAATGTTGTTAAAAAATTACCAGTTACAATCAAAATCCTAGGTGGAGGTCTGAATTATTTACGGGAATTATTTAGCGGGGCGGAAAGCGGTTTTTACGTAGTTATTGGCATTGGCTTTGTACAAATGCCTCGCTTCAACCACGCTCGCAAACCACCGTGTGATAAGGCTGTAAAGGTCCCGTTCCAGTCATGCGTCCAAGACGCGCGATCAGGATCAGACTACCACGCGACCATTGGTCGTGACACGCGATTCTCTTGCCATACCCACCTGTCCTTTTTTTGTGCTAATTATGTAAAAGTTATTGTTACTAAGCACAGTTTAGAATTACACACGACATTATAACATATTAGTAACTATAGCAGGCTAAGTTGCGCCTTTATAAGTTTTTAAATATAATTACTATTTATAAGAGTGGCACTTTCTAAAAAAATATATTACGGTTGTTTTATTTTATCACTTTGTACGGGGCGCTTTTTTAAGAAGGTAATTAGTAGATTGCCTAGTCATCTGGTCGCGGTCACAAGAATGATACCTTAAGAAAGTTTTTTAAGAAAACTCCGTACCATATTAGCCGCTAACTTTTTGCCGGCTCCGAACTAAAGTTTGTGCGCCTTCCAGTAAATTCTCGTTTCGCGCGACATATTTTTTTCGTTGTCGAACTAGTGCGAAAGTCGCGAATCGATTTTGCACGGTGAGTGGTTACAGGCTTGTTAGAACGGCTGGATCATTTGTCAAATTATATACGATAATACTTTAAAATTTTTGGAGCTACGAGTTTTGAAAATTAAGCCAGCGATATGAACCTATAACCGAAGATACAGACATACAAAGATACTTTCGCTTTTATACCATTATTAAGGTTAACCTCTCCGCACTTGAATTCAATATTCAATGATGATTATTTATTATTTGATATAATGATATAATCAAAAGTAACCCTTAAAGAAACAGGTAATTATGTACATAAAATTTTTAATACTTATTCGAGTATAAGCCTTTGTTAAAGAAATAATCAGAAAAAGTTATATATATTAATCACCAACCCTGAATGGAATAAACCAGCTGTTTTCCGTTAGCTATACCATCGCCTAGTGATTAGGAACGGGCGGGGTGAGCATTGTCGCGATATTCCAGAGCTTTCGAATCATTCCGTTTTGATCTGACCTTTGTTTTGTTCAATGTTTTGGTGTTAGGTTGTTGGGAATGACCCAATTCCAATCGTCATTGATCCTTTACAGAAAATTGTTCAAAATTTTGCTTATTGCCAAAGCAATTTACCTACGATTTGTAGTAATCATGGCATATTACTCCAAATCTTGAGATATTATCCTACGAGTACATTATTTATTATTGTAGGAATAAAGAAGTTTGATTCAAGCAGGTACAGTCGAATATATAAGCCCACTTACTCTCTTTTTTCCTTGGATTTTCAATAGGTACCTCATAATATAGTATATTTTTCTTTTCTTAGTAAATTCTTTTATTACCTAACAACTGACCCCAACTTTGGAAGTTAAGACCCTTATCTTCACTAAACAATTCAGCGCTTGAACAAGAGGCAATACAATGCGTCTACATTTTTAATACAAACCCACAAATAGGGAACATTTGTTACCCATACAGTAAATGTCATCAAATATTGATGACGTGCGTGGTTTATTCTAATGTGCGCTTTGATACGAGAGTGATAGAGTCGAAAATGTGGGAATCGTTTTGTGATGTGGCTGGTTACATAAGGGTTGGTGAGGGTGAAAGTTGTGCTACATCCAAACCTTTACTATATTATAAGCGTAAGTATGAATGTTTGTCATTTTTGGATGCAAAAATTATGATTTAATTGATATTTTATGATATTTAATTAAGTATAATAAAGTATCAGTGAAATCATATTTTTTTAAGTTGCCCGTTAATACTGTAACTTATTTAATATTATATACCTATACATTATATATTAGTATTTATATTATAAACTAGCTTTCCGCCCGCGGCTTCGCCCGCATTATGTTAGATTTTCCCGCGGAAAGATAAAAAGTATCCTATGTCCTTCTCCTGGTTCTAAACTACCTCCCTGCCAATTTTCAGCTAAATCGGTTCAGCCGTTCTTTAGTTATAAGTGAAGTAACTAACACGACTTTCTTTTATATATAAAGAAGAAGATGTATAAAATAAATATTACCCATAAACTGACAGACACACAGTATCACAAAATATATTCTTACGTGATTTGGTTCATTGCATTACGCGACACAAAAATTCAATAAGTTGCACACTCTCAACAGATGTTGTCACAAATATAAATTAATACGAGCCCTACGTCGCGCAGGGAGCGAGCTTATTTTAATTTTAAATTACCCATAACTTATGATAATTATCCAAAAGTTGCTGAACAAGATAACAGGTGAAACTGTCTCTTTTATTTCGTACAGGGCATTTACATAAGTCCCTTATAATACTTGTAACTACATATAAATTTAGTATCACTCGGTACATTAACTGTTTTTGAGGCAATTTGAAATGTTATTAGGGTATTAATTTACGTTGGTTGTTCGATTCCCGCCTTGAAACAATTTTTCTACGATCTGCAGATATTTTTTCTGGTTTCTGGGTGTTCTATATGTATCGGACGGGTTAAAATAGGTCAAAATTATTTTGTTCATAATTAAAATAAGAGTTATTATCTAGATATTCAAAATTTAAATAAATTTTAAATCTCTAGAACAAAATAAATGTGAGTTACATATACCTATTGATACACTTTTGGACACGTTCTCGTTAATTATGAATGTTTGTTTTTCCGGAAATTAAATGAAAATTGCATGGAATTTGATGTTTCCGATCCCTTGTTGTTTTAGGTTTTGTTTGTTATTAAACAGGAGTTTTTAATAAAACCTCATGTTTTTGTAAAGTATCGCTCTCATAGTTAATTCTCGGGATTTTTTCTTTCAATTTGGTAAATAATTGATAAAAATCAATAATGATGTTAAAATAATAAAATCTAGTTTCTTCACTAAGCCTACCTATGTCAAAGAAGCACTAAGTATTATATTAGAATTACATTTTTAAAAATAAAGTTCGTAGGTTTTATTGAATACGAAGAAACGAATTATGTTTTAACTTCATTATTTTCCCTAAAAGATTATTAAAAGACGAAAAAATACGTGACGTTTTTTTATATTTTTATAAATATTTACTTAGATACTTACAAATTTTACATAATCCCGTTGACTCATATCTCACCGGTTTCAAATAAGGCTTGCGGTGGAATATACCAGATGGGCCTTCATTTGCCTAATTATAATAAGAAAGGCAAATTGTGTGCGGAATATTCAGGGTTTGTTTGGCTTTGTTATGGGACAAAGAAGTAATCAGATTATGCATGGTATTTCTCACAAACATACCTACACCTATAAGTTTTCCATTCCGTATTCAAAGGACACTAATTCTAGAAAATACTTCCGCGACATTTATGTAATGGGTTTAAAAGTCATTTTATTCTTCTATCTTGAGTATGGTTGCGGGTTCGATACCCGCCTCGAGACAGAAATTTGTAGGATCTGCAAATATTCGTTCAAGTGTTCCAGGTGTTTTCTTTGTAGGTATTGAAAACACCTATTAAGTACCTATATCCGAAATCTAGCACTCGTAACACAAGCTTTGAGCTTACCACGGGACTCGATGTTGCTATGTGAATTGTCCATTATTTATTTTATTTGTTTAATGTAAGCTAAATACAACAATAATATAGTCCCATTGTCCCCATTACAACAACAAGTATATTGTTGCACAAAGCTCAATGTAATTGGTTGTCAAATGTTTGCGTAAAGTGTATTGTGGCAATAAAATATACTATTTCAGTGTAATCCGCTCAACTAGTTGTACACTTGAAACCACAGCACATGTTGACATGTCTCGATAAATCAACGGCCCGACTAATGAAAACAAACATACAAAAACTGTTTACTTATTAATAAAAACTTAAGCTATAGTTTAACCATTCACCTTTAAACTCGGTCGCGGAGCCTGCAGGGCTACGCCGACGCCACACCATACGCATTTGCGTCTCGGGATAAGGATAGGTGTTACGCAAGGCGCCATTGAAGTATTAATAAGCGTCGTGGGTTCAAACCTGACCACCCCCCTCAGGACATTTCTTCTGAAAAAATTATGTGCGCTTTAAAATCTTGTGTCTAACCTAACGGTGAAAGCAAACATCGTGTGGAAACCGGCATGTTCTGAATCTGAGAAGTCCCTGTGTCATAGCAGTGGGAACGTAAAAAGGGGTGAAAATGATTGTAATAACCCGCATTGCAATCATTTTCACCCCTATTTTCGTAAATTTTACTAATAAAAATTTTTAGTAACCTAATTTTGTGTAGTATTTCATTTATAAGTTGCACAAGTCGCCTTCACAATGTCAACAAGTATTTTATTAATAACGCAAACGAAAACAAAAAGCCAACACTGAGTTAATCCTCAGTAGCGTTGGAGAGCGGCGTTTCAACCATTTAAACTATTACAGATTGAATTAATAAGTGGACGGATTAAGGGTGCTTACCGATTTATTTTTAACTGGTGACATTGTGGGGTTATTTAAGTCTGTGGTTGAATTTTTCTGTGGTAGGATTTTTTTTCACTATATTACCGATGTAAAAATTTCGCAAACACAGTTACAAACGGCTAACGCACATTTTAATTTGGTTGGGGGATTTTCACTAATTAAATGAACATGTGATCGAGTCAAAGTTGCCGATCGAAACAACTCGTTGAAATGATGATCAAGGATTTAAAATGAAAATTCATGATTTATAACTGATGTAAAATTACTGTGTGAAATTGCATAATCTCAAGTTTAATAGCCATTATTCGTGAGCTACAAACATTTGTACGAAATGCATTCGGCATCCAAATGGGTTTTACTGTAATTCGTTCGTAACATTTGAAATTGGTTTATGTTTCACGGAAATTTTACAAATCATTTATACCGTGAATTGAGTTGTAAAATGAGCCATTTTATTGGATTATTGCAATCATTATATTTAAATTGCTGTAGCTTATGGAAAATGTTACATAAATCGGTTGTAAATTAAACTGTTTTAATAATTACATTTACCACAAGAAAATTTAAAAAATTATGTGTTTTTCACAAACCCGCAGTTGCCTAGCATCATAAAAAGCTTAATCTATCTCGTCAAGATAGTCCCTAAGTTAATAGGAATGCTTATACTTACCTTCTATGAATATGAGTTAAACAAAAGAATCTCAAAAATGTTTCGTATAATTTTTCGAGCAATATAGTTCTATTTATAATTCCCGAGTCCTACCCTGCTTTTATTAACAGCTAGAGAGTTCTTTGTCAACTCCCCTACTCCCCCTATGACATTGCGGTTAAGTCGAGCATTGTCTATGGATTCAACAACTGGACTTAGCACATTGTGAATGAATGAATGAATGAATTTCGTAATGGGCATTTTGTAACGCACAACCCTTCTAACCTCCTAAGCTTGATTTATTGGATTACATTTTACAATAGAATAATCGTAGTGTGACTTAGCATGTTAGATTGGAATTTTTCGGAGTGAATTTGATTAATGGTAGGTTTTATTATTACTTTAAACTTAAAAATCCATCTATAAAAATTAAATAAAAATTAATCTTAATTTGTTTTACGTAGTACGTAAAAAACATCAAGACAGGATACATCGCTTGTTTTCTGTGTGGATATGACGATGATAATGATGAAGCCGTATCGCACCCACTTACATAATAGGTGCCTTAGAAACATACAAGCTAAAAGAGCCGCTAATACATACAAATTAGTTTGGGAACATTCCACCGTACATTTTGGTGATTAAACTAAGAGACGTTCCACTTCAACACAGAAATGCACTAGTAACGACCTGCGCTCTTGATTCTCTAAGGGTTGCCGGAACATAAAAGTTTCTAGAAAACGGCAAAGAAAAGTGTTGGCTAGATGGAAAGACGCTTGATTTTCAATGAGGTAAGTTATTTATAAGTTATTAAGTAATCTGAAAACTTAATTTGAAAAATGTCAGCCGAAGGACTAATTGTTCTGAAATCTACCTAGGGGCAAGGCTGTGTCATCATGTCACTAAAAAATCAGCACGGCCATTTTTCAAATCGTTTGAAACTGCAAAAGTTGAATTATTTAAATAATTTTATCAGTTTTATTGCTCGTCATGAGTTATAATATTATTATTCGTAAGTACCTAAATAATCTAAAAGTATATAAGTCAATACCACTTTCTTTTGTTTTTTTTAACTCAAACCCATATAAATTATATAAAAAAAACATAATGCTGTTGAGGAAAATGTGTTGAGTGTGAAAGTACCTTTTTAAAAACAAACTTATTAAACAATAATGATAATTGTAAAGTTGTCAGCCCTAAGCGTGATCTGGTTTTACATAATGCGAGACAACTCAGCTCTGAAGTGCATTCGCAACTGCGTTATACTTTGAACAATGGATATTTGATGGATTGGAGCTTAACGCTTTTGTTGTATTTCGATTACATGTGGTGTAGGCCTAAGAATCGTACCACCCTACTAACCACGTATCTCTATGCGTGACAAATCGACTGAATTGAATTATTAGGCCAGCACCACACGGCATTATAAAGATAAGAATAATAAGAATAAAATATGTTTATTTTTGTCTATAAATGTACAATCATTGAACTTAAAATCTAAAAGAATAAAATTAAAAGACACAAATCGGTCACCACTCAGCATTATGCTATATAATAACATAAATGTTTAATAAAAACCCTTAAGATAGGTACTAATCTTAATCACTAAAAACTCTTGGCCAACTCTTGGCCGAGTGGTCGTGGTCGTCATTTTAAGAAGGTAGCACGCTTCTTGAACCGGCGTCATTCCTCTCGCACGGCTGCTTTTCTGGTTCATTCAAGAAGGGAACCGTGCACCCTAATTTGGTCCGTGTTCAATCTTTAAAACTACGCACCGGATTTTGATGGGGTATAGATTAATTCAAGAGAAAGGTTAAAGGTATAGTTACCAGATAAAATCAAATCACTCAATACCATGTTCTAAACTTATTTAATCCTCTTACTGATTTGCTTATGTATGTCTCCAATTCGCATCCTATTCATTATCCAGGAAAATGTTTCCCAGCTCAGAACAAAAAATACTTTCGTTTTTGCAACTATACAAAAAGCTATTGTGGGTTCCGTCGTTCCGTCCCTATTAGGGTCCACTGGCTTTGCTATAATTTACGACTGACTATATGGTACTGGCACGTGTCAGTTGAAAGATAACCAGTAGATAATACAGTCACACAAAGTTTTACTTACTTTTCTATGATGTTAGATATTATTGCACAAAAACAAAAACCGGTGAAACAAGTAGGCTTATATAAAACAAGCATTATAATATATCAAAGTTTTTATAATTATTACTTAACGATTTTAATGGAACAATAATTATGAACATCAGAATAATTATGCGTATGGAACTTTCAGTAAATACAAAATTAACTATTGTTATTAAATATATTGAATACGTAGGTATGTAATTACCCAAAGGTAACCGAAACACAAACTCAAAATTTATCTTCGAAAATGAGAATCTACCTAATCTTCTAGAATTTTGATGATGTTTGTTTTTTAAAACGGAAACAAGTTATATATATGTTTATGCAATTACATTTACGACTCAGCCTTATAGTTTTTAAAACAGGAAAATAATTAACTTCGTTCAACCTGGAACAAATACTTTGGTGGCACTGTAAGATCGTGTTTCAGTTTCAAATAAATCGTGACGATTCGATGTAAGGGCTTTGAGTTATCGAGGGGACCATTGATATCGTCTCTATTGTCTAATAATGAGGAATAATGCGGTGCTGGTCTAAGAATAGCTAGGTACCTTATCTCTACGCGGGTGTCGTGAAACCAACATAGTATAATATAACAGACCACGGGCATCAGAATTGTTACCTAACCATTTTTCTGCTAATTCTGCATTTTAATGTTTTTATCTTTTCGTGGGTATTTGTAACTTATAACTTTAAATCAACGACAATGATACGAGATTATCTATTAAAGAAGTCTATTATCTACTCAAATGCGTGAAAACTATACGAAATCCTAAAGAACATAAAATATAGAGAGCTCAATCGAGTAAGTACCTACCATCCCAATCCCAACCACCCATGCTATCAATAAACCATGATTTAGTACCATTATTGCGGATAGCGCCATCTATTGTCTGCCCCGATTAAACAAATCATCAATTCATAGACCTTCAGCCTCGTATTGTCAGTACATCATCATAAAGCTGTATGATTTTGACGCGAGTACTTATTCTGTGGGAATTTGCCAATCTCTATGGTTATGTTTTGGTTCTCATTGCTGGGATACAGTGCAGGGACTTCTATTCTCTTGAGAAAATACTTTTATAGTTTTTAATTAATTTTAGTAAAATTGTCTACTCTATTTACACAATAAACCCATAATTCTAAATGCGAATATTTATGATGATATAGAAATTATGATGTTGCAGTTTCAGTATGAGTAACTAAGAGTAACAAATATCAAACCGACCATCCATCCTTACATACGATTTACAAGGATTAAACGGTTTTGCCAGACGCATGACTATAAAACCATAAAATATTAACTCAACTCAACCAAACACATAATATATAACAACCGTTGCAATGTGACTACAATATGTGAATGTGTTTAATGGTTTGTTCGAATTCATTGAATTTGAATTAATCTCTGGAATTATAGAACAAGTGGGGTTGGTTTACGCACGTTCTGTAGTTATACAGGGTGATTGGTAGGTGAGTGCAAAGCTGCTAGGGGATGGTAGTGTGGACTATTTGGAACCATTTAAGCCATAGTTGTCTTAACCGAAGTCGGACTATTTTTTTTTTATGAATTTTTTACGGGATATGTCTGTAAAAAAATGGCTAATGACTCAGATACCTAAGAACAAGTTTTGGTAGATTGCTTACACATTGCTTAACTTAAATTAAACAAAAAATAATTAACTGGCCTTTTAAACTGGCAGTTATTAGCAACTAACTGTAAAATTTTGGGTATTTTCCTTGTATCCCGTAAAAAATTCATAAAAAAAAAATAGTCCGACTTCGGTTAAGACAACTATGGCTCAAATGGTTCCAAATAGTCCACACTACCATCCCCTAGAAGCTTTGCACCCATCTACCAATCACCCTGTATATGTTTTCGGTCTATTCAAAACAGAGTTTATGACGTTTAGTTCGAGAGCAAGCGCCACATTTTTTGGGTTATGAGGTAAGCGCAAAATTTATCCCACACCTCTCCTATTCAGTTCTCCCTAGTTTCGTTTTGAAGTATAATAGAAGAGGTCTTTCATAATCACGTATATGGGGATATACTTTCCCACAGCTGGGACGAAGGGACATTGCTAATAAACTAATAAAGCTTGAAATAAATTAGAACTTTGCAAGAAAAACGAGCTTTTCTGCCCATTCCTTTTATAAAGACTAAACGGCGAGACTTCATTTGTATGTTTTTTCCCGTAATTTTCCTGTTCCTGCATTAGGAGTTCATTCATCATTCAGATTGATTACCGGAAAGTGTGGACGTGAGGTGTTTTAATTTTTATTGTGAAGCTATTTCTTGATCGCTTTATTTTTCTTTACTGAGAAACAGTCTCATCATCATAGAAACATAAAAACATAATATTTATTTCTGACTTTTTTTATAAAACACCATCCCCTATAAAATAATGTTCTTGGTGTTTTTACTAGTGAAAAACATAAAATAATAATTTTGCTTAAATCACAGTTAACTTTATTAAATCATAAGTGAAAAACCATGAGAAGGAACACTCTGAACAAATATGGAATCAAACAAATTTTTGTTCCGTGGCGGAAATCGAACACGCAATCTCTTGAGTCGCATGCGGACCTTCACACGCTGAGCCATAGTAAAGTGTCATTTAATTGGACTTGCTGTTTCCAAAAACAACTTCCTAAACTGATGCAAATGTGTAGAAACAAAGTTATTTCGGTCTCACATATAAAAAAGGGCCATACTTATCCCCGGTACAAATAGAAGCCACATTAGCTACTGGAACATTGCACACGTGTCCCTCATTAATCATGCGAGAGGGTGATCAATTACAGAGGATTTTAATTTGACAAGTTTATGAACGAACGGATTTTAAGATGCGGTTGAATGTATGGCTATTTTTACGTTTTGTTTTGCCAGTTTCTTCAAGATAAGGGTACATAGGTATGTCGAGTGCTATTTGACTTTTTCCAATAGACAGTTGACCTGAGTTGTAGTCCTAAGAATACCGCCTCGTGTCGACCCTAACTGTTAACATTGAATTAGCTTTTTATAGTGTAAATCATATTGTACGAAATGTAAATTATGGGGTAAATTAATATCAAAGACTTTTTACCCACAATACATTTTTCTTAAAAATGTCTTTGACGAATGTTAATAAATAGTAGAATATACCTTTATCACACCACAAAAAGAAACACAACGCCTGGTAACCGTGGTGATTATACCAAATCCCCCAAGACTAAAGTTAGTTCGTGGGAGATCCGTTGTCTATCAATTTATCCAATCAAAACATCGTTAGATCACGTTGTAGGCCTTACAGTCTGCAAAGTTTACGGTTCCTACATAACAAACACCGAAATTCCTGTTAGCAGAATTTAGTGAATTTTTGCTTTATTCACAAGTTTTGCAGAAGGGATGACCTATCTAAATATTTACAAGCACAGTATGAAATAGTTGCCAGTAGAATATACGGTCCATTCTTACAATAATTCGAATGATAATTTTTATTTTTTTTAATAAGGACCGGGACAAATTGAACCACATGGAAATATTATGTAGTAAATAAAAGAAACATTAAAGAGCCGTATGCTGCCGTTCTAATAGTAGGAACACTTTAAAAATAAAATAAACAAAACATTAAAACTAGATACGAAATAAATAGAAATTATAATAAATACACAGGCAAATAAAAAGATTTGTAAAAATCTAATAATAATCGTTGTTCATTATTAGAACTATTTTATTCGATATTTATAAATTTACGTTCTAAAAAAAGATTTTAAGAAAATGAACATTGAAGGATTTGGTTATTTTGTTTGATTAATATTTTTTCTTTCTTTTTAACTTTTACTGTGCCAGTAAAAGTGAGTTGCTAACTGGTCAGTTTGTTTAGGCCTGAGTTAATTGCGCCCTTCTAACAAAGGTTTAAATAGTTTTAATCCTTTTATTGACGTTAACTGAGTAAGTAACATTGTTGCCGTTAAAGAAAATTGAAAAGGAAAATTGACTTTAGGCCAATGAACTCTCTAGATTACGGTTCAATACTTTGATTACAAAAACAGTATAGAGAAAACGAAGATTACGTTTGTTATCATAACATTATTGTGATTACAGACGTTATTCAAGTTCGCTCAGTACGAGGTAAATTTGGGGAATATATAAATATATATAAAAAGTATTTTGACCGATGAGCGATGACCCTGTTGAAAATAAAAAGAAGATTTCTCTTCGCGTCGTATTTCTCGGTGCTAATAGTCGTGACCAGGGGGTTTGTATTATAACAAAAACAATTCATATAAATATTAAGACAAGCAAAGTGACTTTTAATTATTTTATTTACTCCAGAGGCCGGCGTCAGACGAATTTCCCATACAAACGTAATACCAAAATTATTTGTAATTCGACCATATTTCCACCGTATTATTGTATTATTATTATCTAAATAGTATTTATCTAGGTTCCTATCGAGTTATTTTTTACAAAATACTTACTAAAAAAATAATTTTATTTAAAAGTAGTATTTTGTAAAAAAAAACAATCAAAATTTTAGTTTTAAGTAACTACTTAGAAGTAAATTGTACTATAACTATAATATAAGTGACAAAAAAGCTTAGGACTATGCCTATTAGATCCGCGTCTAGAGGAAGGACTGAGCAAACGCGAAAGCGACAGTCACGCGTCTCCACGTATTGAATGAACCGGCTGATCTCGTTTGACGAATCCTTGCCTGAAATAATAACATACCAGGCTCATTGCACTAATTATAATACTACTCCATACATCCTAATAAGGTAAAAGTTTGTAAGAATGTATGTATCATTCTTTCACGCAAAAATAATAAATTGATTATTGACGAAACTTCTCAATAATGTATATCTTTTATCAGAATAACACATAAGCTAGAAAACCGGTAAAAATATCAGCAGATCGAAAAAATTGTCTCGAGGCGGGAATCGAACCCACAAACTCTGATGTCGTAGGAGTACCTTCACCCGCTCCGCCAAAGAGGTCGTCATTTCAAAGGAAAAAGGGATAAACAACTTACTGCGCGGTTGAAGAAGTAAGTCATGAAGTAAGATTTTGATTCTATCCACTTCTGTGGCCAACATCCCCGCGAAAATAGCTGGTAATAGCGTCATAAATAACATCTCACATATATGCACGGCCATATTTAATTTTTCAATCTGAAAAAAGTTAATAAAAAAGAACATTAATTCATATAAAATAAATAATAAATAAAAATAAAATGTTTTATTTAGTCATCTTACAAAACATAACATACTTAACTACGAGTACCTACTTACTTACTAATCTCTCGTAGGTATACACTACCTACTTAAATTAAATACAGAAAATACATTGACTAATAAAGAGGTGCTAATGTTATAGAGGTAATAAATAATAATAAAAATGTTTATAGCCTTTTTTGTCCAGGAGTAAAACTCTCTTCTACGACTTCTTAAAATGTCCAACAAAAAAAAATGTTTTTCCGTCCAAAAAGTTTCAGAAACTTTATGACCAATAAAAAACCGTGAAAACTGAAAAACTTTTAAAAACACTACCGATAAGTATTGATTTCAAAACAACATGTATTACTCACGTATTTTTAAATTTATTGTAGTTTGAGTTCGGTTTTTTAGAAAAAATATTATCTAAAGTACTACAAAAATATCATCTAAAGTTTTACTTTATAAACTTACCCAGGGTACGGATGCCATAGGCATTTCTAACGCCAAATATGTCAAATGCATTGACTGTGGTACATTAAATAACAACGATAAAATAAGCTGAAAAAAAACACAATTTATACTGCTGCTACATATGTATAATTAGACGACACTTGATGGGGTGCCATAAATCTTAGATTGGGATTGATATAAGAAATTGTCTTGATAAATAAAATACGTACTATAACTTCGTGATCTTTCTTGTATTTTTCCGCAATATCGACGATAGATTTGTAAAGAAACTGTACAGTAATAACATCTGGATTTGTCTGCGCCAAAACATTACCAATTCCTTTCAATCTGTAGTTTATAGCGTAAAACATAAACGCGTATGTGAAACGAATAATATCTAGACCTAGGAACGTTATTATAAAAGGTAAAGATTGTATGACGCTTAGTCGCAGGCCAAATAGTAATGTCATGCCCAATCTATACGACAATAAAAACCCATATGTCGCCAGCAACTTTATATCCAAAATGTTGACATCATTCCAATTCTTTAGTCCAATATCGATAACTCTTAAATCTTGCATAATGTTGTACAACGAGTTTTCTTCTTTAATTCTAATAAGTTGCAAGGAACAAATAATTTTTTGCACAAATAAAAATGAAAACCAATAAAACATAGTCAATCTTTCTCTTGTAAGTACATAATATGCACAATAACCATTTACTAATAAGCATTGAGAAATCACTATGGATTTTATTATTATTTTAACTTGACGATTCACTTTAAAAAACCCAAAGTAAAGACCGAATATTACAAATGCCTTGTTCAAAAACGTGACAATAGTATAAGGAGTATTCCTATTCTCATACAGAGAATATGATTTTTGATCCGGAGCAATTTTCACCATTTTTTTTAATATATCAATATTTAGTACGCGATATAATGGACTCGATGTTTTCGAATAACTACGAAGTTAATTTCAATAATGAGTTAAGAAACTAATCCATTATATTTTTCTATTCGTCATTCTTTGATACCAAATGACAGGTAACTTCTAACTTGATATGAATCTTAGTAATGTGAACTAAGAAAATTACTTATTTAGGGTTCTATTGTAACAATATGAATAGTTAGATTTATTTTATCTTACAAGAAATAACTACAGATTATACAAACATTCTGTCTAGAGTCTAAAATAAAACCTGAATCTCGGTGGACCTTCGTCCGCTACGCGACTGAGGTTACCGAAAAAAGTTTTAAACGCAGTGTAAATTTTGAGGTTGTATTGTAGTACGGGAGGCGACGATGCTAAATGGGGATTTACTCGAGCGTCAAAGAGACCTATTGGGTTGCATTTGGTAGATGATAAGAAGAAAAAAATTGTATGAGACCGATGTGTTTCATCAGTGGGGGAAGCGACCATAGATAAATAAAAACTTATTTAAAAAAATACTGATGTATGGACGTACTTAAGCGCGTCAGCTAGTGATAGATTCTATGAATCAGATTCAATAAATTGAAAATCAGCTTAACATACTTACATACTTAAAAATAATTTAGGAAATATGATTGATAATATACGTTTGTAAATTTGATTGTTTACACGATTGGGGTGGAAGTACGTAAAAGTTAAAAAAATAAAAATCGCAACTCATTTTTTATCAAAAAAAAGAACAAAAAAACTGGCATTTCTAAAGGTGTTAGAGCGTCAGATTTAGATGTATATGGTTCATCTCTATGTTCTGATTCTACCATATCTTAATCTGACAATTATCTAAAGTGATGCGCCTAATATGACAAAAGTAAATTTTGTTCCCTTATAATTCACGTTCGAACATAGATAGATTTTTTATATTTGGTGGAGGTACTTATCTGGGTACTGGCTATCTCCAGTATCTTAATCTGACGCGCTCGAGTAAATCCCGAAATCCCCTCTTCGGCTCCCCTACTATTGAGAAAGAAGAATAAAACTGTAAAATTATACAAAAATCTAAAAGATTTTCACAAAAAAACACAAAAAGGTGTCGCAATATTTCCCCTACACCCTTTTAATTAAAAGGAAACGTTTAGCGCGCTCGTTGACAAGAAAAAATAAAACGTATTTTTAATAATACCCGTTAACAAATTACCATATAATTACTACAGAGGGCGTCTGTTTTGATAATGTATGCCGGGTCACTTTTACTCCAGTGACCAAAGGCTAATGTTTTATGCACACATTTTCAGTAGGATGAATTATTCAATAATGTTTTGTTGTGAATAAAATGACTACAAAACTTCCCATGAGTAAGAATAACCTGTTAACATGATTTTGGATGGTTAAGAACTAAATAAATATTGCTGGTCAATTCACACAGCAATATCTAGTGTAATCCTGAAGCTTGTGTTACAGGTGCTAGATACTTATTATAAACATACATAAATATATTTTTATCATACATACATATAAAACTCCGAACAAATATTTGCACATCATATAATTTTTTAGGCCGAGGCGTGAATCGAACTTGCAACCTCTTGCATCGCAAGTATGTAGTTCCGAAAATCTATGTAAATATAATCAATTTTGTTATTTCTTTGCTCTTGAGATCGCTATTTAGGGATAAGGCCGCCCATTGAACTTGTTTCTTTATGTAATTTTTTATTTGTTTGTTTTGGTGTACAATAAAGTGTTTTTGTATTGTATTTTATTGTAAATATAATTAGGCAGACGTAGCGTTGGCCGTCCACTGATACACTGTACATACAGATGATCTGGTGAAAGCTTATGGTTCACGGTGGATGCAAGCTGCATCTGACCGAAATACTGACCATTATTAAAAGAGCTCTATGTCCAGCAGGAGACTGTTGAAATGACGATGATAAAATAGTTCCTCTTATAGTCGTCATGGGATATTAAGATACAATACAAAAATTGACGATCAATATCCGTAATCGACCTGATAAAACGCTCTGGTATATAATTTAAACGATCAATAGTAATAACGAATTCAATAAGGTAGGGGTTGGTAAATTTGCGGAATAATCAAATTACATTGTGGCCAGCTTTTGGTTAAATCGCAAGTCATGGAGATAAATGGTTTGTGTCGGATTCATAATCAAAATTGATGACAGATCGGTTGTATTAGGTGAACCAAAATTTGTCTAAGGAATTGTGCATTTAATAAAATAATTAAGAAATACACAATGTTTATTTGTTATCCGAATGTCAAATGGACATTTATTGCTAAAAAATATGTTATACAAACAATTACGAGTATTCAAGTTATTACAATTACATTGAGTTAAAAATTAAAACGCCTAAAATAAAATCTCAGAACGTTACGTTTTGCTCTAATTAAAAATGTTCTTTATTTTGCCATAGGAAAATTCTTAATACACGGGAAAATATACAAGGAGAAAATAACACTATTTATTCGAAGAGCCGTTATGGCTTAGTGGAAGCACACTCGACTTTCATTCCGGCGGTCGTGTGTTCAAACCCCGACGCGGAGCTCTTTATATTTATTTTTTATATAGCTTACAATATTTCAAAATAATTAGAAGCTTACAAAACAAAAGGTCACCCACATGGTAATTATAAAACACTGTTACAAAAAGCTACACCAATCTCGCTCCAAAAACAGGAATATACGCGTTTTAATTCAAGTGTAAATTTCCTCACAAACCTCTGGAATAATACGAGATATAGCGTAAAATAACAATTAAGCCTTCGTCCTACTTAACAAATTCTAAATGAGGATTTATATTTCAATGTACCGAGCGCCCGGCGATAAATATCTTTCATGTTTGAATTTTATTTTACGGTAACCAGAGAGCTTTGAAACTCCTGTTTTATTATAGATACTCTTTCGACACGTTGAGCTATGTAAAATAAACAATGATGTTTTCTATGGAGGTGAATACTGTCTCTATTCGCTAACTAATTTAGAAGTCAGCATTTCATAATACATCATTGTTTGTCAACTGAAGAAGGGCATTCAAACGAACAAGCCAAACAGCCCCAATAATAATAGTCATAATAGTAATTTAATGATAAAACATATTATAGATCAATTGGTTTTACATTATAATGAGTTTTAAACAATTTAGATACATGTCAATTACTTATTCAATACAATGTAACATTTATATAGTTATATGTCATGTAATAATAATAACGATAATAAATTCATGTCAATCATATAAAATTGGTTAACATCACATAATTATCGTATGGTACCCAACTCTGAATGTTGTGTCTATAAAACTGCAGTGATGTAGTTCTACGATTTATTATTTCGCACAATCCTCACCTATTCCGGTGTAGGTACGCGATAAATACCAATTTAGGCTTTACCAGGCCCGTTTTAACTCTGCGAATTTACTGTGAAAAGGCTTGTTGTATTCTGAGTTCAGAAATGTTTTTTTAGGAACAGAAAGAAGAAATTAAAGCTGTGATAATTTGTTGACTTAATACATACTTAGTGATTGTTTTAATTATAAAAGTTACCATCCCTATCAAAATTATAATTACGAACCTTAACAAATACCAGCGTTCTTGTTGTTTCGGTCGGATGCAGTTTTCATCCACCGGTCGTGAACTGTCAGCATTGACAAGATCATCTGCTATCCATCTTATTGGTGAACGTCGGACGTTGCGTTTGCCGATCCGTAGTCTTAGTCGTAACTCGAGAACTTTTCGGCCCCATCGTTCATCCGTTTTCCTCGCTATATGGCCAGCGCTTTGCCACTTCAAAGTGCGAGTCCGCTTGGCTATGTCGGTGACCCGCGTTCTCATACGCATCTCCTTGTTTCTGATACGATCACGTAGAGAAACCCTTAATATTTAATTTTTGGAAAGTAACAAACTACTTAATCAGGATTTTACCCAGAATAAAACATGTCATTAAAACCCAAATGACGCAACCTTTTTAAATAGAAAACTGTTGAGCTTTCTCTGTATAAGTAACCATAATTTTAACGAATTTTCATTAAATATTTGCTTATAGTCGTAATGAACAGTTCTGTGTGCTCTCAGAAGAGTTTGTCGCCACCATTCATACAATCTCATTCAAATAGCGGTAAATGGGTTCAGCGAAAGCTATTTATGCAGTTTTAGACGTGCTAGCATTACTAAGTGAAATTTCAGTACAATTTCGTAAATAATTCTTCATTAACATTGAAATAGAATGAATGGTGCTTTTAGTAAACCGTCAATAGCTTAAAATAGTAGTTATATATTTCAACATCCATCATCTTCATCCATATTTACGTTCCTAGTTCTGAGACACAGGGACTTTAGGAGATTAGGCCCTAATTCACCATGCTAGCCAAGTAGGTACTTGTTAGTAACACACGTCATTCAAACTTTTCAAATTATTCAGAACATGTCGGTTTCTTTACGATGTTTGCCTTTACCGTCAGAGCACGTGTCTTTAAAAGAAAAATCAGAAGTGAACGCCAGGGTTTGAACCCACGACCTTCGGAATGAAAGTGCCAATTTAGCCAACACGGCTCCTCAACCAATGCGGCTCTCGATGCAATAAAACCTTAAAGGATCTTTTGATGTCTCGTTAAAAGCGACTTTAGAATATCTCCTAAATCCTCAAACAATAGACGATTTAATACATGTATAGATGTATAAAAATGTATAGAATCCTATGTTCGGGATCCTATGTTATTAATAGATAAAATCTTACGAACAATATAACATTTAAAATAAGAAAGTGCTTGCTTGTTGAATATTCGCTATTCCCGTCAAAATATATTTAATAGTTAGTCCATCCTTGGACAACAAATGTTTCTTCTGTGACATTCTAAAATAAAAAGCAAGATCTGAGCGAGAATCAAACCGAGCATTATTATAAAGTTTAATGACAAAAAAAATCCAGAACTTGAACTTAGGATCCTGGTGTAAATGTTTTTTATTTCTATAAAACATTTAATTTAATTAACATTTAAACATTGTAAATGTTTTTATAGAAAAAAAAAAACATTTACACCAGGATCCTACACAAAAGTTTCAGCAATAAAACGCGCATGTTGAATGATAGATACATGTGGTACTGTTTTCATTTGAAATGGGAGATTTTCCTCTAAATCACCTGTTTTATCGCAGGTATTGCTTTGTAGAACAACTAAGAAACAAATTTACTAGCGGCGGAAGATACTACTACAGACAAAATCAGCGACTTTTTTTATAATATGAAGTGATGTTATCAAAGGGCATGTTACTGGAGGGAGATAATTGGTAATTAAAAGGAAAAGAGAGAATTTGCTATTTCGTTTTAAAACCCTATGTCATTTCTGTACACGCTTCTGTACACAATACGCTGTAATTAATTAGGTGAGAGAGAACACAAAATAAAAGCATAATAATCAACTAAAACGCCAATAGAAATAAACCTATTTATTATATAACACAATATTTGCATAAGAATATAATTATGTTTACTACAATGAGTCGCAATAAAAAACGTATGGGCGAATTCGTCCATTATCAAAATACGTAGGTTGCTGCCCTACCCGTTTCAACAGATATTAACATTTTATCGATAACAAAACGTGAATAAAATATCGTAATACATTTCCATCCCTCCAATATTGGCAACTAAACGTATTCGCCAGAATCTACATCCCTGATTCTTACTTATTTCGATAAGTAAAATGATTGGCACCATCTTGAGGGGGAAAAAACCAAACTATCATGAACCCTCTAGTTAAGTTTTAACATGAATGGTTACGTGAGTGGGAGGTCTCGTCTCGCTGGTGATGTGATAGAATCTATGGGGATTTAGACCCTTGGTCTATGTTAGTTCCCTTTTGCGAGTGTTGGGGCGAAAAAGTCGCATTTAGGGGTGTAAATATTAATAGGAGATTTCTAAGTGCTTATTAGACGGTTTGTACTGTAAGGGTTCTTTAGTGGCATGTGTAAGATAATTTGTCACCCTCTGTTCAAATAACGCTGATTTCCTGTTAGTTTATGTAATTTGCTGTTATTGGGAATGAAAGACAAGAAAGAAATATTAATAGAACTGCATTGTGGGGCTGATCTCTTGCTATATGGATATTACCGGGAGAAAATACTTTATCTCATATAGTGCTCTTATTGAGATGTTATATGGGGGAATGAAAGACAAGAAAGAACTACTAATAGAACTGTATTGTGGGGCTGATCTCTTGCTATATGGATATTACCGGAAGAAAATACTTTATCTCATATAGTGCTCTTATTGAGATGTTATATGGGGTTGATTTGATGATGAAGTGTAATTAAAAACTAATAATAATTATATTATTTACGTATACAAAAGAGATAATATACAGGCGTACAGTGGAACAAACTAACGCACCCTAGGCAGCGATAAGTGGCGAAGTTTCCCGTTCCGCATTATATTTCAAGATAAAACGCAGTCTGTATCGAATTACTAACTTTATGGTACAGTTGTGGCTCTGGTCGCTCTCGATTCGCTTCAGATTATCTGAACGTGAATGTGAACGAGCGACTAAAAGGCGATAAAAACTTACGTAACTATATACATATGTCGCGATTAAGTCGCAACTTTTTAAAGTAGGTAGGTAACTTCGATGACATTTATTTAACGTTATTTCTTCATTCGTGTATTACTTCACCATTAGCAAGAAACCAATTGATTTATTGCTCATAACCATTTTTTGGTTCGATTGTGTTGATGTCTAAATTATATTTTTGCCAAACAATAGGGATCTCGAAGTTCAAAAATCGTTAAGCCCTATTACGCCTTATATAATTATTGTAGAAGCTCCTATTATTCTGACATTAATCGTTAAACCGGCGCATTTTAGTATAATAACAGCTAGTTTTCAAATAACAAAATCGTATTGCAATATTAAAATTATCATTTATTTTATTTTATAGCTTTTGTCCCAGTAGTAATAACCCATCGAAACATTACTCCGTTTCCCGTCTACACGACCTCGAGGTTCAATATCAATTCTCTCTGATAAATAGAATAGCGGCCATTACAATTTACGGTTCGTTTGCTTTATCTTCGCCTGACGTTACCAGATAGTAATAAAAATGTATGATAACATAGATATCCTTGAATAGACTGGATTTGACACCCTCATAAATAACCGCCAACTTGCTCAATGTTTTAGGGTTATTTCAGCTGATCAGCTACTTTCTTGCAATTTCTGTAATAAGTTTTGGGTTATATTATTATCTGTAAGGTCTTTTTATGGACAAGCACTCTCTCAACTAGCCGTAACTCTATGAAAGATTTGGTAGTCCATCATCCACTGTCATTGAAGCGATTATAAGACTGGTCAAATGTATTGTTATGACAAATCAATTTAAAGTTCATAACAGTCTCTTATACCTGCTGCCCTGTGGTAAGCGTGAAGTTAAAAATCGAAACATAAATTTACCTATAAATAATAACCTATACAAATATATAAAAATATATCATGGTAAACACCATTATTTTTCGTATAAGATTTCTCTAATTAAGACAGCTAAAACACGATGTCGAGCCCTCTTGAAACTAGAAAAAGGGTTGACCCAGTTTTAAACATCGCAGATGCCAAAAGGCCCAATCTGCTGTCTAGATTACTTTCTTTCGTTCTCACTCAAAAATTCTAGGCATATTTATTACACAATAGCGGCCCATACACTAACGTTCATTCATTCCGGCTTATCCCGTCGTGCAAACTGTACAGAAAAGCGACGGGATAGAATAAAACCGTTGAAGCCACTAATTAACATCAATCCTACAGTCTTTCCTCTAAAATTTTCACCACACGCCACCGCATGCGGAAAAATAATCCTTTTGACCATACACACGTTTAGGTACTTACATTCCTGTCAGTTTGCATCTTGTCAGTCATACCGAGAGATTCTGTGGATGGTTAGAATCCTAACATTTTATGACGACTGTTGACATTTAAAAGGAATGCGCGTCTTTTTGAATAATCTTTATGTATTTAATCATTTTGCTCAATCACGCCGGACAAATGAACAGGCACTTATGTCAACATTGTTTCCATTTTATATTTTTATTTAATGTTACTTATTAATGTATTGTACTCATTGACTAGTCCATGTGATCTTTAGGATTATAAGAAAATAAATGACATAAATCTTTAAATCTATGGACCATGGTAAAGTATAGTATTTCACAATAAAAACTGATTATTGTTTACCAAGCAGTTTGAATTTTAAGTTCAGTCCCTTTCATAGGTAGATGTATGTATTTAGTATTTCATAAATTACAAGGCGCACCGTACCGGGGACGATGGCACTTAATTTGTGTCATCTGGCCCGGTGAACACATCACCGGGCCCGATGCAACTTTTTCTTCTCATCTGCCCCGGTACCGGGCCAGGTCACCGGGGCAGATGGGAGTCACTCACTAACTTGATCACAGAGCGCGTCGCGTCCTTCCCGACGGGAAGGGTCGCGGGTTTATAATACCCTCATTCTTTCTCGCTATTGCATATACACAGGCGTTCATTCCGTAAGGATTGTACATTCCGGCAGGAATGAACCTTAGTGTATGGGCCGCTAATATTGGTGTTGGTGTGATATTTTGACTCAGATTTAGTACCTATTATAAAAATTGCACAGCGATCTAATACGAACAAATCGTTTTCTAGTTTGCTGTGAGTCTATATTATAAAAATATTTTTAACTTAATATTCAAGACACAATATTACATTAACAAAATAACAAACATGTACAATTCACACAGCAACATCTAGTCCTGTGTGGTAAGGAGTTTTTATACCTACTCTAAATAATATGAAAAATTATATAAAATATCTGTATTTAAAAAATAAAGTAACGTGTTCACAAACTAGTGTTGAATATTTCAAAATATTTCATACATTACAATTCAAAATCATAAAAACAAATAACAAAAGCGTAGTTTGAACTGAAAGTGGTATACTAAGAAGTCAACAGTTTCTAGACTAAATAATCCAAGCTGGCAAGACAAACAAACTCCACACATACGATCACAAACTAAGAAACTCACTTCCTTGTTTACATTCAACTGGGAACTGGAGTATACGGCAAATGAGAGTATAACACAATTATGCTGATAATTCTAATTTTAATACGTGACTGTATAAGGTTTTAAAGCTGAAATTTTGGTACTGTATTAAGTATGTCAGATTATTCAGCACCTAAGCTTCGAGCTAACCACGAGGCTAAATGCCGTGTGAATTAATTGTCAAAAATTATCATAATTATCGTATTACCGAGGTGGGAATCGAACCCGCAACCTCTTGCGTTTCAGGCTGACCTTTGCTCGCTGTGCCACAAAAAAACTAAGAAAATTTTAATACTAAATTAAATTAATTTATAAAATTAACGACATCATATTTTTAAATAAATTAAAAATCTATTTTTAATAAGAGCCATTACCGTTAAACAGTCTGTAGTGTATACAATAGACCGTATAACAAGCACTCAACTATTCGGATTACGCTCGTTTCCATTAGAGCGTGACATTAGGCCCTGTTTGTTTAGGCAAGTGGACATCAAGTTTCGTAAATTCACTAGTTTACATGCGCTCTAGTTCTCCTATTTTGCACAATTGGAGAATATTTATAGATACTGTGAATATGTATTCAGGAATGTGTGTATGTGATGTGATATGTGAAATGAGTTTTCTTGCTTAATAAAAACATATACCCTTGGTTCATAAATAAACAATGTATTCGTTCATTATTCACACATATAGGCCACGTTTTACTGCGGAATAATAACGTAATTATAATTATAAAGCAGGTGAATCCGTGTGCGTAAGTCTAGTAATTCATAAAAATATCAAAATAAATGTTATTTCCATTTAATTTCCAGCGTATCCGAGTGGTATCTAATAAAGATACCCAGGTAATTATTCTCAACAAAGCAATAATGAACAGAGAAGATATTATTCAAAATCGCACAGACGTACTGGCCACAAAACAGGCTATTATCAGACCTCTATCACGTCTTAATTCTCCACAATGGGCCCGAACAAAGCGCCTGAAATATCGAAGCCCATTGTCCAGTTGATGTATGAAGACTTGGAATGAGTTATGGACTCGGCCGAGCCGGGAATCTTTTCAATAACTTCGCGGGATTTCGGGTTGTTTTTGCTAACGTTACTTTCTTATTGGGAATCTTGCAGCTTATGAATTGGGCAAGGATGTGATAATTTTTGATTGTCACAATCGAATTGAATAAATAAGAGTTTGTTTAGTTGAGCTAGCTAATCTCGGGAATGATGGGACAAATTTTAGAATAACTCCAATAATAGTTCACGTTTTCAGAGCTACAAAATGTTTGACCACACACGAAATGTCTGTATGACGCGTATAATTAGAAAATTACCTGATTTGTATTGTAATTCAAAACGTACAAGATACACATTATGTCTAGAAACAGATCAAAGTGATTTTAAAATATATTTAGAATCAATAAAAAGCTGGGTGTTAAGGGAACTTGAATACCTTTAAATTAAGAACTTACAGAATAAAAGAAAATGGTGTCAGTTCCAATCGTTCCAATATTTACTTTTTTCTGCGATTGCACCCAGACAAATATTTCGCAATTAACAATTTACAAGTCACTTAAAACATTATTCATTTATACAAAGCTGATGTCATGATACCTTAGTTAGATACCTGACGGTCACTCAGCATTAAGACCTTGTCCCTGACCCTTGTTCCACTAAGTACCTGAGCGAGATTCGAACCTGCGTCAAGATTATATCGTGACAAGCTGTCTTGTTGGATTTTCCCGTAATCTAACACTATTGGTGACGGGTATAAGGAATATGGGTCCCCGTAATGTCAGCAGTTCGTAAGAAATGAACCGATGTAATCGAAGATTGGTTTGTTTCTATATTTATCCGCAAGTAACCTACCTATATTTGGTAATATGGTGCGACTTTGCAAGCATTTGTCATCATCATAATAAGTAAGTAAAGTAAAACCATTTCTAAAATGAACGCCCCTCTACCAAATTCTGAATTTTTTTTTTCTGTGTATTCTGTTTTTCTGTATTTCCTCTCACACGTTGAATTCATCACGGTCTTGTGGAGGCGAGTTCATTTTTAGAATGGTTTTACTATACCCCTTTTTACGTTCCAACAAGGAAGTCTCTGTTTACGAAAAAGATAAGGCTTTAATTCATCAAGCTGGCCAAGTGCGGGTAGGTAAATAATACTGTCCGATGGCTTATCGCTATCTGTGAAAGTTTTTTTACAAATTATTATTAAAAATTTAAAACAAAAGTAACAAATAACATACTCTAACCTTGAAAAGAAGCTTTCATACAATTTATTTCTACCATAAAACGTAGTAATGTGAGTAAGTATAATGTTCCACTGCGTTTCAAGATAATTTTTATCATCGCGACGCCCAAAAAGAAAGTCACAGCCGCTTTGCATAATTCTCTTACAATTGTCTGAAATAAAATAAATCTTTTTCTAAAGCTTATTTCAGTCTAGACTGGAGACAGACTGATGGAGTAAGCTGATGTGATTTATATTGCATGTGCTTAAATGCAAAAAAGTGCATATTCATTATTTTCTTTAGAATATGTTAGTTGAAAGAAAGAAAGAGTTACTTATTGTAAACTGTAAAGGAACAATATAGGTTTCAAAATTAAGAGTAGTTTAAACAACCTTCCCACTTCGAGCAACAATATTTTACAAGTACTTAATTAACCAAAATAGAATAATTAAAAAAGTATAAATTAACAAGAGTTACCGACATGCAAAAATAGTATCTTAAATACATAAATACGTAGTAAACTTAAATAATGAGTTTATTTAATTTGGTAATCACACTAAAGACATACTTATACTAAAAAAATATTCAAAAATATAAATTACTTAGTGTTCAATATATCTTTAGTTTTATTTTAAATGACGTCCCAGCTGTGGGAACGTAAGCAAAATTTTTATTTTAAACGTATACAGTTGACAAACTTTACTACCATTTTTGCGTCGCGAAACGCTTATTTCCACAATTTCCCTTTTGCCTTTCCCCCTAAATTAGGGCTAATATCTGAAGTTATCTTATTATCTCGGTAATGCCAACTTGTCTTCAAGTCGGTTAGGATGACGTATTGCCGGATCCGGAAAGAAGTAACTCACTGTAATGTCGCCATCTATCGGACGGTACGGAAATACGAAGCCCTCAGTTCGGAAATAAAATAAAATTAAGAACGTCTTTTTTAGCAGATCTTAGTTAATTTAAACTTGATCTTATCAAAGTTACTGTTGTGTGTCCGCGTTAAATAGATTACTCAACTATTACTTATACTCCCTACCAGAGATCAAGAAGATCAATATAAGATATTATTTTCATAAAATCAGAATCGAACATTTGCAGTTACCTACCATTAGTTTCAACCAGGTTCTCGGCCTACTTTAGATTTGTTTATCAGTTTACTCGTAGTTCAACGAGTTTTGTTCCATTGTGTATATGTATAATGCCTTATCTAATAGGAAAACCGTGTTGTGTGACAGACTTTCATTTAAAAGTAGTGGGTTCGAATCGCTGCGTAGATATTCCGCGCAATCATTTGTATAATTATCGTCACGATTTTAATTATTATATAGTTGTCGGTCGGTACTTTTATATAAAAGTACATATTAAACGTTTAAATAGACAACCATTTCCACTTTTGAATCAATTTGTTCTTTTAAAACCTTGTCTTGTACGCCGTAAAAATAATGTTTTTTTTTACGTCATACGAAAAATACCGATAATCCTTGATCAAACAAAGCCAAGCTATCTTATCTATCTCCAAAATATCTATAATTCCAAACGACACAGGCTGTAAGAGGGAATCTCGAATTTTAGTGTGAGTAGCATTCTGAATAGTATCATTTCCGTCGGTTTCGCGCGAAGAATACTAATATGTAACGTGGGGTTTGCTCAAACGAATAACTTGAAGAATTTAAGCAATTAACATAGTGTAAAAAATAAATACCTAAATAAATTAACCATAGCAATTCACATTAGATTTTAACCATTTTGGCATTTTTTTCTTCTGATAAATTTATGTGCGCTTTGATAACACGTGCTTTAGAGCACGGTGAAGACAAATATCGTGAGGAAACCGGCATGTTCTGAGAACTTTGAAATGTTTGATGGACATGTGTCATTCACCAACCTGCACTTTTATTTTTTTGAGTTTAGAGACAGTTTGATTGACGGAAAAGCGCAGCCGAAAAATATATAATAATGCCGTCGAAACAAGGTGGAAAGCTAGTTAAGCTGTAACGTGTAGGTGTAGTAATTTTAGTTGCTCGTGTGCGCTGCTCACCCTTGATGCACAGAGGAAGTTTTTACGGAATATTTGGAACATGGTTCAGTAATTAGGCGTTTCGTGGCTTGGCATCATATTCTAGCAGAAAGGGTAAAATATTAAATTATAATTCCTTTAAGATTAATCCAATGACTTGAAAGAGTATAAGAACTAGTACCTATCTTGTAAACGGTAAATAATACGATAATAAGTAAATATTTGTTTAATAATAAACCCAAACGTGAGCACATTTTATCAACTTATTCGCTATTTTAATCCAGCGATCACATAACATTATTATTTAATCTGTGACGTAAGTTTATTCTTTTTTTGTAGACCGGAAGAGTCAGTCAAACGAAAAAAGTCTCTACCCTTTAAAATCTTGAAAACTTTTCTTCAAAGGCACGGCTTATTTATAAACTTGTGATAGGTATCTAAATAAATTCACCGAAAAGATCGGGAAATAGATCCCCTCGGTAAAACGGTTTAATTAAAATTAATTTAATTAAGGGTCACGGGTGAACCCTATTTAAATTAAATTAACCGAGTACTTTCTTAATTTTTCAAGTTTTGCAAAAAACTTGACTTATAAAAAAGTTTGTTCAAATTGGACTGTTATTTTATGTCCTTTTTATGTCAGTAACTTTAGGTGAAAATATATTTTTATTTCTAAATAATTTGGTTATAAATACGTGAAACTACAATGTAGTTACTTAGCATATTGGCACTATGATTTGTATTTTTTTATTAATTGCCTTAGTAATAAGTTGAACTAGAGATCATTCACTTTTACAAATAAAACAATAACATTAAAAGACTTCAAATCGACGAACATCCTCAAATCGTTTGAAAATCCAGAAAAACTATCCCAACTAAAATATTGAATAAAAAACCCTTCCTCAGTAAAGCGATGAATTTTCCTTTAAAAGAAATTCAAGATTCAATCTTAGAAATGGTTTTGAATTTAAAATTGATGGTCCATTGTTAAAGCAGTTCTGGCTTGTCTAGTTCCATAGTTCCTCCTATATTTTATTTTCCTATTGTATCTATTCGTAATATTTACGACATCGAAGACATTATAGAGTCTAAAAATGGTGTCACTTTTATAAAGATACTAGCTGACCCACCCGCGGTGTTTATTTATTGTATTTCTTAACTTAACTTTTGAAGGAATGAAAATCGAGTGTGCTCCCTTGGCCAATACAATAAACGATAGAACTGAAGCAATCTTAGAATAGTTGCACCAAACCTTTCGTCAAAAATAGCTTTTCCTGAAACTCAACCCTTTCCTACTCATTCATCATTCGGTATTCGGTTAAATAAATTATGTTACTCCTACCGATATTAGATTACCTTCCAGCGCCTATACCCAGATCAGGGTTATTTATTTGTATCCATTGAGCCGACTCGATAAAGTGAAAACCTATTTACATAAACTTCAGTGAATTACTGCAGTGGCCTGATTAATAAATTGTTGAAGCGTCGAAACGGGCCAAATATTGGAGTTTTAACTAAACTAATATTCATAACACTCGTTTTACAGTAATTGATAGCCAAACAGTGTTCAAAACCAGTTTTGAACAGATCTGATTGGCTATCGACTCCAGAGTCGTCATCATCGTATACATCCTTTATGTCATCCCTACGCTCTATGCAATATACGCAGATAGAAGGTAGAATAATCAAGTAATATGTAACTTTTACGTCATTGTGAATGTTATTGTTTGATAACCTCTGTGTCGCAGTGAGCGAAGGGCCGCCTGAGAAGCATGTTCTATTCCCGCCTCAGGACAAAAATATGTACGATCTGCAATTTGTCTCTAATACTTGCAATAAGTAGCTATATCAGAAATCTAGCACCCTTAACAGAAGCTTCGCGCTTACCTCGGGGCTAATGTTGCTGTGTAAATTGTACAGAAAATATTCATTTATTTTTAACTTTATACTCGAAAAATGTAGTTAAATAAAATATTTCTATAAAAATTATTTACATTTTCTACATAAAGTGAATACTTTTGTTTTCGGCCACATACAGGACCAATTCATAACCGATTCATGTTCCGAGAAGCCTCCAAATTATATTTGAATGTGGGTTTTTTTCAGCAGTAATATCCTTGTGTAACAGTTTTTTTGGCTTTTGGCATTTATTTACATTATTCAGTATTAAAAGGGAAAAGGAATAGCCTTTTTGTATAAATGTTGCTTTTTGAAATACTATTTTATCAATATCCCGCTAGGATATAAATACGGATACAGATCTACCTCACAGAATCTAAGGCAGTTAGGAGAATTAGTACAAACAATACGCTTGCCAGGCGGATTTTTGATCGCAGTTAATTGACACAGAACTAATAGGTATATAATTTAGTCACTTTGACCCCATATACCACCCCATACAATGGTAGAGATTAAGGTATTCAACTGTTGGAGATGGGGTTATACTTATCTTAGACCGGCACAACAGGGTTTTTAAACTTTACATCAGTGTCTTAAAACTTATTCAAACGTCAACTTTTAAAAATATTTTCTGTTTAGGTGCTCTTTTAAGAACATAAAATAGCCCCTAAAGTTTATGTTTAAAAACTGTGTTTAAAACCAGACGAAATCTTTCACGTCTCTTTATTACCTTTTAAACCAATTCATAAACTCAAAACATTCTTGAGCTTTTAAGTGACTAATAAAATGCATGGAACCAAACATTGATGGAACATTAAGATCTTTTTACGTCGCTTTGAAGGATCTTTATAAAATTACAGGCTGAAACTGAACTGTTATATTAAAATGAACGTACGAATGGGGTGGAAATACGTTTTAAATATATTTTACTAATAAAGTTCACTAAGTAAATAGAAACAGAGATCAAATCCATGCCGCAAAAAAACCATTACGAAGATCTTCCACTTCAGTTTTTCACATCATTCCCATAAAAACATGTCTTATCAGCTGCAGCCGAGTTTCCTACCAATTTGTGCCTTATCAGCGAAACAATAAGGGTGAATATCCTGTCTTGGGGGTAATCCTTAAATCTGTTACGGTTATAGCGTGGTCCGCTTCTTCTAAAGCGTTATTTGTGTGAAGATTAGTCGTTATTTATGTGGTTCGTTGTTTAGATATTTGGGTGGAAACGCAAACTGAAATGTTCGCAGGCGTTTGTTTTAAGGTAAGATTTCTATTTCACGTAAAACCCGTGTTGGCTAAGTGGGAGTACACTCGACTTTCATTCCGAAGGTTCAAAACCTGAGAGCACAATGAATGTGAACTTAAATTATAATAGGTGTGCTGATGATGATAATGATGCACGTAATATTATAGTGATCATAGTAGTTGCTGTATGAGTTGAGCAAAAATATATAATATTTACGCAGTTTTGTGCTTATTTAAAAATACTGCAACCCTAGTACCTCTTCTTGCAGGAGAATAAGATCATATGTGTCTCTTGGTTAACTTTGCATTTTTTTGACATAGATCATATTTTCTGAGATATAGGTATTTTCAGCTCTTTTTTTTTAATTTTCACGAGAATATATCGAGATTATTTTATAGTAGAGTTGTTATTGATATATTATTTACAATAAGCAGGTAATTAGTAGATTATTAACTCTTTTCTAGAATAAATACGTTTATAGAATGAAACTTCCGATATGTGAAAATTACATTTTTGGGATACACGGAACAAAGAGCAAGAACTAAATTATTTCAGCAGTATGAACACATATTCAGAAACAGAGGCCATAACTTGCAAATATACTTAAATGCCCACAAAGGACCCACTTCACGGTAATATAGCTAGAATTGCCGACTTCCTCTGATTAATGTAGGTCCGCTGAATTTTATACTGAGTCGTGTTTACTTTATATTTGAATAAACCGGCCACAGGGTTTCTTGGATTATTTTACCTGACAATAAAAATATTATTTTTTGTACCTTGTGAATGATTGTAAGGCGAAACATATGTCAGGTTCGCCACAATCCAAAAGAAGAAGAATTAAATAAATTCATCAATAGTATTTCATTTCCATTTTTCTCCGTAAGACTTAGATGTTGGCGCGGAATCTCAAGTACCTACCTAAGCAGTTTTACCTGGAATTCTCCGAACTTACCGTAATTGCCTTACTATAAGTAAGCTGATTTACTCGTGTAAATAAGAAACTATGTTTGTATTGTTTCAGATAAACATCTATTTATTATATAAACCTTATAATTTGATATTTACCTTAACGACATTACTATTTATTTGATACGTAGCGTGGAATGCCGGCCCATAAATAGTTGGTACTATAATTCCTTCCTATCTCAAAAACATTCTCAAACTGACTCAGGGATTTTTATAAAAGAAAATAATAAGAGATTCGTTCTGTGTACACTCTCTTTAACGACTTCCGTGACGCAGCGGGCGAAGGTCTTCCTGCGACGCAGAAGTTAGCGGGTTCGATTTCCGCCCGGAATTTTTTTTTACGATCTGCAGATATTTGTTCCGAGTGTCTGGATGTGTTTGATAAAAGTATAAGCTTTGAGTTACTATATGAATTTGTCCAGCAGTATTTATTTATTTATTTATACCCGACCCAACGCTGGACAGGGGCAGCTACAGTTTGGAAAGGACCGCAAGGGAGGAGAAACAGGGGGAGGCCACTTACCAGATGGGATGATGATATCAAAAAGACAGCCGGACCTAACTGGATAACTAAAGCAAAATACCGCGACAAATGGGCGGCATTGGAGGAGGCCTATACCCAAAATGGGGTTCTTACGAAAAATAATGATACCTAATACTTACTAACAAATAAATTAATTAACTAAACTTTACTAAACCATAACACTGTACCAAACTTGTAATTCGTAAGAAATAAAAGGCTTTTTTATTTTTATTTTTTATTTTATTTTATTTATTTTTATACCCGGAAGAAATACTAAATAAATTAAATAATCAAATTTTTAAACAAATATCTCCAGATCAACCAACTCTGTAATTGAAACACCAACATACCAAAATCCGGTTCACTCCACCATAACAGTCCCCAAATATATATTACTACATAGTACCACAAACAAAATTGAACCTTGTCTATTAGCACATAGAGACCAAAATCCAATATTTTAATGAAACCAGAGTTTCCCAAACTAAGGTAAACGTGTTAGAGATTTTCAGCGATTTCCCGCGCGCTGGAAACAAGGTTAGTCAAGGTTAATGTAACAAAAGTTTGGGGCTCATGGACTAGATTAGGCTTCAACTTTGGGGCCGTGAGAACGTGAGGTAAAGGGTTTAGTTATGTCACTACTAACTGGAACTCTATACATTATATATGTTACGGCTAATACCCGAAGTGCGGCTACACCTAGTTCTAACCGGCTAAAACTAGGTCTATCCGATATCACTCCGGCTAGAACTAGGTCCAGCCATTCCCTGTTGGATAAAACTAGGTCTATCCGATATCACTCCGGCTAGAACTAGGTCCAGACAATCCCTGTTGGATAAAACTTGTTATTATTCTAATAAATAGTTTATGTTACTTTATAAAAGTGTGATTTATAATTAAAATAACATTCTTTGAATTATAATATGCAACTACTTATTGTCTGTTGTTAAAAAAATATTCCTGGTTGTTCCTATTATATTAAAAATTGCACTCCTAATAATTTGTGTTAATTATTACAATGTGATTTATAAGAATAAAAAAACTCTCTTCGTTTCTTTTTATTGGCTGTTTTTTAATATCTAAAAAAGCTCTGCCGATAGCATGCAATTTTTAATATAATAGGAACAATCAAGAACATTTTTTAACAACAGACAATAAGTAGTTACATATTATAATTTAAAGAATGTCATTTTAATTATAAATCACACTTTTATAAAGTAACATAAACTATTTATCAGAACAACAAGTTTTATCCAACAGGGATTGTCTGGACCTAGTTCTAGCCGGAGTGATATCGGATAGACCTAGTTTTATCCAACAGGGAATGGCTGGACCTAGTTGTACCCGGCATGATGAAGGCTACACCTAGTTTTACCCGAAAACAATCGGCTAATACTAGGTTTAACCAACAGTCAGTGGCTACACCTAGTTTTAGCCTGTTAGAACTAGGTGTAGCCGCACTTCGGGTATTAGCCGTAACATATACAAACTACATAACATATATTATAAAGTTATGTGTATATCAGGACCATATTCGCCACGGAAATATATTTTTTCCCGCGGTAAATCGTAGCCTATGTCTCTCCATCCCTTCAACTATCTCCATTTAAAAAATCACGTCAATCCGTCACTCCGTTTGCAGTGAAAGGCGGACAAAATAACACACGGGTTATGATAGCAATACGTAGGTTAATATAATACGATTATTATTTTTATGCCCAGGATTTTGCCTGTTTCATCCTAAAATAAGGTACTTACATTTATTTTACTATAAAAACTGTCGTGGTTTGATAAATTCATATTGAAATAAACGGGCAATACACGAACCTTATTTACGTAGACTATTGATCAACCGTTTCGTAAATAAGGTTCGTGTATTGCCCGTTTATTTCAATATGTACTTACATTTAAATGTTACGAACAACTCATAACGTTTCTTAACATTTTATCAATGGCCATTACCGTTGAACTAATGTTTGCACATTGTATGTTTGTAATGTTTATGTAAATTTATCGAATTCATACATAAAAAAAATAATAATAAAAAAAATAAAAAGATAATAATAAATAGTAAAAATAATAAACTAAAATGATTGAGTCATTCTTGTTTATTATTAAAGACACGTACCGGAAGGAGTCTGAATTGTACTATTCTTAAACCATCCACCACACACACCGTCGGCCACACAGTAATTGTCAAAATTCTTAGCCCTAACTCGAACTTATATTATTTTTAAACCTAACGAAATCGAGATCATTTCTCTAATAATTAATTAGAAAATCATGAAGAAATTACGTAGGTATTATAAAGTAAATATTATACAAAATATAATCTCATGAGATGTTTTACTTAATTAGTATTGTAAAGTTCTGTAATCTGAGATTCAAAATATGATATTACCAACTTATTTAGGCCTGCTAAAATTTTTACTTTGTATACATTAATAAAAGCCTAGCTGTCTAAATTTATAAGCGTAATTACCTAAAATTTAACAGAAAATTATAATTTCCAAGCTATTAAGATAATAACTGTTTTATTTAATTCAGAAGCTTTTTTTTATATTTATGCTTTCCGAATAAGGTCACTGAAAAGTCAGGTGTACCAACATTTCACGGTCACACGTCAAATTTAACGACTCTACTTGCAAGAATTGCAGCTTACTCACTCGCTTATAGATTTCACCCTTATTTTCCGTCTCACTCCCTCAATAGTATACGCAAACCAGTACGATCTGTGTAGAGACGAGGGTCGGACGCGTGTCGGAAGCTTCTGATTGCGCGGCGATTTTGAATTTCGAATGCGTTGTGGATTTTTTTTTTAGTTTTGTGCGGTGTTTTGACAGTGATGGATTAAGGAATGATTTTTGAAGGATAAATTAAATTGTTGAGTGTGGTGTATATAAGTGTAAAGTTTTGGTGCATTTTCTGGATGTAGAAGGTATGTTTTTTTATAAAATACAGAACCTATTTTCTAAAATTATTTGCAGCATTTAAAAAAAAATTGCAAAGAAAAATATTTTTTAATTGTAGGCTTTGTTCCATATCTACCTACTTATGTGTATTAATTAAGTTATTACATTAATTACGTTTAATTAATTGATAATTGCCAAAGGTAAATTTGCAAGGATTTATTAACTTAGGTAATTTTTCTTTTATCATAAAATCCATAAAAAATATAATTAATTAACCAAAATTTATACGCAATATCTATATGAATGAAAAAAAAATCTGTTGTGTAATACAAAAGACGTTTACCTTGGGATCAAAGACAAGCGCGTTATCTTTTGTCACAGAAATGAAAACATAAAAGCTTTAATAAAAGAACCTTCATATAGATAATACTTCAAAGAAACCCAAAATAAAGCAGTGTTTCACCTGTATTTAAAGAAAATGGTTGAATTTTCTTACCAAGGTGGGCCAAGACAAACAGATAACCGATTGGGCCGTAAAGTTCTTGAAGCACGTCCATCAACATAGACGGATAACTATAGCAGAATTGCACGGTGCATTTCAAGTCACTTTCGACCAATATTTAATCGCTATAAGCGATAGTTTTTAAACAATTTTCTGTATCTATTTTTATTTCCATGTGCCATCTCATAAGTCTGAATAAATGTACCTATTTTCTTTATTATTTCTTATATTCTATATAATTTGACTCATCTAATATCAAAAAACTGGATATCTAAACCTAGGTAAGTCACGATCGACCCTATTTATGTTCCCACAGCTGGGTAACAATAACTTCTCTTGATATCAATAAGGATACCCTAATTCACCGGGCTGGTCAAGTGCATGTTGGGGAATGACAAATGACCTTAAAACTATTCAAAATTTACAAAACATACCGGTTTCCTCGCGATATTTGCCGTTAGAGCACGTATTTTTTAAGTAGGATATTTTTTTCTGGAAGAAAAGTTTTGAAGTGTGTAGCGCGGTTTGAACCCACGACCTTCAGAATGAAAGTTGGGTATGCTACCACTAAGCCAACACGGCAAGGTAAGTCCCTAGGTTTACTTAACAGTTGTATCATGATTATTAAGATGAACTATATGTATATTTTTAAATATTTAATACATTTTTGTTCAGAGTGTCTGGGTCACCCACACAAGAGACCTAAAATGGTGATTATAAGATTTATTATTACAATTTAGAAAGACATTAGAACTCCGTAGTAGTACACAATAAAATAACACAGTTTATCCAAAAAATATTCGAAATACAAGGAAAAACCATCAAACACGTAGGCCTTTATAATATTAGTAAAGATATCCAGCCTATTGGGAAATTACGGCAAAATAACGTTTTTCCAAAGCATTAACCGTGTATTTAATGTGCCACCTTGTTTTTAGAAATGGAATATTTTTACGAGCCAGATACATTCGTAGGTAGCTATTTTTAATGATAAAAAGGTTAAATATTTTGTTTTGGAATATTTTTGTATTGATATTGACTTTTGTTTTGAGTTTTTAAGAACGCAAACATTTTTATGTTTTTTATTTGAAAATTATCATCATTAGTAGAGAATATTCATTTGTTCAAAATCTGATAAGTAGTTAGAAATCAAATGTTTCTTTTTATGTGACGAATAAACAGTTAGGTATTATGTAAATACATATAACTGTTTATAAGTATAAACATACATATAACTGTTTATATATAAAGTTGTTACATATTACATTACAATGAATCGTAACTCACGAAACTGTAAAAAGTAAAATTAATAAAATGTACAAAAATATATTTTACTTTACCTTATTGCCATATTCGGTCCGTTTCAAAATAAATCGAACAGGTAAGGGCCGATTATGGCGAATGTGGACTAAACCAACTAGACAGGCAACCTTATCGAATTACTGTAGGTACAGGTACCAAAGACTTGAGACCTAGGACGTGCTTAAGTGCGACATGTAATGCCTAGATTTGACATTTGATTTAGGAACACTTGAGAAGGACAGGTCTTCTCAAAGTTTCAGTAACAGGCTATGCTTGTTATAATTTCTATGCGACCTAATAAACTATAAATTAAAAATAATTAATTTCGAACAATGGAGTCCATATTATAATTTTATATAACAAAAATAAATCTACAACCCAGAATGAAGTGGACTAGATGACCCGCCGACCGCTTCAATCGTATTTTTAGGTTATCTATAGGTTAGGTATATTATGACCTTGTTTAAATAATAAGAACGATAGCCTTCCTAAATAAAAGTTCAATCCAATACAAAATATTTTTTTCAAATTGAACCAGCGGTTTCTGAGATTAGTACATTCAAACAAACTCTTAAGCTTTATTTAGTATAGATTAGCTCGTTCAATTTATACATTAGTACCTAGTAGGTACTACCTACCCAATTTTAGTAATAATTAGTCTAAATTTAGTTGAGTTATTCATCGGCTAGTAGCAGACAGTTTTACTATTTCAGGTCACAGTATAGGTATTTTCGAGACTATTCGGGTCAGTACTTGAATAGCCAACGAGGTCTAATATTCTGGGAGATACCTAAAATTAAATTATTAAAAAAAAGATCAATTTTTATTATAAAAACAGTATACAGTATAGTCGTAAACATTAGTATTAATAATAATAAATGGACAGTTTTTGGTGGACAATTTACACTGCAACATTTACCCCCGTGTTAACACGGGGTAAATGTGATGTAATTTTGATTTCTTTCGAGTAATTTAAATTTCGAGTAATTAGTAGTAATTTTGAGTAATTTTGAGAAATCAAAATCTATAATAGATCAAACTATGTCTATAACATATAATATGTGGAGCATGTACAGCAAATTGGTCTCACATTTTCCACGTATTCAGGATTTGTTCCCGAAATTTGACTCGCTCACGTAGAATAAACTTCAAAAGTGAAACAAACTTTGTTACGGAATTAGGTGAACAATCCTCTCTATAAATAAAAATGAATTGTTGTTAACTAAATGTAATTATAATGGCTTCGCTAAAACGGTAAAACAACTTAATAAAACTCAGACCTGTCAAAATTGCATTGCGGCAAATTATTTTAGGAACAGCTACTACGTAGTAAAACCCAATTAAACTCAGATTTTAAATGACAAAATTGCAATGGAGCGAATCAATATCATATTATTATCATCAATCAATCATCATAGCGATCGCAACAAATTAGTACTATACAGTATACAATTACACAAACCGACGCTCATTAAATTGACCAAGGAATAGTATTTATATTACAGAAGTTGAACAACGTTCTATTGTAAAAAATGGAAAAACGAGAACGAAATAAAAATTCAAAACTATCTTTCATCTTTTCTATTCAAGATACTCCGTATCCAATGAACCGTGTCAATCTCAAGATGAAACCTCATTAGAGTGGGTTCTTTCCTCACGGATATTTGTCGATCGCCGGTTTCGCCTTTTGATGTGCGGAACTCTAAATAACGAAAGCTGTGGCGTTTGAGGGAACCTCCGGTTGATAACGATGTTGATAGAACCGTGCGTTACTTTGCGGTGACAAAAGTGGAGGGCTTTCAGCGTTGGTTGAGGGATAAACATTGTGATGTAAAATTTGTTGTTTTTTTAAACTTGACTGGTTTATTTTAATTTTGTTAAATCTTTTTAATTGCCGAGCTATTACATACTATACAAATAAGTTCTAATATAACTAATATGTAGTAAAGTTAAAAGTATTATGCGAATACAATAATGCATTATTATTTATAAAAGACTTAGTAGGTTTTATATTGGAATGTTAGGATGATTATAATGTTTCATACTACATATTTTTCGGCAAAATAACTTAACCGAATCTGATGAAATTGGTATGGAGATAATTGTTTTGAAATTCTTTTATTTTTCCATATGCAGGAAAGCCGCGGGGCTCAGTTAGTCTCAATAAAACCAACAAAGTATAAATACTTGATCAAAAAATAACTTAACCGAGCCAGATCGTTTACAAAGAGCTATTTTCATTTACTTTCAGATAATCAGAAAATGTCTTTGACGCAAATCCCGGATTCAATTTCGGGATAAGCGTTTATATCATCATCATTATCATTATCGAGTTTCTTTTCCGTTACTTCCTAAAATTGAGGGCTTTGACAGTGATGAGATGGGATTTACTGACAACTTGACATAAATAAGCGACGCTTAGGAAAATACAGTGTTTTTTCTTGTCATTATGTTTTTCCTCAATGTTTATTCGGTTTAAAGGTTTACTCCAGCAATGTTGGCGCAATTTCTGAGTAATATTGAATAAGGTTTGCTGGCCTAAGAATATTCCCAGCCTAGTCTCTTATGTGTCGTTAAACCAAGCGTCGTTCTGTGTACTGTACGAAGTTCCTGCCATCACCAACTTTTAGGATGAGTTATAGATCGCTACTTATTCCTAAGTTATGTAATAATCCTAGTCAAAACATAATGTTCAACAGCATCTTGCAGGTGAATGACCTGCAAGACATACCTGCAAGACATAAACATAGTTCCATTCAGATAAATCTAATAAATTATGTTAAGGTTGAATACCTGTGAAACGAAATAAGATTCTTCGATGAAAGCTAAGTAAATAAAGTACCTATGTCAGGAAAGGCCGATAACCTCAAATCAGAATTCTTTACGTAAGTAGTTATATCAGAACATAAAGATAATTGGCTCTTGTGGAGTGCCATAAACTTATAGAAATTTTAGTATTAAATCTCATTTTATTTATAACCTAGGGCTAAACACGTCCAAAATATACAAATGCGAGAATAGTTTTGTATAGCTTAGAGCAATTCAAAGACGTGATTCAACCGTTAAAGTCATTTAATACCTTACGGATTACGAGGCCTTTGAAATTCTGTTTCGAAGTTACTTTGATGTTTGAACTTTTACTTATTCTTGGAATTAAATTGTATGTTATTTCATTTACCACAGAAAATAATGAAACATTTGAAACGAGTAGGTAGTATAAGTATGATTAAATATTAGATTTTGTTATCTATTTCTTAAACAATAAAATCTAATGTTTTAAAATTCCCTGGTAAAAAAATATATCATGAAATTTTGAACGTGTATTCTTTTTAATAAATATAATAAATACGAGAAATCTAAGACCCGTTAATTCTAGGGTGTTAAAAGCTAACGCAAACTTAACTAAGTAACTACAAACTTTCCTGTTTTAGAATGAACTACTTATGAATAATTTATTTTTAAATATAAAGATAAATAGCCAGGGAACTTTGGTATAATTGCCACGCGTTCATTTTAAAGAACTGCGATCAGTTATAATAACTTTTGCTGAGCTGTGAAACCTCTCAGCTTATTAAGTTCATCTAGATCATCTTAGAGCTCTTTCATCGCGTTCAGATTGCCCAGAGGGAATCTAATAAGGTTATTAGATAACTCGATCCTGTAGAATTATTTTATTTTTAGCCCGATATTATTCTAAAAAGACTAGGGACTCACCAGTCCCATGAACGTAATATGGGTTGAATGATATTATCATTACTCTTATTTACGTTCCCACTGCTGGGACTCGGAGACTTCTCCCTTGACGAGAGATATTAGGCCTTAATTAGCAACGCTGGTTAAGTGCGGGTTGGTGAATGACACTGTCCTTCAAACTTTTCAAAATTCTCTTAACATGCCGGTTTCCTTACGATGTTAGGTTTATTACTGTTAGAGCACCTGTGTTCAAAGTTTACACAGCTATTGAACCTGCGATCTTCGGAATAAAAGTCGAGTGCGCTGCCACTCCACCAACATTATTTTTCTACACTGCTTATAATCTATACTAATATTATAAAGCTGAAGAGTTTGTTTGAACGCGCTAATCTCAGGAACCGCTGGTCCGATTTTAAAAAAATCTTTCAGTTTTGGATAGTCCATTTATCGAGGAATGTTATAGGCTATATTTTATGAAAAAAAAGCAAGCGAAGCTGTTGGCGGGCGGCTAGTAAATTATAAAAGAACCTAATCACATATAAACTTACTCACAAAAACACTATAAATAGACTAGGTACATACAGCATAAAGTATCGAATGAAAAATCACGTCGTTGAAATGAATACCTAATTATTTCGTCCCAGAATCACTTTGTCACGGGGGCTTTGAATAATTGATCGGCAGGTGATACTGTTTGCCTCACCATGCTATTAAATTATTTGAGGCACACTTGTAAAGAACCGTTTATATTATACCAAAGTGGCATGTGTCAAGAATAGTTTAATATTCATGTAGATTAGTAATGTAGGCGTAATGCATTATGAAGGTGATATTATAACCTCCACGCTTTGTACGATCAACGTTGTCATTGATAGATAATCTATTTATTGTTATTCAACTTATAATACATAATAAGCACCCTAAGTTACGTTTTCACTGCTAGAACACAGGGATTTCTCTCTTGACAAAAGAGAGATAAGGCTAAAATGAGTAAACCACTTCGCTATTGAAGAGTTATGTAATAGCTCGAATTTATTCCATACCCGATGTTTCTTTGTTGCCCCTCAAACCGCGCTGACTGTTACAAATTCTATCCAATATGTTGACTAGGCTGTATGGCAAAAAAAAATACAAAATAAAAAAAGGCGTAAGTATAGCCAATTTCCCGTAGGCTTAGGTACTCACAGTAGTGTCTTCTACGGTAGAATGCACTTAACCGAGTTCTTTCATGATTGTTACAGTGAAGTCAATACAGTGTAAATGTTCCCTTTGATGTAATATTCAAATAGCTCACAGTTTCTGTCGGGTGTCGGAAATTATTACAAGGTCGACGTAATTTGATTCTAATAATATGCTAAACGATATTAATCTATGCTGAAAACTGCCTTTGTAACGGGTTATTGCTTGATTTTCGTGTTAGAAATATTTGTTATACTTTAGATTAATTTATAGCAACAGAAATAAAACTATTTTTTTTTTTACAGCATTTGATAAAAAATGCTGCGTAAATTTTGTGACCATCTTCTTCCACAGACGTGTGCTGGCATATAAATATTATAGGCAACATCCATCAATTTATTAAAAATATTTTAGTTGTTGTAAATAATGAATGAAATAAATTCCTAAAAATAACCCTTCTTGTCTAAAATTGTCCTGAATTTATTATAACTTCACCAAACACGACGTTTATAAAAAACTGAAACTATAAAACTAGGACTATGTATTCTAAGCTATAAATATTAACAAACAGCCTGTCCGGCTGTTATACCCAACTTTCGTTTTTTTAGTAACTATTCTAAATAACTGTAGTGCCTTTTTATTGCCTGAAATATTTTGTGGGAAAAACAAAAAAGTTTTGCCATATCGATATTTTTCAGCGAATTTGATGCCCGTTTTTAGCTGCATTACTTAAATTTTTCTGCTTTTGAAATATATGTTGTAAAAAGAGGCAGAGTTGTTGGCGTAAAAGCGTAGTTTTGACTTGTTTTATGAATAATGCGAAATTTTGTATGTTACTTTAATACAGTTTGTGTTAATAAATCTAAACAATAATAAAACCCAAAAATCAGAGTAATCAGACAATGCAAAGCAAACATACAAAATATATAGTGAATTCCTACTTACAGTTAGCTACATCAAACACAGTTAATTTTAAAAATAAAATAACCAAGAATACAAGCTTCCATTATTTCACCCACAAAAAGTTTATTACAGTCATAACAGAAAATTACAAAAATTACTACCATCCATATTCAACTTTATTATACGTTACTAAGTTAATGTGTAAAATATTTCTGCGTGACTATAACCCATATCCGCTTACACAATAATAAATATTTAGTCCCTTTTAATTAGTGTTTCCTTCGTTTGAGTACTTAATTACTTTGGTAATATAGTGTGGAGTTGTGAGACGTGGCTTACTTGATAAGTACATCATTTGTTTCTGGAGACATTTTGAGCTACGGTTGTTATTAGGATGAATGAAAGAGGGAGGCCTTTTCTATATTATAAATATTTCTGAACAATTCACATAGCAACATGAACGTCTCATATTTATTATGATAGAAAAATGTATATTGATGATAGATATGTCTTTTTAGTAATTTGAAAAGACGAAAATAAAATGTCATTAGTAAACTTGTGTTAGAACTGTAATAGAAATAACCCCACTATACTAAACAACACATGATAAGATGATAATAAAGATAGTCAGAATACAACAGATATAAAAGACACAAAATATGCACGTACCGTGAGCTAGATAAACCCACTTTCGTTCGTTTTTTATTATTTCTCACAAACACAAGTGCAAATTGTGGGAACTCGTGCATTATCCTCGTGTATCGATCTGTGAACTATGCCTCTTTTAGGTTAAGGCGAAAGCTGTAGGCTAGAAACTGCGCTATCTTCCTACTTAGATCTATTTAACTATTCAACGGATTGAAAACCACTTTTAGCATACAATACAAAATACAAAATTCTTTATTGTTACACCACATTACAAAAAGATACACATAACAATACAGTAAAACAATGGGCGGCCTTATCGCTAAAAGCGATTTCTTCCAGGCAACCGTGGGATGAAACAGAATTAGAAGAGAAGTAAAGCAGTCCGTAGTTTATTTATAAATTAGAATATTATTATAATACTTAGAATTAAATTATATTTATTAATAAAGTAACATTAACTAGAAACATTGTTTAGCTGTGATTGTAAATAATGTTTGTGTACAACATTTTTATTTAACATCATCATTGTCATCATAATCACAATCACCCCTATTTACGTTCTAACTGCACACAGGGATTTGTCTCTTGAGCGTGGCGAATAAAAACATAATCTCTCTCGATTTTGTTTTTATTCGCCACGCTGGCCAATAAAACAAAAAAAATCTGCGATTTTAAAGCACGTTCACAGTGAATCACATAAAAAATCACGTAAAACACACCTTGAAGAAAACATCATATTCTGAGAACTATTAGGTACAATCTCGTAACATGATGTTACAAACACAAAATACAAATTTCTTCCAAGTGAAAACTGATAATTATCATTTATTCTAGGAATGGTTATAACAACCTGTCTGTTACCTATTTCAAATACAAGTTTTAAATTAACCTCGACAAGATTGTGATCTAACGCCAAAATCAACTTATATAATTTAAATATAAATTACAAGATAATCTTGACACACTTAAATCATAATCCATTTAAGCCTTAAACTCATTTATCTAAGGTTCAAAATGCAAAGCCACGTCTTTATCAAACTTTAAAGTATTTGTTTCAATGCCTTAAAGTGGGACTTAACAAGTTGTTCCAAGAATTAATAGCTTACAGTATTAAACTGTTTCGATCTAGTTAAATTTAGATTTACCTAGCAACGGTGGCGACTAACAAATTTAACAAGAATATAATTGACTTAAAATATATAACTCTTGTATTCTCAATATTATATTAACTTCCTTTATACAAACGTTGTTATAAATAAATAAATAAAACCGCAGAATATGACTTTAGTAACTATAATAGTCCACACTAGCTTAGCTATTTATTAAGTTTGTTACCGTTCGGGCGGATGATTGCTACGAATGCTACGGCGCTGTCGTAGATAATTGCTACACCGTAGACAATTTGCTACGAGGTTGTGAAGACAACGCTACGAATTTCCTGCCTTATGGCTATACATTACAATTGCACTGAATCACTACCAAACTAATATGTAAAATGTGTTCACTTGGTTAATATTGTTTCTATTTATATTGTTCTAATGTGTTTTATTTATTGCTTTATTATAACATAATATACAGGGCGTCTCACGGCCATGCCACATGGAGGGAAAGTACCTTAAATATTGTAGATTGAACATTTTACTGGAAGAAGACATTACTTGAAGTTAAAAAACAATTTAAACTGCATTCATAGATATTTAAATAATTACATGGTTGAACCGGGAATCGAACCCGTTACACGAGAAAAATAATTATCCTGTAGCTTTATCATACCGATCAAAAGGCTTCATCATAAGGATTTTTTATTGCTAAATTTTAATTTTAATATTTTTACAGGGACTTCTCTCATGACGAGAGAGATTTAGGCCTTTATTCACCTCGCTGGCCAAGTGCGGGTTGGTGAATGACACATGTCCTTCAAACTTTTTCAAAGTTCTCAGAACATGCCGGTTTCCTCACGACGCCTTCACCGTTAGAGCACGTGTTTTTTAAAACACATAATTTTCCAAGAAGAAAATTCAGAGGTGTGCGGCGGGGTTTGAACCCACGACCTTCGGAATGAAAGTCGAGTGTGCTCCCACTTAGCCAACACAGCTCTTAATAATAAGTACTTTTATCAATAAGTACCTAACTAGAAAGTACTTCTTACGTTTTCATACGAAATTATTATGGAACTACGTGACGTATTTTCACGAAAGCAGCTCTGCTGGCTTATTGGATATTTGTTTATTGATTTCTCGACTGCTTAAATAAATAAATTGTATAGGAAGTTCTAAGCCGAACTGCCATAGACTATTATTAAAACAATTATTTTCGAAAGTTCATTGATAATTTCAGCTATTTACCAGTCTTTGTTTGCAGGATTTTCCCACAATTTTGTGACTATTTGTTAACAACTATCGACAGTTAGAACAAATTGAAGTCGATTTATTTAAATTGAAACTAGACCTAGGATGGAAATAGTCAATCGATTTGAAAATGGTCGAAACGATAAACTTTCAACAAAACAGTTGAATGTAGCCGTTTAGATAACTACTGGAGCCAGTGCCGGATTAGCCACGTAGCAAGTGTAGCAAATGCTACGGGCCCCGCGCATTGGAGGGCCCCGCGCTCAAATAGGTATTTCGTAATACCTATTTGAGCGGCGAACCGAGCCGACCCGAACTGCGGGCATGGCTATTTCCACCTCACCTCTATCACGAATTCACGAAAAACGTTGGTATCAAAATCAACAACCATAATTTGAAATTGTACCACAATTTTTAAATTGAGCGCTAGCCACACACACGTTATGTGTTGTATGTACTACTTGCACTGCTCACTAAACGCTAAATTTGCCCATAATAAACCCAGAAAAGTTTATTTATTAGTCCAGTCAAATTAGCATTTCACCTCGGAATTTGGGATACCCAGCTGTAATTCTGTAAATACTTGGATATTGACACTAGACCAGGGTTTTTAACTTTTCAAAGGAAAAAAATAGTAGTAGGATGAAACCCATTAGAAAAGGAGAGGAATATGACAAATATTAAAGGAAAAATAAATTACGGTCGATCGGAGTTCGGGAAGTGGGAGGGGGTGGGATTTTAAGGGGAGAAAATGGTTTATCTCGATTTGCGGTGAAACTACTTGTCCTATGAAAAAAAATTATATGGCAAAGTTGTAGGTAATAAAACGATCTACAACTTTTAATTCAGAACTTTTTTACATAACGTCAAAATGTATGTGTAAAATTCAAAAAACTAAGTTTTTGGTTTTTTATTTCTATCTTTTTCAAAAACATTTTATTTTCTACGAAATTTGGTGAAAACTTACCTTTTTATGCCCCAAACATACTATAATTTATTTGATTAAAAATATTAATTTTTTCACCTTATTTTGACTTAATTACTAAAACATTGACTAATTTTCAATCGAAAATTCACGTGTCAAAATATTAGCTTTTTTATAAAAATCGGTGTGCTGTTTGTTCATTGAAATCTTTATTTTTTGATGGTTAAGAAAAATATATACATTACCATAGTAAATTTTCTCAGAAAATGCAAAACACCGAAACAAAATTTGTATCATTATGTACAATTGCATCATAAAAATGTGATTTTTGCAATTTTTATTTCATATAATTGCTTATAATCCGACTTATTGCACATTATACAAACAGATTATTATATTATTTTTATTATTATATAGTCTGAAAAGACAAAATCACATTTTTGTGATGCAATTGTACCTAATGATACAAATTTTTGTTTCGGTTTTGTGCATTTTCTGAGAATATTTACTATCGTAATGTATATATTTTTTAACTATCAGAAAATAGAGATTTCAATGAACATAAAGCACACCGACTTTTATAAAAAAGCTAATATTTTGACACGTGAATTTTCGATTGAAAATTAGTCTATTTTTGAAAATTAAGTCAAAATAAGGTGAAAACAATAATATTTTCAATCAAATAAATCAAAGTTTATTTAGGACATAAATAGGTAAGTTTTCACCAAACTTCGTAGAAAAATAACAATTTTTGAAAAAGATAAATAAAAAAAACAAAAAACTTGGTTATTTGAATTTTTCACATAAGTTTTGACGTTATGTATAAAAGTTGTGAATTAAAAGTTGTAGATCGTTTTATTACCTACAACTTTGCCATATAACTTTTTTTCATAGGGCTAGTAGTTTCACCGCAAATCGAGATAAACCATTTTCTCCCCATAAAAGCCCACCCCCTCCCACTTCCCGAACTCAGATCGACCGTAATTTATTTTTCCTTTCATCTTTACCATATTCCCCTCCTTTTCTAATGGGTTCCATCCTACTACTATTTTTTTCCGTTTTTGACCATTTTTGGTCTAAAAGCACTGGTCTACACTACACCCTAAAAGTTGTATAAAAACCTACCGATGTTCGCAACCATTAAAATTTCAAGATATTCTATTATATTCTCTGGACCTAACAATTTTCATCCTCAAATGAGAGGATTTCTCAAATGAGAGAATTCCTCAAATGAGATAATTCCTCAACCCCATCAGAGGCAGCGGATGACCTGAAGTGATGCTGTGACCGCGCGCTCTCCGCCATCTATCTCGAAAACGGTTCACCGTATGAAAATTTTTTGTGAACATTATTTGTAGAGAATTTTGTATTCTACAATATTCACAAAGATATAAATAGCAAAAAACCCATAGGAAATGAGATATTTACAAAAAAACTATTTTTGCGGTCTTTGACCTTGAAATTTTAATGGTTGCGAACACCCTACGATTGGTAGGTTTTGAGACAACTTTTAGGGTGTCAATATATAAATATTAACAGACTTACAGCTGGGTATCTCGAATTCCGAGATTCTTACCTATTTTGAGCTAAAATGACTTGACTATAACAGTTTTGTTTTCTATACTAATATTATAAAGAGGAAAGATTTGTTTGTTTGTTTGTAAGGAATAGGCTCCGAAACAACTGGACCGATTTCAAAAATTCTTTCACCTTTTGAAAGCTACATTATCCCCGAGTAACATAGGCTATATTATAGCAAAGCAAATTGCGGGAAAGTGTAAAACTCGGGCGAAGCCGCAGGGCGGAAAGCTATATTTAATACCCTAAATTTGAGAACCGATAACAAACCAAGGGCCCCTTGACAGAATTTGCTACAGGCCCCGCGCTGGCTTAATCCGGCACTGACTGGAGCTTATCGGAACAAAAGTAAAATTGGATCAACAAAATAGATTGAAAAAAAGGCAACTGGTGACGAATAAATGATTGCGTTAGAATTGGTTAAAATTGAAAGTTCTGTTAATTTAATTAATAATTTTGTTTCTTACCTCTGTCGTATATCTTTTTAAACCATCATTTTTTTTTATTATTTAAATACAAGAACAAGGCTTTGTCGCTGAGCGACCACATCGCCTTATCGGGAAAAAACCATCATGTTTTTCATCTCTTCGCAAACGTGGCGCTTAGAGTATAAAACTTAAATATAATTCATCATTATAAATCCATATTAAAGTCAAAAACATTATTTTCATAGAAACGCATTTATAAACATGGATACGTCCGAAAAAACTTATAATTAAAAAAAAACAATTAAAACTCGTCTATGTAAATTACTACTCATAAACTAATTTGTATATTCAATATTTAAATTTTAACACATGAAACACAGAATGACAATATGTGAATTATATTATTGTCTAGCTATGTGAATTATTCGTTTTATGTTACCATTTTAAAATATTTCGCATTTTCAGTTCTGTACTGAATTCGTTTCGAAACGGTTCGTTAAGCTGTGCTTTTTCATTTGACTGCGAACTGTGAATTAGTTAGGCTGATAAATATCAGAACGTGGGAATTCAAACTTTTATTTTCTGCTGGAAAGACCAGTTTTTGTTTTATTTTAAATGGTTTTGAAATGGATATCTACTGTTTGAAAGTTTTTAATTACTAGTATTTTTACTTTAAGTGGTTATTTTTTTGATAATAATTAAATTTAGCTTCCGCTTAGCATTCTTACTGCTGAAATGTCAACTTTTGTTTTTATTTTTATAGTTTGATTAAATAGGAAAGAAATGTTTTCGTGTAAATGAAATACCTAATAAAGTGTTCGCACATAACCGAATGATCATCATACTATCATTTTGCTCATATTTTTTTCAAAATGTCTAAGAAAATATGCTATTTTTGTGCAAGGTCGATTGAACATGGTCTGATGCGTCGTGGGGTCACGAATTCAAACATTTATGGTATATAAAAAATAATAAATTTATCATAGAATACATAAAATTAACAATACAATAAAGATTAATTTACTTGAAGCTTTCATAAGGACTTTTATATCCATTCTTAGGACATTTTTATCTAATAAGGTATGAAAGCAAGCTTTTTAACTAAATAACAATGATACTTTTACCAAAGTACCTACTCAGGGGTCTGTAAAAACTCAATTCTAACTCCTATGATTGGTTTTCGTATGCAAAACGCATTTTAACGAAGCCACTCAAGGGAATTTCGTAATTGAGTTATATTAGCATTCGTTGGTTTGGAATTTCAATGCTGGATAAAGTTTTGTGCATTTTAGTTTCAACGAATTTGCATCTAATGAAATAGCTACGTTTTTGTAGAAATGGATAAGCGCGGATGATTTATTTAACCTGTAATTTCCCACTGTTGGGCAAAGGCCGTGAATAAATATGTTATTAGTTATTGAATATTTTATTCAATATTTTTTGAGAAAATCTTTAATAGGGTCGATTAAAGATTTTTGTATTCTATTCTTTTCTAAAATTTTAAACATTGACAAAGCCTGAGAATAGTTTTTGTAAAAAAATATTTTAATGAAATCTTAAATTTGACCTAAACGAGTTCAAAAAATTCTAAAGAATGATTAATAAAGTCCAAAGCGAAATCCTTTTATCTTACCAAAATACTAATCCAATAATCAAATATTTTAATCTCCATTCCGATTTAAGTAATAGAAATTGAATTTATCCATTTCTAGAGCAATAATTGCGTGTCTTGAAACACAAAGAATACCTTTATAGAAAGTTTCGAATCCAATTATAAATACTGAGGTAGGATTGTACCGAAATTCCATGCCTAAGTAGGTACGTGTTGTGAAAAACAACGAGGGATGAGATAGCTGGTTATGCAGATATACGGTGACCAGGATTTTGGTTGAGATGACCTGCCTACACGTGTGGTGCCTGCCTAAGAATAGAACCACCCAGTGTCTACTTAGGTCGTTTTTAAAACTCAGCCTTTAAGCCTTTGTACAGTAATTTTACTACGTCGCCAATCAAGGATTTTGTTACTACTCTACTGGAAAGCAATTGTTTTTAAGACATTATGTAATTCAAACACCATTATTTTCAAGATCACATTCTTTTTCAACTTGAAACAGTCAAAATAATATCCATCCACAATGAAAATCATACCATGATTCCTCGGCAATAACGTCTAAATTCTTTCTAAAAAACTGACAGCAGAATAGGATGTTGGTTGCTTTTGTGAGATTTATACGCGGAAATTAAATTTATTTGAACAGGAGCCCAGTATTGCATTTGATTGTCATTGTGTGCTTTCATTGCAGTGAAGTAGGAATCATATTATTGCAAGAGTTAAAGTTTCGTTTACGGACAAACATTTGTACGACCGGCAGATATTTTGGGTGTCTGGGTGTTCAATATGTACAAAAAAATGTCTATATGTATATTTAATTATGTATATCAGATAGTACCCGTAACACAAGCTTTGAGCTTACCACGAAGCTAGATGGAGCTGTGTAAATTGTCCAGCAATATATATTATTATTTATATAAATAAATTAAATCTGTGTAGAAATGGTCACCCTTACACTCTCAGAAGGGCGTCGTAGGTGTGTCGCGTAATCCGGGCGTCCTTTGCCCGGTATTTCTTATCGGCATTCCAGTCTTTCCTTATTTCTGTTTCTTTTTGAGCTAAAGGTGTGTCTACGGCAAAAAAGTAGGCTAGTTTTATAGTTGAGATCAGCAGCCGTATGGTGCCGGTCTTAGAATTGTCTAAGAATGTATTTACCAAAAATATGTACCACTGAAGTTAGTTGGAAGGATAAGCATATCATAAGCACGCTATTAACGTCACCTCTGCTAGGATACTTGGACCATTATCTTGATCAGAGAGATTCACAGCGCTGACCAAGTGCGGGTTGGTAAATGTCACTAATAGATTTTTGGTCCATCTGTAAAAGTTTTCATTCAAAACTATTATACGGTAACTCAAATTCAAGATGAGCAAAAAATGAGAAATGCGTTACTGTTAAAACATTCCACTCTGCAAAATTACTCATGATGCTAAAATGAGAAAGGCACACTATTCCGTAGCACGTGTTATATGCACACATTTGCATGTTAATAAACGAAAATAAAACAAGATATTCGTTAAACTTTCATGCGAAATTACGAAATGGATCTTGTTTTGTAGAAATGAAAGATTTATTTTACCGTGTTGAGTTCCACGTGGAACTTTGTTGAAAATACCTTTTTACTGAAACTCTGTATAACAACGACACATTAAAAAACACAAGTAATACAATAATACAGATGGAACATCAAGCCAAATTAGTAAAATAATAACTTACAGCTACTTAGCTATAAAACAAGATAGCTTTATCTGTTCAATTATCTTGATATCATTTCCATTCGCTTTAAGCTGAGCTATGCTAATCCGTTCAATCCAATAACTTCCGTGCCAATTGTATCTGACTTTAGCACCAAATTCGAAATAGACGAGCAATTATGTCACTATCAGTACCCTTGTGTGAGTCTGGTTTACCACAAGAGGGTGTTAGTGTCTTTCCATAACTCATCTAATACAAATCCTGTCAAACAATCCATCCTTACTATAATATAATAATATATAATAATAATAATATTATAAATGCGAAAGTAACTCTGTCTGTCTGTCTGTCTGTCTGTTACGCTTTCCCGCCTAAACCTCTCAACCGATTTTGATGAAATTTGGTACAGACAATCTTTAGACCCTGAGAAAGAACATAGGCTACTTTTTATTTCCACGCGGGCGAAGCCGCTGGCGGTGGTTATGTTATTTATAAAACTACTCGTATTATTTATCTCATTGGTGACTTTAACTGAAAAATCTTTTATAATGCAGGCGTAGATAAATAACACTTTGACAAAATTACTTTTTACTTTCCCGTTTCAAATAAAATTATTTTTACCCGTTGAAAGTCTTACGTTGTGATTAAATTGAAAAAAAAAGTGTTTTAAACTCACGGAGGTAATAATGAGAGGAGATGTTGTATTCAGATTTCCTTATGAAACAACGCGTGACAATTTTGCGGGGTTAGGGGGTGTTAGATCCCACCCACTTTTGTGTTTTCCATCTACCGGTCAAAAGCAAAACTGCTTGCTACGCAGTTTAACTACTTCATAATAGATGTCACAGGTGTAGGATCCCACCCACTTTTGTGTTTTCCATCTACCGGTCAAAAGCAAAACTGCTTGCTACGTAGTTTAACTACTTGATAATAGATGTCACAGGTGTAGGTAACAGGAATGTACTCAACGGCGTCGCCAAGGGGGGGCAGAGAGAGGCAGCTGCCCCCCCCCTAGAGATTAGTTATTATATTTTTCTAATAAATGTTATAAGTTTATTATCCGTTGCATTGTGTTATAGAAAGTATTTTGTTTTTTTATTTATTTAGTGACCCATCTTGATGCATATTTTTTATTGAAATAGTGATAGGTACTATTTTATTAAAGAAGAAATGTTTATGCAAGTAAATTATTTTCAGGTGATGTATGGATGTGAATGACGAATAAAGAAATATTTATCTTTATTGATTATGAATTATGTAAAAACCACCGCTGTGACAATATAATTTTGCCACAGCTTTGAAGCTGAGCTGGCAACTGTTTTGTGTCCCTTGTGTTTAACGCATATTGTTTTATGATGTTATTTGTACACAAATAAATTCTTTCTCTCTTTCTAATAGTTCTAACTTTCCATTTATGAAATATGATTCTTATTACGGCCCTGTCTTAACATTACAATTTCCACTGTTGACACCGGATGTGCATAGGATGAACGCCAACAGTAGACTGACCTAGGCCACGCCTACTATGATGACGTCAGTGCCATGTTGAACCCCTGTGAAACTTTCCATATGCCGACTCCACTTTGTTTTTCCTCCGTGTTTAAACTCCAGCTAAAGTTGGAAAAATCTTGATCACCCTCAGCTTGTTAAACTAAAAGTCATTTGCACTTAGGAGTTATTAATCAGAAACTTTGTCACGTAATCTTGGACAAGTTTGCACAGAAAACGAGTTAATTATTTCATGATGATATCCGAAAAATTTAAAATTAGAGACTAAATTGTTTTTTTCAGTAACTTAATCCATCATGCATTACGATCAGTTTGCTGGCTAGGTAGCCAGCAAAATAGATAAAAGGTTTTAGGTATGTACCTGTGATATGGGCTTCCGATCTTTCTCGTCTAGTCGATATCTGTCTGACACTTAAACATTTTACAGAAATTATAGGTGTATATAATATAGATGTCAGGATCCCGCTTGCTTTGTTAATGAACCCCAAACAAGTCTCTCCTGGGACTGACTTCAATATCGTCATTGTCCCTGAATTTAGATGCTGACAAATTAATTCGGCCTTGGCCTTCTGAGCCTGATTATTGGAACTTCAGATTGATGTGGCGTTATTCAAAGGAATATACTCAAGGTCTTTACTCTTAGTTTAAAGAGTTTGTTCTCTGAACTTAGTTATAACAGAAAACACGATAAATGGAATTATATAAAATATTTATCTCTGTGTATAATAAGATTTACGTACAGGTTTTACTAACAGACATACATTTTTACACATTTTGTTAATTCAACAATTCAACATTTTTCAACGGTGCTGATGTTGTTGATAAAATAACACCAGAATCTTACTTGGCTTATGTTTCCTTAGAGTGAAATTACCAAGAGAAAACTTTGACATTAATTGATTGATCTAAGATTGTCAAAGTTTTTTTCTTCAACGTTCATTTATGTAGTATCAATACAGAAAAGTTCTACGATAAAATCTAGTACATTAAAGTTTCCAGAACAGAAGCTACAGAAGCTCCATTGAGTTCCTGTTCAAGAAAGTTTAGACGAAACTAATACAGAATTCAATAGGTATTCCTATTGAATCCTAGTTTCGTCTAAGTTTTGATCTAGAGAAGTGACATTTCTATACAAATTACAAACTGCACTCGCACAAACATGCTCATAAAGCATAATCATCATTTACGAGTTATAAATGATTTACTTATATATTTATAAGTTTTTTCTGACGTGTCCATGTAAATCCCATTGTTTCTATGGAAATAAAGTTTTTGATTTTGACTTCGTCCAATACTGTATTCAGGCCTCTTGTATATAGTCTCTAGTTACAAATCATATGCTACCGCGGGAAAATAAATATTTATTTTAATAAAATCTTATTATTAGTGGGCGCCGCCGCGGGTAGTACAATATAGGATTTGTCAAATTTAATCTCAAATAACAATTCCATTTATAAACATACAGAGCTTATTGTTGTATTAGGGAAATCAAACCGCCTTTTGTTTCTAGGAAATATGAATATTAATTCAACTATAAAGGATTTATATAACAATTTGTTTCTTGAATAAAGAAATGTCTAAGATAAGAATGGTGTAGGATTGGCTTAGGTTTTTATCAAAAACAATCAACTACTAGATGGTTATTATGTAATTTTTCTCGTATCAAATAGCCACTGAATTATATAGGGTGAAAATATTCTTAGGCCAGCACTCAGATGGATATAATTAGATGAAAACTGTTAAATATCTATTTCTTTAATTTATTTAAATTATTCTGTTCTATTCGGTAGTGTTTGCGTGCAACAGAATCGAACATTCATCTATTTATACTACCTATGTAGTAGTAGGGATTTGTAACTTTTTGGCAATAAAACTAAAACATTTTTAAAACTTATTAAATTATATTAATAGTATTAAATGTTAACTTTTGTCTTTGATTTTCTTAAACTATAATATTAATTGATGGTCGCTGACATACAAAACAAACTGAAGTCTACCCTAAATAGGCCACAGGGGAAAGACCTAGGGTTCGTGCCTTTCAGCCGTAATAATCAAAATAAATTATTACGCGTATCTATCACGACATTTAAAAGTTACCTCTGTTAGGTCTTGCTGCGGATACAGAGACATTTGCTAATTAACTTGTTGATTTGTGTAAAAAGTTGTAAGTTTATATTTGATGATGTAACATAAGAAATAACTAACAAAATAAATACATGGGCTAGTCCAGGAAAAACTTACTGTTACTCTTTTATCTATACAAAAAATTGACAAATTATCAAATATGTCATTAAAACATCTTTTAAAAAATAATTTAAACAAACTTGCTTGCTTAATTTTAATCGCGTAATTATTTTTACCATTTTCTCAAGTTACTTTGCTTGCTGTTGCATCATTATATTCTCATAGTGATATTAAAAGGTTTATAACCAAGTCTTACGTGACTTAAGTCCTAATTAACCTAGGAATTGGCTTGGGATCACATAATTCAATCAGAAGCTCCGAAACTACCTGAGGCGACCTGAATTCTGCTCACAGGTAACTGTTTTGACGGACGTAACTCTAAATACAATACAACTGATGGCTGTGACCTGGTTTTGGGTGTTTAGCTCAGTACAGTCGGAGAGAAAAGTAGCTACTAGCATAAACACCCTTAATTACACTGCTGGGAACGATAATAAAACAAGTCTTTCAACGGAGAATTTTGACGAATCAAGCATGAACGTTGAAGAGTTTGAGGATATGTGAGTATGATATTCACCAACCCGCATTCAGCTAGCATGGTGAATACGAATCTAAACTCTCTTCTTCTCCCTTCTAGGATGTCTCTGTGTGTCCCAACTGTGGGGCAAATATCTTGTTAACATAAAACCTCTGATATCTATACTTTCGTTTACGTTTTATGAAAATTATAGCAACACTTCATTTAATTGACAAACATTATAAGTAGTTGTATTTGTATTAATAATATTTCCATGTATAATCTTAAATTTTATTATCGAAAGTTTTTGACAAAAGAGCGTTTTAATAATAGTGAACATTAAATTTTGTTAGCTGACTGTACTAAAACCAAATCAGGCAGTGTGGTTTTTGGCTCATTAAGCCGCTTGGCAGGTCCATTTAGGAGCTGACTATTTACTGTTTCCGTCAAACAACAGTAAATGTTAAAGTTCCTTAAAACTATAATTTAATATGCAACATTTTTGACGGCGAGGAATAGAGCGATTTATCTGTCAGTATTGTTTTCAAAGTTTAAACATCTTTTTTTCGGGCTAGTATCAGTAGTCCGATGATGTAGTCCGATTATCGGACTACTGATACTTTTTTGTATCAGTAGTTCGATGATTTCAATTTTTCAGAATCCTCGGACTACTGATACTTAAAAAGTCTCAACAGTTCGATTATCGGATTAAATTATCGTAAAACATAACAGCTACTACTGAGCCTTTTAGTTTATAAATTTTATTATTTATTTCGACTTTACCAAAGAAAATGAAATATTCCTAACTTAATAAATCATTTTATTTTTTCGAATATGCAAAATATAAAGCTGTTTTATACAAAAATACAGGTAATCCTATTTTTCCACCAGTCAGCTCCAATTGTGTTTCTATATTTTTGTATATAATACCTATATTTTTGTATAAAATAGCTTTAAATTTTGCATGTTCGAAAAAATAAAATGATTTAATTAAGTTCATTTTCTTTGGTAAAGTCGAAATAAATAATAAAATTTATAAACTAAAAGGCTCAGTAGTAGTTGTTATGTTTTACGATAATTTAATCCGATAATCGAACTGTTGAGACTTTTTAAGTATCAGTAGTCCGAGGATTCTGAAAAATTGAAATCATCGAACTACTGATACAAAAAAGTATCAGTAGTCCGATAATCGGACTACATCATCGGACTACTGATACTAGCCCTTTTTTTCTTGCAAAATGTGTACTTTTTATGTAAGTAACATCAGCAAATTGGTACTTTCACAGACCAACGCTGCGGTCCGTCTTATAACCATGAGAATAAAGGTAAGAATAGTAATACCCAGTACTATTCTTAAACCGGCACCACACACCATAAAAACCAATATAAAATTCTATTCTGGTATCGTAGACTATTGATTTGGAAGTCATCATTAAATATGTATGGATTCGGTGAAAATAACACGGGTCAATAGTTAAAGAATAGTTAGAAGAATACTTGCATTTGCAATGTTACCATCACACAACTGAACAGTCGTTGCACAATTCATCATTATTATATCAATTTGCGTTGGCATAAGAATAGTACCGACTTAAGTAAACCCTTGAGACAATTTGACTAAACGAGCGGTAGGTTGAATAGTACATGTTTTAAGCCAGAACCACATTAACAAGTATAACACTTTTTATATTCCCACTGCTGGGACATGGGATTTTCTCTTGGGAAGAGAAACAGGCCTTAATTCACAAAATGGTAAATACTGGTCTGTGAAAGTCCTTCAAACTCTTTAAAGTTCTCAGAACATTCCGTTTTCCTAATTATGTGTCATCACTATTAAAGCACGAATTAAACGCACCTCTCTTTCTAATCTCTTTCCTTCTTCCTGTAATCCCCTAAAATCGGTATGAATTAAAAATAAAAATCTTCTAACAGTAAATCGTTGAAATCTGTGTCTTGATTTTCCCCGAAAAGTAAATAAGTAATGAATAATGAACAAGAGTAGACCCTCGGTAAATTCGGGGATGGAATGAAGCGGGGTAGATAAAATGAATTTTCCTCGATGGATATCGCCGCTGGTTTAGCAAGGGTACTTCATCATACCGTCAATGTGTACCTTGTTTTATAACGAAAACGAATGTGTGCGGTGTATGTCACAAGCTTTTATATAAATATAATAATTTAGTAAACTGTGAACATGAAATACATAGGTAAATAAACACAGAAAAAAATCTTAAAATCGTCAATATAGTTTCAGTATCATATAATTAAGCCTATATAATCTCTGAAAACAAAGTACTCGTAACTTACTTCATGACCGACCATTAAAGATTTATTGTTAGTATAGATAGATAGATGAACGCCCATTAACCACAGTCTACCATGCTGGCTAAGTGGGGGCACACTCGACTTTCATTCCGAAAGTCGTGCTTTTAAACTCTGAATTTTTTTTCTTGAAAAAATTTACTCGGGGACCAAGTTTATGTTGTTTTCTTGTATACTTTTTTCTAACCATTTTTCTAATATTAACAATTCCTTTGAGATACTGAACATTCCTTAAAATACATATTTCTAATTTACACAATTATAACTTTTGCAGCATATGTTGAGTGGTGACTGATTTGTGTCTTTTAGATTTTAAGTTCAATGACTATACATTTATTTAGACACAAATAAATATATTTTATTGCTTATTTTTACAGCGTTTATAGTATACATGGCGAGGTATAAATATAAAAGTTAATAAGCGAGGCATAGGTGTGAAAGTTCACAACTTAAACCAACCCCTAACCCCACTTAACAAGCACGTTGAATAAAACGGTCGCTGAAGTGAAGGATCGTGTGTTCTGCCGAATCGTACCGACTATACCTACCTCCTACCTACCCCCAATTTTAATTTTACATCAAAACCTCAGACAAATTGAACCCTTGAAAGGCTTGCCTTGATAAATTTGGTCAATTGGAACAAACCTTTAAAGGGTTGGAACAATGAATTTTAGGTCTGAATTTTTTGAGACTAAATTAATTCTGGAGGTCGTACCTGTCTTAGCAAAATGTAAATGATATTTCTTTTTATTTAAATGTTCATTCATTAAGGTAATTACTGGTTCTAAGTAAAATTTACTTTTTGCGATATTTAAACACAAATAATTACGTTCCAAGACCATTTAGATAAATATTAGGTACGTAAATATTATTATTTAGAATTTTAGAATTAGTACTGTCTCTTTCGCTTACGTACCTATTAAAAATATTATTGATTCAGTACCCATAGCCATCGGACGTCCTTAGCTTTGGAAGTATTACGGTCGGATGCATATTGCATAATGTGAACTGGCAAAAGAAAAATTAATAGAAGCCTAGTGGGGTTTGAACCCACGACCTTCGGAATTAAATTCGAGTGAAATCCCACTTAACCAACACGGCTCATGGTATTTTTTCTCAAGCAAAAGTATTTTTTGCTCAAGTAATTTCTTCAATTTCACTCACTAGTAAAAATAGTTAGTTAAAAATTCAGTAGCTTCTATTACGTGGTAATTACAATAGATAGATGATTACAGAAGGTTCAATTTCCCAGATGCATTAATTCTGCATAATGTATCATATCAAAACATTACACAAAGCTTTGATCTGTTGCCAACCGGAATTGCCTCGATGGACTAAATTAGGTTTTACGTTACAATGTTTACTGAATTAGTTATCTCATGAACGTAGCTGGCGATTGCTAGCCGAATTGTATATTGTTTGGGGATTATTGCTTCAAAACAACGCAACGTGTCGACAATAATAATATCGCACCTTCGGTAGAACAAAGGCCTAACTACCATATTTTCGCGCATACTCGACTTTCATTCCGATGGTTTTTTTGGGTTGGGGTACCTCGTCGCACAATTCTGCTTTTTTTCTTTGTGACAAATGTGTGTGTTTAAAAAAACACATGTTGTAACGATAAATGCTAACTTCGTAAGGAAACTGGCATTTTCTCCGAACTTTGAAGAGTTTGAAAGACATGTGACATTCACTCTCGTCAAGAGAGAAGTCTTTGTATCCGAGCAGTGGGAACGTAAAGGCTACTTCCCATTTGGTAAGCTTCCCATTTGGTAAACCTCAAACTTTACCTACTAAAAAGTTGCGTTTGGTAAACAATTTGTTACTTCATACATTTATTCCCATTTGGTAAACCATGATTGTATTATTATTTTAGTGCGGTACAGTCAGAGTCAAATGCTTATTGAAATGAGATATTGGTTTTGAAATGCTTCAAAGTCTTGAGTTAGAATCTCGATCGTCAAAAAGAACGGCTAATCAAGAAGCATGTAAAAAAAACGTTATAAAGTCTGTCAAAATACCAAGTGCCGCAAAAGAAGCACCGAGCGGGTTCATGGTGGTATGACTTGAGAACTCTTTGGGATAAGATCATAGTGCATTTCTACCATAGATTAGGTAGTTAGTTGCCTAGGTAACCTTGTCAACGATTATGTCAAAACTTATTTATCTACTGCATTTCTTTGTCGAATAAAGCCTAGATAAATGGTGTTCACGTAATTTCATTACAATTTGTAAACAGGATTCTCCTTATCAGTTTACTCGTGTTATGCATAGTGCAAGGTCGTTGCAATGTCTGATGCGGGATCTTCTAGTGGTACAGTGAAATTAAAAATTGTTAATAGTGCACGAGGCGGTGAAATTTTATTACGTGGTGGATATCAATATTATAAACAGAAAAATAATAAGGACTCAAGTTGGTGGCGCTGTGTAAATAGAAAAGCTGAGTGTTCGGCAAGTGTAACTTTAAATTCGAATAGGAACCATGTTTTAAGAGAAACTGCTCATTGCAATTCTTGCATTCCGAATTTTGAAAAAAATGAAGTGAAAGTAGCTATCGAAAAATGTAAAAAAATCATGTGTGACGATCTGAAGCCAATTCCAGCTACATACAGGAGTTGTACTAAAAAGCTGAAAGATGATGGTTACGAAATTATACAAGCATTACCAAATTTTGACAAAGTTAAAAGCAGCTTTTATAGATACAGAAATAGACAACTGGGCATCAAGAAATCTCAACACACTAACTCTACAGAAATTGTCGTACCTGACCGTTTTAAAGACAATTTATTGTTTGATGAGATCGACGGTGAAAACAGAATTATTGTGTTTGCTTCAAAGAGCGCAATTGGACATTTAAATGAAGTCCGTCACTACTTTGCAGACGGAACGTTCAAATGTTGTGCAAAGCCGTTTCTTCAACTTTACGTTATACACGGAGACATAGGAAGTACAGAAACTGGAACAAATATTGTACCATTTTTTTACGCAGTGTTAACAAATAAAGAAGAAACTACATATGAAAGGCTGTTTTCCAAACTAAAATCTCATTTACCAGAGTGGACAGCAGAAATTATGACCTTGGATTTCGAAAAAGGTCCAATAAATGCAATAAAAAAGACGTTTCCAAACATTATTGTCAAAGGGTGTTTTGTTCATTTTGGCAGAGCACTATTAAGAAAGGCAAAATCTCTTGGCTTATTGCAACATGAAGAATCTCACAATCACGTCAAACTATGTATGGCTCTTGCACATTTACCACGGGAGGACATAAACGATGGCTGGCTATACGTTATGAGTCAAAGGTAAATTAATTTTGCAGTAAATATCTAAATGAACGCGTTTAGATCTGGATTTTTCTTCTACCACCGCTTTGGAAAGGCGCTACATACTTTATTTTATGCGTCAGAAATCATTATGTAGGTATTATTTTAAGTATTTTTACTAATCTTCAACGAATTCATTTTGTTACAGTTTTGAAGAAAAAGCTTTAACGGAATTCAATGATTACTTTGTGAATCAGTGGTTGGAAAATGAAGATATGGTGAATATTTGGTGCTGCTACGCACAAAGACACCGTACGACAAACCTTATGGAATCTTGGAATCGGAGTTTCAATTGCAAAATTGGAAAAAAGCCATCAACTCTTTTATTTTTCGAAACAATAGCAGGAAATATTGTACATTATGAAAATCTTCTGAAAAGGTACTTTTGTTTTTTCTTACAATAAACTGTATTTTTAGGAGATACGTGTAATAAATACATAATATAATAATATATAATATAATATTTCACACTCGGCCGGTTAGTACCATGGTAAGTTATTTATTAGATTGTGATATGGATACCTACTAATACCAACAAGACTGATGTACTACATATACATACTTAAATACTTCATATAAATACATACATCCAACACCCAGACCACATCTAACAACTTTGCTCATCACATAGATGTTGACCGTACCGGGAATTGAACCCGGGATCTGCGTGGCAGTCCGGCATGGTGACCATTACGCCAACAGGGTCGTCAAATACGTACAATATTCTTTAATTCACACAATTTTCTTTTTCAGATTTTATAACAATGAAGAAACTATATCAAAAAGAAGAAAAAAGTCTATCCAAAATGATATACGAATTAACAATCTACTCGGCGATTACAAAAGTGAAAAAATATCATTGGAAATTTGTTTGAACCAATTATCACGAGTTGCTTGTATTACTCTATAATTTTTTTTATTGAAATATATGTGACAATATTATCATCAGTTTCGTGTTTGATTTTTTACTTGACTGTACCCATTTCAATTAAAAGTTTACCAAATGGGAAACAATACATGTCATTACTTAAATGTTTACGAAATGGGACTGAATGTATGACATATAAAATGTTTACCAAACGCAACTTTTTAGTAGGTACAGTTTGAGGTTTACCAAATGGGAAGCTTACCAAATGGGAAGTAGCCAACGTAAATAGGGTGTAATTTATGCAAGCAAAATAGATGTAAGCTATTTTTTTCTCGTTATAAAACTTGCTACAATCCGTTTTATCTTCAACATTTGTGACGCGTTTCGCGCAAAAATATACACGTAAACCCACTATTCCCGGCACCCTGATAACAATGAAAAGGTATTCTCTACACATCTTTTTGTCCGCCAAAATTGCGGTCAACATCATCCTATTTCACAAATGAAAGGGATACTTGGGTAGTGCTCCTTTATTGGAGATCCGAATTCCTGCTTACAAGATTCTTTTCACATTTTCACTATCATCACACCTTTTTAAAACCTGAAACAAATCAGTGTAGATTTAACACTGATTTTATCAAGCACATTTCATCGTCACCCGTATATACGTTCCCAATGCTGGGACAAGAACTTTTCTCTTGCCGAGAGAGATTATCCTTAACTCACCACGTTGGCTAAGTATGGGTTGGTGAATAACCCAAAAACATATCTTCCCGCGGTTTTTGTAAAATAATGGGATTAAGATAAATAATTATTAATTGTAAAACTGTTTACTTATAAACTATACACCATTATATAAGAGTACGTCAAATTGCTTCTGTGGAACTACTGTTACAACTTTCTGCGCATACCAAAGCATTGATGCACTGATTAAGTTACGGGAAACTAAGTCGGATCGTTTTGTTCCTCTCGTCTCTTCCCGTCTTAATTTTGGTTGGGACCGGAGCTTAGTCGACAAAAGCTTAGCTCAGATTAGAAAGGTATAGTAACCGCAATACCTAATTACCGTTTTGTTGTGGTTCGGTTTGAAGGGTATGGTTGAATGTGAAATTAGAGGTTTAATAAGCCTTGCTCGTTCTAGCACGCCTTGATTTGATAAGTTGCGGTATTTTAGTGCTTTCTCCTTTATTATTTTCCAAATGTTCCTTAATATTTTACTCATACCTTCATTGACATAGTTCCAATTTTTTTATGATTAGCAAATTATCTTTAATTATTATATGACTTAAGATTGTTAATTAAAAACTATTATATTCTATGTTATAAAGATAATCAGTACATATCATTGTCATTATGTAAAATTATCATATAAGACATTTAGAATTTTAGGGTCTTGATGAATTTATTTCTTTCATTTTTTCGTTTAAGCGAAACTCATGCTAATCAGCGATCTGTATTCGAAAACATCGGCAAATACGGTTATCTATTCGTTTCTATGCACTGAACTATAATTAAAACTCAAACACTACCACGATCCTACAAAATGGGGTTAGAATATATTTCCTGTATTTTCCCAGCTCAATTCTAGCTTCAAACGGCCAAAGCGTTGCCCAAATGCAAACCCACAAAGGCTTGTATTGTGGCTAGGCCGTCTTTTGTTTGATATAAATCCAATCACGAACTGCCACTTCTGGCAACTATTTAGTCGTTACCGGAATTGTTAAAGGTTACAGAATGGCCAATGTACGGTGACCGGTATAATTGGCTGTCACCGTTTGATTGATTTTGTATGACAACTTTGAAAAATCTTGGTTGCAAGTTTTGTGTAAAATTAATAATTATGGGTATAATAATTACTCAAGTTTCTACAAGGATTTAAAACACTCGACGTTTCGCAAGCGCCCTTACTCGAAAATATAAAATGCCAAATTGAAAGATTTCGTAGAAAAGGCATCCGAATAAAATCGCATTACTAAATCTTTATCACCTACTTAAAACATCGCTAAATGCATTAAAAATTAAATGTGATATTCCAAGGCAATATTAAACTAGGAAAGAATTCAATATCGAAATGTTCAATCTAAGAAAAGCAAGCTAAGCTGCTATTAAGTTTTATACAGGTAGGTATTATAAAATACATCTTCTATCCGAAGAAGAAGAGAAGGGGAACTTGCACATTTTGCATCAATGGTCCAAACTTCGTCCACCGGTTTTAAAAAAATATTCAAAAATTAATAAGACGTCGGTTTTTAAAATATACGGCTTTTATTTTTACGTTCTGTCAATTTGGTAATAAAAAAAACATCTATTAACTTTTAATATTAAAATGATTTTTTAATCAGCTAATTGTTATGTAATTAATTAGTTTCGATTTCAGCTCTAAGCTTGTGTTCTAATGTGTTCGAAATGCAAATGAAAGACTAAATGTTTTGGGAGCAACAACATTTTATGATATGGGCAAAATTAATAGCATGTTGTCGAGTCCACTATCAGGTGAAGCCCGAAAATTGTACAATCTTGCAATTGATTACTTTAGTTCTAGAAGTTAGTTTTGATTTTGTTTTATATATTATAGTTTATAATTAGGCGATGTGGTCGCTCAGCGACAAAGCCTATGTGTGAGTGTTAAATAAAAAAAAAAAAAAAAGCTCTAAGCTTTTTCACGATCTAATAAAAAAATCATCACATTAAATTATCGTTAATTGTTAAAAATATCGTTACATTTTTATTAATATTCGAGAATTCCGACATGCGACAGTATCCTGCATTTTATCATCACCAATAAAAATAAATAATTTCGAACCTATTATAGTATCTATAGAACCTATTATAGTCTCGGCCTCGAACAGTATTGAAATTTGAAATTAAAAAACGAATTGCCGAATTATATTTTAATCTAGAATAAGAGCCCTCGCTAACTACAGACTTTCTATCGGCCGATAGTTTGGTCGGGCTTATAATCAGTATGAAGATGTATGCAAGTCCGCATACTACAACGATTTGGTATCGGCCGATAAATAAGTTTGATAGGCTACTCAACTGCGTTCAAACTGAAAGATGATCAAACTATCGGCCGACTGCTATATTAGTATGGAGCTCCTTGCAAGCGCGCACACTGACCGATTGTTTAGTCGGCCGATGGTTCACTTCGCTCCGAGTTTTGGAGCCGGAAGGTCGTGCATTCTTTCATTATGTCCAATTCTACTCAATCGCTCGTTGTAGAAACGTAATCTAATTTTAATTTTCGGGTAATCTAGTAATTTTGAATGCATCGTGTAAAATTTTCCATTTAATAATCTAGTACTGTAGATGGGATGCACCCAATACTCTCGGACTCTCTTCTTGATTTTTCTCCTCCGTTGTATGAGAGCAATTATAATATTTCTGGACAATATTTTACTACGAGAAACTTCCATTATGAGACAGCTCTCTTCAACAGGTACTTAAAAACTGAATATCGTCGGCCGACTGTTGCCTAGTTTGCGCACTCACCACCAACCCAACTGTTTAGTTGGCGTAGTGTGCGCGCTAACAGCCCAACCCGACCAAAATATCGGCCGATAGAAAGTTTGTAGTTAGCGGGGGGTCTAACTGCCATTGAATTTGGAACTTATTATTTACCAAAGCTTTAAGCAATCGAACGTCCCAACAGTTATTTTTTCATCGTCTTACTCTCAATCACGAAAAATTCGACATTTTACTTGAAGTGTACCTTGTACCACGCACCACAAGGCACTGTCACAGCTCGATAAAAATAGTTGGTCAAGTATACATATAAACGTGTCTTAAATCTTCAAAAACACGAGCTTTATCGTGAATGCAAACATTGTGAGGAAGCCGAGATATTGGGATAACTGTGAAGAGTTTTAACAAGTGACACACGTGGATCTAAAATGTAGTGCTTCAATGCTAGGACTTTGAATAGGCTCAGAGTCGCTCAAATATGACAAAGGCCTACTTCGTCAGCGACATAGCAAAGCGGATTAACTCGTTGAACTATCAGTGGGATTCCCATTAATGGCATAGAATGAATTGTCTTCGGTGTTAATCAACTAGATGAAGGGTTGGTACCGATTTACTATAGATGCAAGTCGTTAGCGACCTATTTATGTTCCCCCAGCTGGGACAAGGACTTATCTCTTGACGAGAGAAGGTTAAATCACCAAGCTGGCCAAGTGCGGGTTGGTGAATGACACATGACTTTCAAACTTTTCAAAGTTTTCGGAACATGCCGGTTTTCACACGATGTTTGCCTTCACTGCTAGAGCGCATAATTTTTCAAGATTAAAAATGAGGTGAGTCGCGGCTTTTGAACTCACGACCTTCGGAGTGAAAGTCGAGTGTGATCCCACTTAGCCAACATGGCTCTTCAAATCAACAAATATAATGCGTCAAGGAAACGGTCTATGTTGAGAGTGACGTCCGACGCCTAATAACATGATAAATTATGATAAAGTGACATAATCAATCCATCTAATGTTTTGGTAAGAAAATTGATGAAATAATGAAGAAAATAGTCGAAATTTGTTTACTGTTACTTAAACAGACAGCAATATAGATTGCTTTTGCCCTGTAAGCGTTGTGATTCTACAAGGTTTAAATAACGCATTTCTTATAGTTATTTTTAAATATATCCATAGAAAAGCACCCTTAGCCACGTTTCCGCTATTTCAACAAAATAAAACTACTATCAAAATTGAAATATTATTAGTCCAGTCACATGGCCAGTTTTATTTTCCTAATAAAAACGCAAAAGTTAGTCCTAGTTTCTATTAAAAGATTCGACTTTTAGTGTTATTTAAGTCATAAAACTTAAGCCATCTCCTCTTTGAATTGCCTCTTATGAGAATAGTGTCTTTAGAAAGATCATACCCTAGTTATTAGAGCTTTCTTTATCTTTATTTTTGTTATGTTTCTTATGTAATTGTTAAATTTATGTTTGTTACAAATAATATTATTATCTTATCTTGTTTCTCCTTCAAGCAAGTAGTTATTTTTTTCTTTGTTATATTTTCTAAAATTCTTGTAATAATTTGTTTTTGTTAAGTGAACTACATTTATTGAAATTAAAATTATATCGATTATCATTTTCACAATAAATTTTCCAGTATAACGATCAAAAGCTATGTCAAGTGTACTCAAATTATGACATTCATGTAAACTGATACGCGTATCAAGAACATCAAGGCCCGTTCACGTTTATTACCTGGCAACATTTAACATCCCGGCTCTTGTATCATTATATAGCATCAGCATTATGTTCCAAATTGCTAGTTATATAAACATACATTAATATGGCTTAGTTGTATGGTGCCAATCTTTAAAGTACATATAACATTTAGGTTTATAATACGAGTACATATAAGAAAATGTGCTTAGTAATTTTTTAAACGCTAAAGCTCAACCAAGCTAAGCTTTCTCTAAACTATGGTACCTACTATCTCAATGTTTGTGTTACGAGTAACAGAAGCATCAAGCTTACCACAAGGCTAGTTAGACGATATCCATAAATTATCTAGCATATTTTCTTATTTTTAACTCGTTTAAACCTAAAATTGTCGGACGTCCATCTAACAGGTGGAAGGATGAGTTGATAAAATTTGCTGGTTCACGGTGTATGCAAGTTGCATCCGACCGAAACAACTGGATATCATTAGGATGCATAATTATGTCCATCAGTGGACGTCCGACGGCTCATATGATGATGATGATAAAACCTAAAAAGTGAAGAGAATGAGCTGCTTTACCTCACTGTAAAGTATTCCCTCATCTGACTGGATCATGAATAAAACATAGGAGCGCGGTTGCACGACATTTTTTGTACAAAGATGTACTCCAGCCCTGATACGGATTGCGTGTGCCCTGAGCCTATTTACATTGTTATTGGACGGAGAAATTGATCCTTATGTTGTTTTTCAGAGGTTTGATTGCTTATTATTTTCATCGGCGTATAGAAGTTACGATTGTTTATTATGAATAGTAAGTATCAGACATCTCTTTCCACGGGTGTTAGATGGATTAAGGGATTTAAATAGTAATAAATATAAAATATAATTTGTATACACACGGAACATACTCTTATAATTCTAAGTGATGAGCAGTTTTGTTTTGTGTGCGTTACCGACCATCCTACTGAGATCACGAAATCCTCATATATCTGAATAGAGTTCTACTAGAAAAACCCTTTCCTACTATTTATTTCACCATGTATACAAAATGCTTACTCATCAGAACACGTGTTTTATGCGTCATCCTTATCAAGGAAGTATGCTCATAAATCAAAACTCCTCAAAGTTGAAGTCAAAATAACAGTGTTTTTGCGAAGCGACTACCAGGCGTTCATAACGCAGAACAGCTCATTTCATACAAAATGTAACGCATAAAACAATATTGTAAGGCCTTGGTATTTCAGACGTAAAGTGGCAAAGTCTGACATGAAACGCCGAAAATAGATCTAATATAATTCTCATGAAAACTTGTGAGCGGGAAGTTTCATCATGAAAGTGTAGCTGAAAGGTCTTGGCAAGTTTCCGCACGATGTTCTGTATGTTGACTGTACTGAATCTACATAATTCACAGTGGTAGTGTTAAAACTACTCGAAATATATTTTTAACCATTTTCTCACTTTGAAATAGAAACACTTCAGCTCGGGCGTCCACTGGTAGCCACCTCTTCTGACCCTTGCTTTCCCTCTCTCACACTTTCACTTTCTCTCTCTCTCTCTCTCTCTTAGTTGGACTAGCGATTCCTGAGATTAGCGCATTCAATCAAATATACAACCAATCAAATAGATTCTTCAGTTTTATAACATTAGTAGAGACAAGTAATGTAATGAGATTTTCAGGTTTACACTAATAGACTAAGAGCCTGAGATGGCCAGACCTTCCTTTAATTCTGAAGCGTGAAAATTCTTTCATGTGTATGTCTAACACAGGTAAGAATAACCCCCAAACATGAAACCTGGATCGTGGTTCCTTTGGGAGATAACAGGTAAAAGGTTGTTATCTCCCAAAGGAACCGCGATCCAGGTTTCATGTTTGTCTCTGGCCATCACGGGCTCTTAGGTTATAATTTCAACACCAATTATATTATTGTATTAAGTTGGATTGAGATAATGCGTTAAGGAAAATAGGCTCTTAGCGAAATAGGAAGGATTAAATGTTAACACTTTGGTGGAGTTATAATGAGGCCTAAACTGTAAGTATAATGAATCGTTTGATTTTAATTGGTGATTCTTAATGTTTCCGTTTGTATAAGATTTCACAATTAAACCTCTTTTGCACTAAATATTAATTCATCTCACATAGTCAGCGTGGTGAATTAGGGGTAATCTCTCTCGTCAAAAGTCTCTGTGTCCCAGCAGTGGGAATGTAAATAGACATTAAATAATATTGTGTCTCTGTTATTCAAAAATAGTTAAAAAAACATTCTGAAAATCTATCAATTGAAAAATATTTCAATTGAAGCAAATGTTGATGTTTGTATGAACCAAATCAACAAAAAGAGACAATCCCTTGACCTACTTGAAAATAAATATCAATATTCCGAGCTTGAAATAAAAACTGTGAAAGACCAAAATATATTGGAAAAAAGCATTTTTCCTAACATGTACGCAAAATATTTTTTGCTTAGAATATAAAATGAACAAAATTGTTGCAAATTTCTCCCAGTTTTTGGTTATTTGAAAATAAAACACTCGCTCTGAGTTGGATGCACATTATTATAAATACTAATATTAAAATGCTGAAGAGTTTGTTTCTTTTAATGCGCTAAACCTAGAAACCGCTGGCGCTGGTCCGGCAAAAAAAACTCTTTCAAACTTTTTTAATAGCCTTTATCAATATAATATATTAAGTTATATTATATAAACTGTGTATTATGTAGATAACATTTATTTACGAAGCTGTCGGCGGGTCAGCTTTATGACATATGATACCTACTAAATGTATATATTATAGGTATTTCAAATTGTTTATTTACCATATCGTTATATTACAAAACAGACACTTCAAACAAACTACATTATAATAAAGGTATTGAGGAATATATACATAGTTTAACCACGCAAACCAGGCGGCAGTGAATTAACGCAAATGACATTGTAGTAATAATAAAATAGTTAGGGTATAATAATACAATCTTAAATATAAAGTTCAAACAACCACTGACCAAATGTTTCTTTCTTTACAGAAATGCGGCGCGCTACCAACACTAGCTAACAGTAAAAATGACTATCAATTTGAGTAAGACACAAGATTAATGCCAGGACAATGTACCGACGGGAACTAAGGCTTCTGACAACCTTTGTGATTCTGATGGAAGCCGATCTGCTGGGCGGTGTGATGGAGAGCAAGAGATCCTCGATACTTGTCGCCCAGAATGTGGATGACTTGAAGTCTTTAGACCTGTGCACGACGAGAAATCAGCAGAGGCTTGGAAGCGTGTTTGGGAACTTTACGAGGCATCACAAGAAAGGTGAGTTTTCACTTCGAAACTAACGCTAGTTACACTATTCATTTTGAAATATCTGGAATTAAAATTAATAATAATAAACAAATACTATTGCTGGACAATTCACATAGCTAGATCAATTCTAACAAGTGAGCCTTTATAGCTTCTATGATGATGGTTTTCTCTTGATGGAAATCAACGTCGGTAAACTACATAGTATCATTATAGTTTAAGTTCCCGATTTATCAGAATGAAGGTAATTTTTATTTAAAATTTAGGGCCTGCTTCACCATTAGCTGATAAAGTGCAAATTTAGGTTGTTAAATCTATGAGATAATTTGAAGCTTTATCGGTAGCTAGTGAAACATTACCTTAGTAAGTTTTTTTATAAAACGTCACTACTGTAGGTACTGCAGGATAAAGGCCTCCCTTTAATGCATAATATTCTCTAACAAAACGGTAACCAAATCTAAGTAAAACAGAAGATTAAGGTTGCTATTTCAAATGGAAAACTAATAAGGTTCAACAGCGTTGATGTACTGTACAAACTTATAACGAATGATGATGATGAAGAAGATATCATATAGAAAGTGTTAGATTCAATCAGACCTCATTAATTTTATCAAATTATAACGTATCGTTCTCGCTAAGAGCAATACGATTTCCCGGCAGTGACTCGAGTTACTCAATTATTCGTTAATTGGAATTTCGTTAATCACATTATTATTCGGAGCCCTTTTAATGATCTTCATTGGTGTTCATAAAGACACCTATATTAATTAGTGATTTATAATGTTAAATTTTATAGTGTTTTGATTTTGTTGATTTGTCTTGGAATAAAAAAACTTTATGTCTACCGAAAACTTATACCTATGAGAATTCAATAAAAGATCTTTTAGATTTGGTTTTAACACCACGCTTACGATTACGGGTAAAAGTTGATTAAATTCACGGATAATTTAATCAACTTTCCAACTCTCATTACGTTCCATTCTCACAATTCCAATCGACTAAGCATGCATGAAAAATTAAACGAAACGTATACATCAATTTGGCCTGAAAACGAGCAATTTATTTAAGAACTTAACGACTCGCAGTCATTACGACAGTGTCACTTTGCAGCTCTAATTTAATTAACTGGAGTCATTCTGACGAATAGCGGAAGAGAATTGTTCGTATTTTCCACCTACATTGTTACAAGAATTAAGGCAGAAACACATTTGTAACACCCGACGCCACCCGATGAAACGTGATGCGTGTTGAGTCGAATCAAATGTATGGTTTTCTATAGACCAGAAACACACTTTGAACACGCGACCCGACGCCACGCGCGCACACGCCACCTGATCCAGACGTGCCAGATCTGCGTGTGCGTGTTTACCCCCACCATGCGTTCCCATGGTGGGGGTAAACACGCCATCCGACGCGGGAGCGCAGTATGTTTCTAGACAACACTCGACGCCACGCGTCATTCGTTCGAGAACTGTCACTTTATGACAATTTCATATTAAATTTTTGCATTTATTTAGTGAAATTATGATGAAATGCTAGTATGTCGTGGCGTCGCGTGTTGGTAATATGCACGGTGCACGTCGGGTGTCGACACGTCGCGTCGCGTCGGGTGTTACAAATGTGTTCCCTGCTTTAGATACAACAAAGTTTGAAGGTTTTGTTTAGACGCAGGTTGCTTTGACCCTTAATAAGGAAACATTGTTGAAATTTAATAACGTTTTTGTAACAAAGTTCGGATATTGGCGAAATTTTCACAACGTTACAGGACACGAAACAATTTTCTAAAACAAATAGCGAGCAAGAGAGTTTCGGCCATGTTTGTTTTAGTTCTATTCCAAATTTAATTTAAAAACTGATGTATCACGGATTTTTGTGTACCTAATCTATGACAGCTTCTGCATCAATACTTCTTTTCTTTACTATTAGAAATTGGTTTTATATCGTACTAATATTATAAAAATTGATTTTTTTTATCATTATAATTATTATAACATCATTATTGCAGGTCACAGAAGAAGAACAACAACAACATCGATGCCCACAACAGTAACATCATCAGAAACAGAAGAGATAACAGAAACGCACAAAGCAACAGAACTTTACAGTGAAACCCCTTACCCAAAACTACCCAAAGCTCTTAGACTAACCTCAATAGACTACGATGTAAATATCGACAATATCCTAGAAGATAAATTAGTCAGACGACATAAACGTAGAGAGGTCGAAGCAGCGACATCTATGAGTAGGATTAAGAAAATGTATAAAGATTCGGGTTCTAATGTAAATAAAATTAGTAAGGGTAAGGGGGGTATTTTTTTAACTGAAAACTGTACTACAGTGATAGCTCAAATAGGAACCACGGCGATCTTGCACTGTGAAGTTAGCGATATTACGGAAAATACGGTAAGTGAAATATTTTAATAATACATACTTACAATAATACTTCTTTTCTCATTTGATTTTTTTAAAAGCCTTCTGTGTCCCACTGCTGCTACTGGCACTACCCCAATTACTTTCAATCATCCCAATTTAATAGTCCCAATCCAATCGCAATTAGTATTTTTTTTTTGTTTGTATCTCATACATAAAGCACCTTTAAAAATATTTACCTTACTAGTTATACCTAACCTCCAAGACTTTTGGTGCCCATTAGTGGGACAAACAACACAAAAACAAAACAACCCATATTGATGGGTTGTTAACAATTATAAAGACTAACATCCCGAGACTTACAAAAAATTACGCCTCGCAATTTATGTTTCTTTATTTCATGTAAAAACTTACTCGGAAGCAAATGAGATTTCATTGTTTTTATTCCGAAAACTTCGCCCTTTCAAATTCATCCAATTACAAAGTTGCACCCTCCTAAACAATCGTACAATCAAAGAAAATTTCATAATAAAACAGAACCGCGAAGTAAAAGCCTATTCTGCGTCGCGAAACATTTTCATCTTTGCCATAAAGCTTTACAATTTCATTGACATTGTGTTTGGCAGAACTTAGGTATAAACAGCTTTATCAAGAAATATTTATAATAAATATCAGTTAAGTATATCAACAACAGATTATTTAAGGCCATAGATTTCTGTGTAAATTATAAATCAATAAATAAAAGATAACTAAATAATAATGCTGGACAATTTAAACAGCAATATCTAGCCCCGTTGTAAGCTAGACGCTTGTGTAACGGGTCCTTGATTATATGATTCACTTTATACAGTATTATTCAAAATTTCCACGATAACGCACGGAATGATGTAATTTAGAAGGGTTTTCTTGCAAATGGTTATGGCTCAACAAATTTTTGTAATATCGCGTGGAACAAAACAAACATGGTTGGAGTTCTTGAGTCGTTTACGTCTAAGTTGGGAAAAGTTTGGGAATGTGTTATGTTTTGTATGCTAGAAATGATTTCTTAAACATTTACTGAACATAAAACAATTATTATTGTTGTTAAAACATTATGTTTGAGAAAACAGAACAAACAGAAATAAATAACAGATTTTAATAGTTTGAGATTATAAATCTGGATCAAAAATATTCCGTGTAAAATTATGTTTTACAATTACAACAATATTTTTTTTAACAATTTAGATTTAGTTTAAATTGATCTATTTCAACTAATAAAATGACATAATTAAAATCGATCAACCACTGAAGCTATAACTAATAACGTGCTAATTAGTTTATCGGTATTATAATCGAATTAGTATAAGCGGTTGATTAATTGATTATTACTTAATTAAGTGGAAATTAGGCATTTAATTTCGAATACGTTTGGCAACTTATGAAAGACAATTTAATTAATTAATTAGTAATATTATAATAAAAACATAACACGCAACGGTTACAAATCATTTTTATAACAAATTCCAAAGTAGTTTATTTTTATTCATTACTTACCCCTAGCATATGTTAATATTTATTTGTTAATATTTATAATATGTTCATTTACCAGGATAATTATATAACCAGGAATACATTTTTAACGGAACATAAAAATACTTTTAATATGTTTTGTATAAATTTTTATTTAGCTTTATAATAAAAAAACAATACGAATTTGTAAATTCTCACCATTATTTTTGTTTCTCAGGTGACGTGGATACGGAAAAAAGATTACTCGCTCTTATCTGTGGGCCTCGTGACATACAGCGCGGACAGCCGGTTTTTTTCTGCTCATGGAAAACATGTAAAGGTAAGTTCATATTAACCTACTTTTTCCAACATTAGTCATTAATATCAAAAGCGACATATTTTCACCTATTAGTCCATTTCATTAAAATAATCAAAGTGTCTTGATCCTGATGAAGTCCCATGTTCTGGGACGAAACGGTTGATCAATAGTCTACGTAAATAAGGTTCGTGTATTGCCCGTAACGTTTATCTCAATATGAATAATCAAAGATATTCAGATTATAATGGTCGATTACCAATCTACTTTAATCTTAACAGAAAGTAACACACTGCTTCGATCTTTAAAACTACTTGATTTGATTTGGGTTTTTAAACAGGTTGAGTGATTCAAGAGAAAGGTTTATAAGGTAATTTTTTATAGAATTATTTTATATTGATTTATAGATATTATTTGAGCATGTTGGTACAACAATCAATGTGTAACGTAACAATCAAGTTTAAATCAAACACAACTTTGAAAATTGTATATTAAAATGTGATTGTAATGTTTTGTACATTAAAAATAAATAAATACATTAGTTATGCGCGGTCGAAACAACATTTTTAATACCTTCTCCTTTTAAATGTATTTATCATTTTAGATTTACTTTTGTATTTTGTGTGTACTTTCAGTGGGCAGCTCAATAAATAAGTAAACTATTGAGCAGATTTTACTGATCATTTTAAACATTCAAAATATACTTTATTTCCCAAATATAGTGTATTTGGGCTACATTTTCTCTCTTTCCGACGGAAAATCTATTTCTAAAGCAGACTAAGCTCTCATAGGAATTCAATATTAAAAGGCAACAGCTCTACTACTAGATTCCTATTTAAACTTTCGTACACTTTTCAAACTGTGTCATACTTTAAAGTTTAGTTCGGACATATTCCCAAAGCTTGCTAACTTGTAAACATGAGCTTAGAAGAAGCGTTGTATACCGAATATACTTTCTTTATTATAAAGTCTTTGAGCTTCTTTCAAAAAAGAATAGTCTTAAAGTCTCTCTACGGGTTCGAATGAAAAGAGATATGCAGAACAAGATCAGCAATATACTCCTAGACAAGTAAATCAACGCCATAAGGTGAGAGGTTCATTATTGAGCCTTTTATTCGTCTTCTTTTATTTTATTATCTTTTTGTGTTTTATTCGTGTGTTTTGTTTTTGGTGTACAATAAAATGTTTTTGTATTTTATTGTATTGAGCACATAAAACAGGATGGTTGTGGATGAAAAGTTGGCATGTGTCAGTCACCAACCCGCACTTGGCCAGGCGAGGTGAATCACACTCGTAAAGAGAGAAGTTTCTTTGTCCCAACAGTGGGAACGTAAATATGGATGATGATGTTTTGCTTTTGCCAAAATAAGTTCAAGTAAAATCTATACTAATATTATAAAGAGGAAAGATTTGTTTGTATGTTTGTTTGTTTGTTTGTTTGTAACGAATAGGCTCCGAAACTACTGGACCGATTTCAAAAATTCTTTCACCTTTGGAAAGCTACATTATCCCCGAGTAACATAGGCTATATTATATTTAAAAAAAAATTAGGAATCCTTACTAAAACTCCAATAATGTAACATAAGGTGTAAAAAAATGACCTAAAAAATGTCTTACGTCGCGTGCGCTGCGAAAACTATTTATGATAGAACAAAATCATGTACTACGACTTTGCAGAACTCATCATTATCTACAAAAAATGTCGCGACAGCATATGTCTAAATATTATAGTTATGTCACAGTAAGCAGTTTTTTATTTGAACATGAAACGGGTAACATACCATGATTTAATTGTTTTTGAGTTTTCCGATATTTCGACACTGTTGCAAGCGCCATGTTCACGGACAAACTGATGACACCGGCGGGGCGGCGGGTAGGCAGACCGTTGTTATTGACAAACGAAACGATCTACCCTCTTCCTGAGTCTTTTATTGCGAGTTTGATTGTCACTGTCACATGTTCAAATATAGTTAAAAACCATGATAGTTTAAAAAGTAGCAGTTTTTTATTCTATAATATTAATTTATCCCTTAAATTGGTAATGGTATTCACGAAGTACACTTACTTTGTAAAAATCTAGGCTTCTAAATATTTTGTTTTTCTACCATTTAGTAACGGCAATTTGTGATAAATATTGTCTTCTATGGTAGAAAAAATACTCTAGGTGGCAAAGCTTACAATAACTGTCATTTTCGAAATGACTTTCAAACGGCCGGCTGCTCCTGTGCGTCGGGTATTTTTTTTTGGCAAAATTTTTTGGTATTTCGATGGTTTTTGGCATGGTATTAGTAATTGATGAAAAATAAATATAGTAAATATTACTATTCAATAGTTATTTGGTGTCAGAATATCATGATCACGTCATAATCACGGAAAGTATTGTGTGTACTCCGTGAATACCGTTGCCAATCGGTTAGTAAATTACTCGAAGTAGGGTACGGTATACACGGAGTACATTGCCAATTAGGTAACGAAATAAATATCTGCATTTTATAACATTATTTTATCGTCATGGGTGTGGTTTGCATTTTTTTTTCTTTTTCTGCAGTGCTTGCAACTAACAAGAGCGCATAGAATTTTTTTGGCTTTGGTTCCTGACGAAAATGCATGCTCCGAAGAAAGTTCCGATACATACTGATGAGGAACAAACTTTACTCTTACGCCGTCGTTTGCCAGTTACAATCCCTGAATCACCCTCATTTGCTAGCTCAGATCTACCCTCCTTGGACTCCTCATACGAACGACTTGATATCTTGAAGAGTGATCTTAATAATTATCAAGATCACTAGGTATCTACAATAAACATAATGGGAGGGGTTGATTTGGCGGATATGCTCATTTCCCTCTACAGGATACCTTTCAAAAGTAGAAGATGGTACTTGATCATATTTGCGCAGCTTTTGGATATGTCCATCAACAACGGATGCCTTCTATACCGGCGAGATAAAAGACCTGAGATGTCACTCAAAGAATTCCGGACTGAACTTTATGAAGGACTTTGTCGAGCTGGAAAGATGCCTAAGAATATGAAAACTACGGAGAGACTGAAGGATGAAAGAATAATCCTGAAACCATCCGTTGTCAGGCCGGTGGACAGTGTCAGGTATGATGCTGTCGGTCACTTTCCTGAAACTGCGGGCAAGCAATCACGCTGTACATTCTGCAAAGACGGCAGAACGAAAGTTTATTGCGTCAAGTGGTGTAGGTTGTCAAAATAATAACCGGAACTGCATTTTTCAATTCCACAGAAAATAAAAACGACTCATTGTAATTTTCATCGCTTTGTTTTCGATACTAAATTCATATTTTTAGTAAAATGTTTTTTATTATACACTTGGCACTCTACGGAGTACAGACAAACAATGATGTAGTTTCTTGAGTAACTGGCAAGGTAATTTGTGGAGTACATTCATTTTCGCGAAAACTGTAATATATTGATTTTTTTTTGTAAATGTTTAGCGTTCTAGGATCACAATCGATCATGAATTTAATAAAAAATTATCAGATTTGAGTAAAAAAAAAATTTGCCAATTCAAGGGTTATATATGCCGCGTCTTGAAAGGGTCTTTATTTTTTTTAGGGTTGCGGGTTCGATTCCCGCCTCGGAACAACTATTTGTATGATCTGCAAATATTTGTTCCGGGTGTCTGGGTGTTATATATGTATAATAAAAAAATATCTATCTATGTATGTATATTATATTAAGTATATCAGAAATCTAGCACCCGTTACACAAGCTTCGAGCTTACCACGGGGCTAGATGTCGTTGTGTAAAATTGTCCAGTAATATTTATTTATTTTTATTTATTTATTTGTACCTTGGTATTAATCCTTATCCAAATAAATTACTTTATATTCAAGACGGCTTTAATACCTTTTTATAACTTTTTGAATTATTCAATTCGGACATTTACTTCGGAAGATATCACGAGTTTAAAAATGCAAGTATTAGAAAAAAGTCTAGAGGTTGTCGCTCACCGCGCTCAGCTAGCCAGCATGCGATGTAGACTCCATGTAAGCGTCACTGGGGTACGGGGGACGGGGTGGAGTCAATATAATGTAATATCCTAATCCTAACATAGGCTACTTTTTACCGCGGAAAAATATATGCTTACGTGGGAAAATTCGATTTCGATGAAATTTTGTATGTAGATAGTTGCAAATAAAAGTATATGGCGAGACAAAGTTCGCGGGGGCTGCTAGTAATTTAATAAACTGAATTTATGCTCTTTCATGTTTGCTGTGGGAATTGAAATGATTTGAAATGTTGAGCAATGTTTTACTTTAATCAAGTTTGTTGGTTTTCAATATATTTCTGAATCCCTTGTATGAATATGAAAGAACCTAGCCTTAATAAAAGAAACACCATAGGGAAAATGTAAAAAATTTATTAAAACAGTCCCTACTAATTTGATTTATATATAAGTTAAATAAAATTACCCAAGTATTAATAAATATTTTAATGTGAAATTTAATTCGTTGATATTTATAAAATACAATAATACAAACATGTTGTTATGTTGATCATGAAACTTTTAAATAAGTGATACATTTTGTAACAAAATAGGCAACCTTTTAGCATGGAAAGCAATAATGAAAGTGTGAAAATGTAACACAAATCCTGAGAAATGTTGCTATAAATCTAGATCATTGAATAAAAGCTTACACAAATCAGATTGCATTTTAATGGCCGATCTGAGATTGCCATTAAAGTTGTTGCAATTACGTCGTTGGGTTGTTTGTTCATTCAATTTCAGTTTCAAACGAACGTTTCATAAAACGTGTTGAATATTTTCATCATTATCATGGCATACATAGCCGTGAACTGTGTTGGCTAAGTGGCTAAAACACACACGACTTTCATTTCGAAGGTTCAATCCCCGTCGTGTATTTTCTTGTTAATTTCATATTTATATTTAATAAAATTATTATTACTTTTAGTTTTTGTCGAATAACTTACAGAATATAAGTATTGAAATGTTGCTCGTAAAATGTCGTATTGGTATGACTGTCATGCTTATCTTTATCTTATTTTTCTTTATGAAAAAAATATGTGCGCTTTCAAAACACGTGCAAACATCGTAAGGTAACCGGCATGTTCTGAGAACTTTATTGAATTTTTTTAACGTGAAATTCAGTCTATATGGCCTGCGTGGTGAATTAATTCTATCTCGTCAAGAGTAAAGTCAATGTGTACAAGAATTTAAGAAGTGGAAATGATTATGAATAAATTTACGTTTTCCAATTACATTTCTGGTTCAAAATTTAATTTCGAAAACCATTGTAAAATCCATAGCATTCATTATATCTTTAACGGTTTGGCGGACATTGGCTATTGGCCAGAATCGCTAGCCATGAATTGAAATTAAGGATTCCAAGCGAATTCAATTCTTTTTAATGGAATTCTGTAGGTAATTGATGTTGGCTACACTCTACTTTAATTATCTATAGTGATATTGCGGAAAGATTGATTGTTTGTTTGTTATGTTTGGTGGGAAAATAGGTTTAAAGAAACGGGTTATCCTACTTGACCCCAATTAGTCCATACAATAACTCCACTACCACCCCTATTAGTAGGTGTGAAAATTGGCCAGTATCGTGGTGAATTAAGTTATAAACTCTCGCGAAGAGACACGTTGCTGTGCCCCAGCAGTGGGAAGATAAATAGGGGAGCTTATGTTAATGGTTAAGAAAACAGAATATATATTGAAATTGCAATTTACAGTAGTTTAACCAGATGGCCAAGCTAACGAAATGAATTCCCTAAGTTTCATTCAATAAGGAAAAATTTACGAAAACGTTGACTCCAAAAGAATTTCGGTAAGAAAACAAAATGTTGTGTTATTTAGGAAACGAGATGCAAAGAATTCCAATAAGGAATGATGTACAGAAACTCAGAAGACATCAACAAATTTATTTTTGTCCTAGGTATAAATCTATACTAATATTAAAAACCTTTGTATGTTTGTTGGTTTTAACGCATTGTTTTCAGAAACTTCTGGTCCGATATGTTTTTTTATTACTAATTATGTATTTTTTACAGGACTGGGCCTTACACATACGCTTCGCGACTTCTTTGGATGGGGGCTACTATGAATGTCAAGTTCCCACACATCCGCCTACTAGCATATTCTTCAAACTTGTATTAGTTGGTGAGTCACATTTTAGTTTCAGAGTAGACTTAAGTTACTTATATTCTCCTCATTATCCATACTACATTCAGTAGTATGAATAAATAACTATTGCTGGACGATTCACACAGTTTGTGTTACAGCTACTAGATTTCTGATAATACTTAATATAACTAATATACATAATGATAGATTTGTATTTGTATTTATTTTCACCGTAGGTACACTTTGATCACGGCTCCGTGACTTTGATACACTTGGTTATGTCAGATTCTTATAGTTACTAAGTATAATTACAAAATTTGTATAATATAATTGAAATAAATAAATTAAATGTTAGCCTCGATATTTTTATTATTCATAAACACTCATACATTCGGAACAAACGATTGCAGATCGTACAATTTTTTAACCCGTGCCGGGAATCGAACCCGGAACATCTTGCGTTGCAGTATTCATAAGCTTGTGTCTCCCATTACAAACCAATCACTAAGCCTTGAGGGATTGGGTATTATCACCACACAAGTATTCAAAACAACACTCACAAAAATATATTTAGATACTATAACCTAAGAATAGTACCACCACAAGTACTATTAAGTTTTAATTATTCAATAAAGCCAAAGTATTAATTCAAAGTAATTCACTGAAGGTCAAGTATTTGTTTAGTTAAAGTTTATTCTCCAACATTTTTCCTCAACGCTGTTTATTTAGAAAACCGATACAACTTATTCGAAGCAATTAATATTTACAGCAGCCATTTTTCCTGTTTTTGTTCACTTAGAGCGGTTCTATTAAAATTACTGAAGAGGAAATTGGGAAAATAAAGATGAATTCCAGATTATACACTCCATTTAGCAATTTTACCTTAGCCATAGTCAATTTACTTTCGGAGCACGAATTTGAATTTGTTATTTTTATATGAATTGAAGGCCTATTACCTATTTTGTCATCATAACGACCCATATTATATCCCACTTCTGGGGTCTTCTAAATAGATTTCGTTAAAGATTATGAGGGTTTTGGTATACGATCTGCAAATATTTTTTCCGAGTATCTAGGTGTTATATATGTTTATTAAATTATTTATTTATATAATATACACCGTGATCGCTAATAACCCGAAAGATTTAAGCTAACGATACTAGAGCCTAATTAGAGTAAAAAAAGTTATGTAACATATAGTCCAAAAACTCATAATTAAGGAGATATTAATTATTTACAACAAATCAAAAGTTAAAAAATCTCCAGTCTAACACACCCTAAGGGCGTGAGCATGTCTTATTTTGTGGTGCCAATAAATAAAAATAATTTCAATACAAACATCGTGCTAGACATAACTTGACACTTCTGGTTCGTCGTGTGATTTCGGAGCGATTCGTGAAGTGTCATGCTAGCTCTCTGTTCTACAACTTGAGTTTCTTACCTAACGGCTTGTTCACAAAGAAGCGGGCAATTAATAAGATTTAATTTGTACAGAAATTGTAATTTAATTAAGACACATAATTAGACCCATGTTGATATAACATTATTTACTCGTAATGTCGTCAAAAATACGTGGTTTAAATCTTTTGGGTTATTAGCGATCACGGTGTATTAAGTATTCCATAAATCTAGCACCAACACCGTAACACAAGCTTCAAGCTTACTACTATGTTACTGTGTGAATTATCCAGCAATATTTATTTATTACGTTCTTTTACAACGAACAGTTCTCCCCAATAAAACGCATTACATGTTTTGAGCTATTTGTTATAACCATCACGCGTGTATGTAATTTGAGCTGTTTTGAACAGTGATAAAAACTTTTGTAATTTTTCGATAAAATCTCATAACACTGTAGTAATAGCTTTTTAATTGGAACCCTTATAATCTATTCAAAAAGTTCACAGGCACTTATTTTTAGAAATAATTACTGGTCACATATTTAGGGGGAAGTGACAATGAGTAACATTAACACACACTTTATAAAACTAAGATTAGAATAATACTGCTCTAAGAGATCATGGTTGGCCCCCTGAACTGTTTTGAAATCATTTTATTTTTATTTTAGCTGATAAGAATATTTTCTGCTAGACATATTAAGCTCCACTATAAAATTACGGTCCAAAACCCCTAATGACGAATACACCACAAATCTGTCCCCAAGTGCCCGGCGACACTGGGGGTGAGGCTGATGATAGTAGGCCAAGACCCCCCAGGGTCAGGGGCGATAATCTCCGGGCGAGGGTCTACCACTATCAAACGACCAACGCACGCAAAACGGTACCCGGAAGATTGCCTCGACGAAAACATCTGGCCCTGGCAACGCACAACATTCGCACTTTGAGGACTGACGAGAAGATTGTTGAGCTGGAAGAAGAACTGAGCAGGTTACGGTGGGATATTTTGGGGTTATCAGAAGTCCGTAGAGAGGGAGAGGATACGATAACCCTGAAGTCGGGTAACCTGCTCTTCTACCGGGAGGGCGACCAAAAGTCCCAAGGAGGTGTCGGGTTTCTCGTCCACAAGTCCCTTGTTAACAACATTATAACCATCGAAAGTGTGTCGAGCAGGGTCGCTTACCTAACACTCAGGGTATCTGAAAGGTACTCGCTTAAGGTCGTTCAGGTATATGCACCGACCTCGGCACGCCCAGATGAGGAAGTTGAGTGTATGTATGAGGACATTAGTAGAGCCATACATACCAATAGAACTCACTTCAATGTTGTTATGGGGGACTTCAATGCGAAGCTGGGCAAGAGAAGCGATGATGAGTTGAAGGTGGGGAATTTCGGTTATGGGCAACGGAACCCCAGGGGCCAGAGGCTGGCCGATTTCCTGGAGAGAGAGGGACTCTTTATGATGAACTCTTTCTTCCAGAAGCCGCCTCACAGGAAGTGGACCTGGATGAGCCCCGATGGTTCCACGAGAAATGAGATCGACTTCATCCTGACCGACAAGAAACGGATATTCAATGATGTCTCTGTGATCCATAGGGTGAAAACCGGGAGTGATCACCTTATTGTAAGAGGCACATTGAATATGAACGTTAAACTTGAACGGTCCCGTTTGATGAAGTCCACGCTCCGGCCTACTCGTGCCCAGATCGAAGACCCCGAGAGCTTTCAACTCGAGCTCTCAAATCGCTTCGACTGCCTAGCTCTCGAAGAACACGCATCAGTGGACGAGATCAATAACAGGTTCGTAGAGACTGTCTATACGGTGGGGTCTAAGTTCTTTAAGACCCGCCGTACTAGTAGAACTCAGAGATTCTCTGAAGACACCCTCGACCTTATGGCTGAACGACGCTCGCTTAGACTGCAATCACCCGATGACGCTGAGTCCCACAGGCAGCTCAATAGACTAATCTCCAAATCCTTGCGGCGCGATATCCGTATCTTTAATACTGCTCGTATTAAAGATACAATAGAGCGGAACAAAGGCTCCAAAGTGTTCGCAAGAGATATGTCTATTGGGCAAAGCCAGATGACGAAGCTGAAAAGGGATGACGGCAGTGTAGCGTCGACGAAAGCGGAAGTGTTGAGGGAAGTCGAAAAGTTCTACGGACAGCTCTACGATTCGGTCACCCAGCCTGTTACCAGTTCGGCTACAGACCCAAGAGCCAAACTGACCCGGCACTACACCGAAGATATCCCGGACATCAGCCTGTACGAGATTAGGATGGCCCTGAAACAGCTTAAGAACAACAAGGCGCCGGGTGAGGATGGAATTACGTCAGAGCTTCTGAAAGCGGGTGGATCACCAGTACTTAAAGTCCTTCAGAGGCTCTTTAATTCCACCTTGCTCGGGGGTACTACGCCTGAAGCGTGGAACAAAAGCGTGGTGGTCTTGTTCTTCAAGAAAGGTGATAAAGCCTTATTGAAGAACTACAGACCCATCTCGCTTTTGAGCCATGTTTATAAGCTGTTTTCTCGTGTCATTTCTAACCGACTCGAACGCAGGTTTGATGACTTCCAGCCTCCCGAACAAGCCGGGTTCCGAAAAGGCTATAGTACCGTAGACCACATACATACGCTGCGGCAGGTTATACAGAAGACCGAAGAGTATAACTTGCCGCTCTGTCTAGCGTTTGTGGACTACGAGAAAGCCTTTGATTCGGTCGAAACATGGGCGGTGCTTGAGTCACTCCAGCGAGGCCGTATTGACTATCGATATATCGAAGTGTTGAAGTGTTTGTATAGAAACGCCACCATGTCCGTCCGAGTACAAGAACAGAGTTCGGAGGCGATTCCTTTAAAAAGGGGCGTAAGACAGGGAGACGTTTTATCTCCGAAACTGTTTACGGCCTCTTTGGAAGACGCCTTTAAACTTCTGGATTGGAAAGGATTGGGCATCAATATCAACGGCGAATACATCACTCACCTTCGATTCGCAGACGATATCGTAGTCATGGCAAACTCGATGGAAGAACTCGGCACAATGCTCGAAGGCCTCAATCGAGTCTCCCAACGGGTTGGTCTCAAAATGAACATGGACAAGACGAAAGTCATGTCCAATGTTCATGTAGAGCCTTCCCCTGTTATGGTTGAGAACTCGGCTCTCGAAGTTGTTGACGCGTACGTATACCTAGGACAGACAGTCCAATTAGGTAGGTCCAACTTTGAGAAGGAGGTCACTCGTCGAATCCAGCTCGGATGGGCAGCGTTCGGGAAGCTACGAAACGTCTTTTCGGCTAGAATACCTCAGTGCCTTAAGACGAAAGTCTTCAACCAGTGTGTGTTGCCAGTAATGACATACGGATCCGAAACGTGGTGCTTCACTATCGGCCTCATCAACAGACTCAGAGTCGCTCAAAGGGCTATGGAGAGGGCTATGCTCGGGGTTTCCCTACGAGATCGAATCAGAAATGAGGAGATCCGTAGGAGAACGCGGGTCACCGACATAGCCCAACGGATTAGCTCTTTGAAGTGGCAATGGGCAGGCCATATAGCGAGGAGAACAGATGGCCGATGGGGCCGAAAGGTTCTCGAGTGGAGACCACGGATCGGAAAACGCAGCGTTGGGCGTCCACCAACAAGGTGGACTGATGATTTGGTGAAGGCGGTCGGCTCGCGGTGGATGCAGACTGCGAGCGACCGCAATAACTGGAAGTCATTTAGGGAGGCCTATGTCCAGCAGTGGACGTCCAATGGCTGAGATGATGATGATGATGATGATAAAATTACGTGCCACGTGTTTTATAGGACAGCATGCTAGCATGCTATGCTGTCCTGTCCTATAAAAAAATCCGTATGTTTTACTGTGGTTAGAAACCCACTGTTTAAATTTTACCTATGTACTTTATCTATTGTCTAGATAAGCGTGGTGATTATTACAATTTCCCTTTTGCCTTGAATGATGGAAAAACAACAGATATAGGTACTTTCACATTTGTAATACCTATTAGTTTACAATACAATACAAAATTCTTTATTGTTACACCACATTTCAAAAAGATACACAAAAAATACAAATAACAATACAGTGGAACAATGGGCGGCCTTATCGCTAATAGCGATTTCTTCTAGGCAACTGTGGGATGGAACAAATATTAAAAGAGAAATAAAGCAGTGGCGTAGTTTTTAAAAACATTAGAATAATAATACTCAGAACTAAAATGTTTTCATTAGATTAGTTTAGATTTAATTAGCCAAGTATTCGTTTGTGTTATTCTATAATGTTTATAAATATCCATATTTTTTCAACAGCGGCGTACGCAGAAATAGTTGGAGAATCAGAGAAGATCATCCACGAAGGTTCCATGTTACGGCTGGTGTGCCAGGTGAAGCGGTCTACCGAGCCACCTTCCTACGTCTTCTGGTATTTTGAGAACCGGATGATCAACTATGACCTGAGTGAGTACAAGGGCTACTTTTGACTACCTCTGTGGCGCAGCGAAGGTCTGTCTGTGACGCATGAGGTTGATGAAGGCTTCATTTGACGACCTCTGTGGCGCAGCGGGTGAAGGTCTACCTGTGACGCATGGGGTTAATGATTCGATTCCCGCTTTGGGACATTTTTTTTAATAATAAATATTGATGGTCAATTTACACAACAATATGTAGCCCTGTGGTAAGCTCGAAGTTTGTATTACGGGCACTATATAGTATGATATATGTAATAGAATATACATACACAGATAGATATAATTTGGACGATCTGCAAATATTTGTTCCGAGTGTTATAACACTTTTTGAAAAAAAAAACAGTTTAAATTGCATTTAAAAGCTAAAAATTGGGCTGGCGTAACTACAATGTTTATTTAACCCTGGCAAAGTTGCGCCCAATTATCAATCAATATTGAAAACATCAGTTCACAAACCTCTCGACCTTTACCAAACACTCATTATGTACAAAAAACTAATTACAAAACTCGAAACATTTGTTTCGTAACTCTGTTAATAAGTTAAAAATACTTTTTCGTTCGGAATACTTTTAATGTAAGTAGGTATCGAAAATTTGAAAACTTTAAAGTACAAAAAATCGGATCGTAAGCTCTGAACCCCATTTATACATCTCGATTGAAGTCTTGTCGTAAAACTTTGATAGTTTTAAGAAGTTCAAAATGGATCCCATAAAATGAATCCTACTTGTTTGGTTAATGTTAAAAGTTTGTAAGTACATTTTAACTGTGCTTTTATGTTAATATGGATTTTCCCGCGGTAATAAGTAGGTTATTTGATCATCTGAAGTAGTATTATGATCTTATATTATTGTAATTTTAAATGTCATTAAGTAGTTTTCGCGTGGAAGAGTAAATTAATACTCACAAAGTTACGAGTCATAAGAAGTATTTGATACAACTTCATTGATAATTCGAACTCAACTCATATTTGTATGAATAATGATTTTATATTGAAGAAACTTGTAAACTTTCTGTGGCCCTCCCCAATATCTCAAAAACTGACCTAGGTTTATTCAAGAAATTCATCTTGAATGGAAAACCGGGAAAAAATAAATTCAAAGAAAAGCGTCTTTGGGTTGGTAACCCCTAAATATAAAGTGCTGCGTTTACCGAAAAATTTGGGGAATTTATTGAATTTACAACTTTTATACCAGCTTAATTCAATCAAGAATCTGCGTAGTAAACGTGGTGATTTAACTAAAGCTAAGAAAACTACATATATAATGGGTTCTAAGGGAATGTCACTGGACACTATTGGAGAGAGCCGTGCCTAGTAAGTAAAACGTATACTAAATAAAATAAATTAAAAATATTGCAAGACAATTCACACAGCAGCGTCTAGCCCCGTGGCAAGCTCGAAGCTTGTGTTACTGTTAGTTAGGTAGTTGTTTAGTAGTTCGAGATAAACAGATCACCTTAAATGTATAAAAACTTTTAAAACCACAAATATTCCCGCCGTAGCAGCACTCTACCGGCATCTCAACATTCTCAATAGGTGGACTAGAAAGTTTCTTATAAATAAAAGAAGTGACCTGAAAACTTTTCCGGACTACTCTTTACTCTTTTGTTGAGTCTGTAGTGAAATAAGACGAAATGTTTTCCTGAACTTGAGTTTTGTACCCACTCGAGTATTTCCGTTAAAATATTACTTTTCGTGCAGAAAATGTTACTTTAAACGTATTCGTCATTATAAAACCCATTCATCAGCATCACCCCTATTTACGTTCCCACTGCTGGGACACAGAGACTTCTCTCTATTCTTGGGAGAGATTAGGCCTTAATTCACCACGCTGGTCAAGTGCGGGTGAGTGACACCTGTCCTTTAAACTTTTCTAAGTTCTCAGAACATGCCAGTTTCGTCACAATGTTTGTCTTCACCGTTAGAGCACGTGTTTTTAAAACGCATAAAAATGTTTCAGAAGAAAAATCCAAATAACGCAAAACAGGTGTGTTTGATGTTATCAAGTAGGCAATATAGGCATAAAGATATTTTGTCACTTGAGAGAAGTCAAAAATTTTATGCCATTTTATATACATGCAAATTATTTTCACAAAACAAACACACAAACCAAACTCATTCCAGCTAAATTAATTCAGAACAATATATATTTATGTAAATGATATCATCACAAACTTGTAACACTGAAATCAAGTCTATAGGTACATGCAATAATTAAAACAAAATAATTTTAACAATCGTACAAAATACATTGATCAAATTAGTGTTTAATGAAACATTTAAAATACAAATGCGAGATTTTCCATTCATTTCAAAATCGCTTTTGACATGTTAGACCAGGGTTTTTAATATTTTACAAGGAAAAAAATAGTAGTAGAATGAAACCCATTAGAAAAGGAGGGGAATATGGTAAAAATGAAAGGAAAAATAAATTACGGTCGATCTGAATTCGGGAAGTGGGAGGGGGTGGGCTTTTAAGGGGAGAAAATGGTTTATCTCGATTTGCGGTGAAACTACTAGTCCTATGAAAAAAAATTATATGGCAAAGTTGTAGGTAATAAAACGATCTACAACTTTTAATTCACAACTTTTATACATAGCCTCAAAACTTATGTGAAAAATTCAAATAACAAAGTTTTTTGTTTTTTTTATTTATCTTTTTCAAAAATTGTTATTTTTCTACGAAATTTGGTGAAAACTTGCCTATTTATGTCCCAAATACACTGTGATTTATTTGATTGAAAATATTATTGTTTTCACCTTATTTTGACTTAATTATCAAAAATATAGACTAATTTTCAATCGAAAATTCACGTGTCAAAATATTAGCTTTTTTATAAAAATCGGTGTGCTTTATGTTCATTGAAATCTCTATTTTCTGATAGTTAAAAAAAATATATACATTACTATAGTAAATATTCTCAGAAAATGCACAAAACCGAAACAAAAATTTGTATCATTAGGTACAATTGCATCATAAAAATGTGATTTTGTCTTTTCAGACTATATAATAATAATAATAATATAATAATCTGTTTGTATAATGTGCAATAAGTCGGATTATAAGCAATTATATGAAATAAAAATTGCAAAAATCACATTTTTATGATGCAATTGTACATAATGATACAAATTTTGTTTCGGTGTTTTGCATTTTCTGAGAAAATTTACTATGGTAATGTATATATTTTTCTTAACCATCAAAAAATAGAGATTTCAATGAACAAACAACATACCAATTTTTATAAAAAAGCTAATATTTTGACACGTGAATTTTCGATTGAAAATTGGTCTATTTTTTTAGTAATTAAGTCAAAATAAGGTGAAAAAAATAATATTTTTAATCAAATAAATTATAGTGTGTTTGGAGCATAAATAGGTAAGTTTTCACCAAATTTCGTAGAAAATAAAATGTTTTTGAAAAAGATAGAAATAAAAAACCAAAAACTTAGTTATTTGAATTTTTCACAAACATTTTGACGTTATGTATAAAAGTTATGAATTAAAAGTTGTAGATCGTTTTATTACCTACAACTTTGCCATATAATTTTTTTTCATAGGACTAGTAGTTTCACCGCAAATCGAGATAAACCATTTTCTCCCCTTAAAAGCCCACCCCCTCCCACTTCCCGAACTCAGATCGACCGTAATTTATTTTTCCTTTCATTTTTATCATATTCCCCTCCTTTTCTAATGGGTTTCATTCTACTACTATTTTTTTCCTTATTTGACCATTTTTGAAGCTAACTGCACTGGTCTATGTTCCATTAAATGTGTTCCGTTTTTAATGCGCAAAACGTATTTATTTATAGTTAAAATGAAACCGATGTGACAGTATATAAAATTATACCCACAACGAGTGACGATACGAAAAAATGATCAACGCGTTTAATTTAACAATTTCAAACTATTTAAAGCTCATTTTAATTGAAACCAAAAATTAATACGTTTGTGGCTAACGTATAATTAAGACTTGAGGTCAAATAGTTGCAAAGTTAATTATAATTTTCATTGTTTGTGGAGATTCAGGTAATAATGTAGCACTGTTTCGAGATTATGAAGGGTTTACCGTATTCATAGTAGAGTCAACAAACTCTACGTTTCTATTGCACATCTGAAGTCTTCTTCTGGAGGAGTGAGCATTCTAATGTGTTCCGTATTCTTACTGCGAGTGAATTCTAACAGACAATTATTGTGATAATATCATACACACTTTTTATAACTATTTTTAACACACCGATGTAGGTAACCTGTCTTTGGAATAAAATACCGCATTTAAATAGGTCCTCTCGTTAAAGAGTATGTCTTTACTCTTTTACTATCGGTACCGACAAAAGTAAAAGTGCCAGTATAACTAATAATACCTTGTTTTATGTACCATGCACACCAAATATGGTTGTGTATTTGAAAATTTGGTTGGAAATATAACAGAATTGCGAACAAGCAACAGAAACAATCCTCAAAAAATCCAAATCATATTGATAACAATCATATCGATTTCCTCATAGGATTTCCGCTACAGAGATTATTACGTTTATCCGCATTTATTGGGGAAAAAGACGTTAGAAACAAATAGTGTTGCAAAACTTTGGAAATACGTTTCGCTAAACTGTCGCGCGACTGCGTAATACATTGTTGGAAACTGTTTTCGAATGCAATAATGGTTGTTTTCGCTTGTTCGTTGGCTGGATTTACCAATAAAATAGGTTAGGGTATTAAAGTTTGCAGTAGTGTTTTCAAAGTATTATGAGCTTTTGTGTGAAAACTTGTTAACTGTGTCAGGCACATATTTTCTACTATTTCCCTAGTGCCAGCACATATGAATATAAATAAACAAATATAATTATAAATATTGCTCCCCGTGGTAAGCTCGAAGCTTGAGTTACGATTTATACATAAAATAAAGTCGTGTTAGTTACACTATTTATAACTCAAGAGCGGCTGAATCACCTTGACAGAATTGGGGGAGCTTATAACAGCATAAAACCAGGAAAAGAAAAAATATACTTTTACAGCGGTATAACCTGCGCAATTAAAAGTGAATTCTGTAAATGGCGGCGGGTAGGTATGGTACGGTTGGCAAAACAATTTCTCAAACAGGCCGGCGTCACGACGAATTTTCCATACAAACATAATACCAAAATTAATTGTAATTCGAGCATATTTCCACGGTATTATTGTATTTTTATTATCTAAATAGTATTTTTATCTAGGTCCCTACAGAGTTTTTTTTACAAAATACTTATTTTAAATGAAATTATTTTTTTAGTAAAGTAAAGTAAAGAGTTTAAACAACTTTGCGTTATAAACCCGGCGCTTTTATAAAGGTCCTCAATGTGATCATTCATACGAACGCTTTTAAATCACTTTCGTCTCGTCCCTCGCTTTAGAAAGCCGTGGGAATTTTTTTTTGCTAAATAACTAGCTATAGCGATTTGTGTTGCTAGAAGAAGAAAGAAAAAAAATACATTCTGGGTACATCCTCTGAATGAACAGAGATACTTAAAATAACAGTTTGTGACACTGTACGAAGATTCGACAAGTATACAAGATTTGACGAATTATTGGAATATTTCTACTAATACTCATCGTACTAATCGCAGCGCCGGCGTTTTTTTAATAGTGTGAATAATAATAAAAAGTTTCATACGGCCTATTACCAGCACTTTTCGTTGAAAATGCAACACTGCTCGATAAAAAAGCGTCGCGTTCTAAAATCGCCGACGTGTGAACACGTACTTGGGTATGCCTAAAACGTTCAAATAGAACATAATTATTATGTTCTATTTGAACGCTTTTTTAACGGACGTTAAAAAAGCTCTCGTGCGAATTAGGTCTGACTGACTATTTTTTTGTAGCGCGTACTTCACTGTGTGAGTATAGACAGCGATAGAGAGTGAGCGAGAACGCATGCGAGCGGACGCCATTTATAATTCGCTTCTATATGTGCGCAGGTTATACCTATAATATTGCGATTGGCGAGCTTTCCACCATTTATAAAAAGCTGCATTCTAAATTCTCCAAATAATTAAGTTAATTTGTCAACAGATGGCGTTAGTGTACACAACGGGCGACAGACGAGCGAGCTGGTGATCGGCAAGGCGGAACCACGACACGCTGGGAACTACACTTGTGTGCCAGCGAACGCCAAGGCTGCATCTGTTACTGTCCATGTAGTGCAAAGTAAGTATTACAAAATAGTAGACAAAATGGCGACCTTTTATTTCATCATCATCATCATGGTCATCCCTCATCTACTGCTGTACGTATGCATGGCGACCTTTTAATTCATCATCATGTCATCCCTCGGACGTCCACTGCAGTACGTATGCCTCCTAATTGTTTCCAAGTATTACAGTCGCATGCAAACATCATGAGGAAAACGGAATGTTCTAAGAACTTTGAAAATTTTGAAGAATCTGTGTCATTGACCAACCCGTTATTAGCCAGCTTGGTGATTTAAGGCCTAATCCCTCTCGTCAGGATAGAAGTACCTGTGCCCCAGCAGTGGAAACGAAAATAGGGGTGATGATAATGGCAAAATGTAGGCTTCTGACGTAATTCCTCATGATAAGAGGTTAAATGCATCCAGGCGTGTACTAAAAAGGGCTTGATAGTTGAATGTCAATTGTTTTTTTTAACAAAATGAGTTTAAACTGGGTGCTTTTGACTGATGATGACTGAAAGATGGAAGAAATCTACTAAAAATATATACTTAATAGTGGTTTGGGAATAACAAACAATTCCGTGGTAATTTTCCACCCACGCCACGATAGGCTTACCGTAGGTGGACAATTACTTCATGCCAAACCACGAGTAACACAACATTTACGTCGTTTTAAGCCCACAACAAATATTTATAAAGGCCATTGAATTTACATAAAATTTGTCCACTTCAAAGACGAGACAAAACCAACTCAATCTTGCGCTCAACTTTGCCTAACCTCAAAGAAATTGGGCGAGCCTCGAAAATTTCCAACTTGTAATTAACTTAGACGCTTGTTTTAAACTTGGTTTTACGTCAAAAGCTAATAGCATAATGTTATAAACAGAAACAAAGACATTAAGGAACTTAATTTTGTAGGCAAAGTTTATTTGACTTTCAGTCGGTACATAATTGTTTTGTGTGTTCTAACATAAAATATGTAATAGGTCATTCTGCTAAAGAAGATAGGCAGAATTATTAGGTTGTAATTATGAAAATTATTATCGTGTGAAGCTAAAATATGACTTCATTTTATTTTCTGTTTTAAGTTATATTTGTATTGGTGTACAATAAAGTATTTATGTATTTTTTGTATTTTATAGTATTGTATTTTGTCCCCAGGTGAAACCCCTGCCGCAATGCAGCACGGGAACAACTCGCCCGCTACCACCTACCATACACACAACTTCATACAATTCCTGACCTTCATCGTGGCGGTTAGGCTGTTACTCATACAAATCCATCAAGAGTTTGGATAACGGACCTTATTTTATTGCATGGTGTAAATTTCTGTGTATCAATAGTTATGGTTTTTAGCGAGAATAAATTGCATTGTTGAATATTTTGATATAAGTTTATTAATTTGGTCATAAGACAACCACTGCTGGATAAACTGAAAACAGAAACAGAGTTCTTACCCAAGAGTCTTATGACTAGGAATGATAATTATGTTTACTGGAAATTATTAGAAGTCATAACAAAACCAAACTGAAAAATTTCGTTCTAATATCAAAGAAATATGAACTATTTTACATAGGTTCATAAGAGGAGTCTTTTAAACAAAAAATCTCAATATAGCAAGTCCGGTACCGAACCAAATCATGTATTTCTAAGATTAAGTCGAAAAATTCCATTACATAGTAACATACAAAACTTTCGATTGGTTTAATAGTCAACTTAAATGTCTTACCAAAGTCATCAAAATTTTCAGGAAACAAAGCTCTACAAAAATAGGCGAAGAACTCCGAATTTCAGTTCCAACCACTCAAATTACATTTCAACAGCCATGGAGACGGAGGTGCGACGATTCTTGTATAAACTAGAAAGATGTCTTATTTACGCGTCGAACTTAAAATATGATCAGATAAATAAAGTTTTGATTTCCATCTTACAGTTAAAGAAGTTTGGAAGTTCTACCTAAACCAACATAATTATTTTTTAAATTAAGAATGTTTATTTTTATATTTCATCATATTGAAGTTACATATTTTAACTAAAATAAGGCATTTGCCTTGTTACTTAAAATATTTTTTTAGTTGCTGGCTGTTTTTGAGGGTTTATAAGGAGGTATAAGTCCTTCTGTGAGCTAAAATATTCTTACAGCTACAATAATGTTGATTTTAAAATAAGAATAACATAAATTCATCACCCAAATACTAACTCCTCCTTGACACTCAAACAATTCTACTTGATCTAGTTTCTACTGAATTCGAACCTTCTTAAGTAAACTACTTCAAATAAAAGCGGGCATAAAATCAATTTCCATTTCGATATAGACTTTGTCTTCGCAAAATAGCTTCAAACTTAAATTGAAAATAAGTAATCGCTTAGAAAATTGCCAAGTTCGAGTTTAGTGGGTTTGATGGGTTTTAGCCCGGAAGTTCTTAATATGCGGAGTTGACGAAACTCGTAAAGGGAAGGTGTTTTAGTGAAGATTATTTCCAAGCTTAAGCCGTGTTGGCTAAGTGGGAGCAAACTCGACTTTCATTCCAAAGTTACAAAAAAAAAACAGTTATGTTTCAGATATATTTGCTAAATTGATATTAACGAGCTAAATTACCCGAATTTCTTGTGATATGTGATTTTTATTTTCCTTAGCACATTTATGTGGTGATTACAAAATATAGTAAAACCTTGACCTAATCTATTTATTTGAGTTCGTTATTGATGTAATACAAAACGGGAGATATGTAACACAATCTTGAACGTGGACCCGATAAATTGGGCCCACGAACACAATTGACGTTAGTCGCATTCGAACAGGCGTTAGCACTACACACGTCATGTGAATAGTGTGAATTCACTTCAAACTTGTAAAAATATAAGTATTAGTACACCCCTGTCTTATTTAAATATCATCACCCTTTTCCATCCAAAGGTTGCCTGGAAGACATCGCTCTTTAGCGATAAGGCCGCCCATTGTACGTCTCTTTTTGTGTTATATTCATGTGTTTTGTATTGGGTGTACAATAAAGTGTTTTTGTATTGTATTGTTATGGAAATTATTCTCGCTAAAAATACCGATATTTTACATTGTTGAAATTAATGGTTGATTACAGTATACCAATGAGTACAATAATAATAATTGTAAATATTTTACTGGTAATTTGTGAGATATATTCATAGATTAATTTAAGGAAATGTAACTATCTGTTTTGAAATAATAAATATCATTTTGAATTTAACGTGCCAAGTCTTATTGTTTTATTTGACTTAGTTTTTAGGTTCGTACCACTGTTTTTTAAATTTTAGTATAATTATTGACCAATATATGTTTACTGTTTAGGTATTGCATTTATATTAAAAAGCCAATCTACCAAACTAATAACAGGAAAATGAAAAAGTCTCCAGAGTGACTTGTTCCCAATTGAAACAAGAAAACAATCACACAAATTAAAGCACTGACGATAAAATATGAATAAACTGAAAACTTTGAATACAGTAAACTTCACATCATATGATTTCTAAAGAGACTCGAGCAAAACTCTACAAAGAAGACTATTATCATGCAAATAGGATTCTTAGTAACTGAAATATGCGTGCAAGGTTTATGTCGGCAAAAACATGTATGATCGGAATCTTTTGAAACCGTAGGTGGTTTTTCACTAAAACCTCAATTCTGGTGTTAAACAAATGCCTTAATTAAAATATAATATAACTAATTTGCTGATAAATAAATAATTATCACATTAATTCCTAAGAAAGTACTTGTTAGATTCAACACTAAGATTGTACGTTGGAGTCAAGCCGCCATTACAAAGCTTTTAAACAACAATGTTTGAATAAAGGTAAGTAATTATACAGTGTAGACAAAAGCAGACTGACACAATATGGCTTACAGCTAAATGGGATGAAGCTGGTGATTTTCAAAATATAACATTTGGTCTAGTAAGCGTGGTTATTATACCAATTCCCTTAAAATATATATAATATTGGGGAGATTCGTAGCAAGTTATGCTTATTATCAGTCAAGTCACTACAACATCTTACTACTGGGTACAAATCACCCGCATTTATTAGGTTGGTGATCGAATTAAAACGTCATAGTGCATAAAAATGCTATTGCTATTATGTTTTGCAGGAGACGAGTAAAATGATCTTAGTTCGTTTGACTGACGGAACAATAGTGGCATGTAATTTCCTCTCTAAGAATTATACCACATAGTTTAATCAAATTTATCTCAAAAAACAAACCACAAGCCAAAGTTATTAAACTATAAACCATCTAACCTTCGTACATATAAGACTTCATTTATATTATTAAAAAAGGTTTAATAAAATGCAAGCAAAGCCGCCAGCCAAAGTTAGCTATGTATAAATCATCTTACCTTCGTATATTCGACTTCATATATCATTTTCCATTCACCTCCGTCCGAGACTGCGAGTACATAACCCAAGAACTTTCCTATCCCATAAATCCAATCTATTTTTCCCCGTTCATTATACCATGGGTGTAGCGGGACGGGAGCGTTGTCAACAGTTTCCGTGTGAAGAGACCCTTACCTGTCCAATTGCACAGTGGTTTTAGGCCGCTGGTTTAGTTTGAAATAGGAATTATTCATTAATAATTACAACAGATAAGGAATAATTTATTTAGACTTACATTATAGTACCTACTTGTATTTATATTGATTTGTTGTGTACCTTAGAAAAATAACTAAAGTGCTCTAATGGTGAAGGCAAACATCGTGAAAAAACAGGCAAGTTCAGATAACTTTGGAAAAGCTTGAAGGATATACATATGTCATTCACCAACCCGCCCTTGGCAAGCGTGATGAATTAAGGCCTAATCTCTCTCGTCATGAGATAAAACCCTGTGTCCCAGTAGTGAGAACGTTAAATACGGGTGATGTTGAAGAAGCAAAATAAACTAGTAAAATACTATTAACGATACTAAATATTATACTTTTTAAGACTCTAAAATGAGGGCTAATCCTTACACGATTTTTCACCAAAATGTTTACCTGTAAAATATTAGTGACCCAGCTTGTTTTCCCAACACTGTGTTACATAGCTTCGATCACGGTCTTATTAATTGTCAAAAGGCGCCCTACATTTTGTCTACCACAAAATGGCAGATCTTTACACCTAATGAAATTGAATGGACTTTTGTGCCTTTGTATTCAATGGGTATTATTGTACGTATTATGGATTTGTAGTTCATTGGGGCGTTCGGTTTTTGGGTTGAGTACATTATGCGGCATTTTAGTTTTGAGGGTTATGTGTTTGATTGTACTTTGGATAGTTTTGTAGGCTGTATGGGGATTCAGCCATATCAATTTAACTTTTGTAGCAGTTTGTTTACAAAAGGTCATTGACTTGATTTCTGTTTAATCTTGATTAGCAATTGTGGACATTATGTAGGTAATTTTTGCCAACTTTGTATAGAATAATAATAAAATAACTAATTGCGCTCTATGGCTTCGGTCGCATAAAAAATATCTTATTACCCTATTACAAAAAAGTGTCAAATTTGTCCAAATTTCGGCCTTATGATTTATGTATGAAATGGGACGCCTGTCTTATAATAAACCATCCAAGCTTAGAGCTAACGGGGCTAGTTAGTGCTGTGTAAACTGTACAGCAATATGTATTTATTTACTTATCTAAGTCTGAAGTGATAATTATGATATTTTGTATTTGGAACAGATAAAGTTTGCAATCATGTCCAGAATTCATACAACACCCGATCCTCTAAAATCGCGGCGCTGATATCATGACGTAAGAGCCTGTCTGACGCAGGGTTTTTACACAGCTTATTGCACTGTTAGTTACAACACTTTACAGCGTAAGCACTTAGAACAATAGTCATAGGGGACGAAAAGCTCGAAGCTTAAAAGCAACAAGCTTATGTTGCTGTGTTGTCCAGCAATATTTATTTTATATATTAGATGGATTTTTAGGCATTTGAACTTTTTAAAACTGAACTGAATTTAAAGATTTAGATTAGATGAACTGTACCTATAATAAAGGATCCAAAAACTTAAATTCCTTCTATACAATATCTATATTCTATACATCATCATCATTTCCATCTGATGTCGACAAATGGCTCCCTTAAACATTTTCAGTTGTTTAGGTCGGATGCAGCTTGCACCCACCGTGATTATCTGTCCATCTTGTTGGTGGACGTCCGACGCTGCGTTCGCTGATCCGTGGTCTCCACTTGAGAACGTTTTAATGTCATAGGTCATATGTTCTTGTGTCATTGGTCATAATATTTTGTAAGGATTATGCAAATCATTAAACCAGCTATGAATTTTCTTCACTACACTTCAATAACCTCATGTCTTTGTTACTCTCTGACTATTCACACGCTTGCTCAATAACAAACGACCGTATCAATGTGTTCGTTCGTTCCATTTTCCATTGCACTTATAGATGTCTGAATTTCCAATGAAATTATGTGGTAGGCAATAGCAATTTCAGACGAAAAACCGCTAAGGTTGAAATTTTAATTAAAATGTGCTAATTTTGGATTTGAGCACCCTCATAATAGGATCTAGGAATAGGAATGTTCATTTTACGTATCTTATAAACCGCGTAGATTGTTTTATTACAGAATACATTAATTTAGCTCAATAAACATTTTACAAAAATGGTTTTAAATAAATAAATAAATTTATATTTTTGTCTAAACGATTTTGCCACGGGCTTATCACGATGTTTTACAGTGAACCGAAAGACCTATGTGTTTCTGTTTTTGACGTAGTTTGATTATGTCTTATTAAGATGTGAAAAATCTTACCTATTTATTCAACAGTTAGCATTTATCTGATGATTGAAAAATCAGCCCTTACTCTTTAAATTGTCGGTTTCTTGACATATGTGGTAAGAACGGTCTTCAAAGAGGCCTTGTGAGGTCCGTATTTGCTTTAGTTAAACCATTTAACGGTACAATCGCGGTTTAAAGCTAAACTTCGTCATTTTGAGCTATAAATAAGTTAGGAAATAATACACTTTCTACAAATAATAGGTTCCCCTTCCTAAACTTAAAAAATCGATACTTATTTAATCGGATCAAGACTCAAGACATTTAAGTCTACATTCTATAAAAACATAAAAAATAATACGTTGATTAACCAGTCATTAAGTTAACTCACAGAATGTACCATGACCAGCAGTGGTTATTTCAACCAGAGGAAGGTTTAAAAGTTTAATAAGATAATCATGACGAAGCAAGAGCGGGCCGCTAGTAGTTCAATAACAAAATGTCTTATATTGAACAACTCAAACATTAATTTAATTTTATGAAGTCCCAGTTTAAAAGGCACCTACAACTTTCACATAAAAACTATCATTATAAAGATAAACTCCCAAAACTACTTCACTATAATTCAATTCAAACTATTACCTGTGATGAATACAAAGCGTAGTTTAACAGCGGAAATAAAGGTTACCTCACGTTAAAGTTCTTTGACTTGCCGGAGTTTATTAAGTTACTTCAGTTGCAAACTTTTCAGGCTATCCTTTCATTTCCGTTATTGTTTTAAACGTTTGTCTTACTTTGTATTTTAAATAGCTGTCCCTAGCAGTTTTGGGGAGGTTTAAGTATATTTTTACTTTAAACTGCTGAAAGATGATGTCCTCAAATATCTATAGTTTCATATTGAGCTAAGCTTGGATTGCCCATCCACAACCTTTTTACGTTGAATTTTTGGTCAACAGTTTTGTCCCAAAACTTGGGACTTCTTCAGGAACTAACACTGAAAGGACATGGATCACGACCGCTCGCCAGTCCGCAGTGTAATAAGTCATAATATTTTTAGTAACAAGTATTTTTGCAGTATACTACAATATGCAGTACTATCTACATTGTAAGTCTCCTTTATGAGAGCAAATACATAGGCATTGAAGGTATCTATGTACTCCAGGTATTACACAGGATTATCGCCTCTACCTCTACCACAATGCGATTGTTTCAGTAATAGTCGTGACCACAGAATCCGTAGGGAATACGTTCGGAAATGCACTTCAGCGTGTTTGTGGCATCTAAAGATTCATATTTTATTTAACTGGACATAACATTAAGCCAGCTTAAGAATTTTTTACAGTAACATCACATTATTACATTATACTAGCTGACCCACCCGCGGCTACAACCACTTTATTCACATGTTTTCTTACCGACTATTTAAAAACCAAAAGCACCTAAATCAACTCAGCCAGAAAAGTGGCATTGATTTTTATATATAAGATATTTAATGATTAAACGATTACACGCTCTTTTTAATGATGAATCACATACTGAACTAAAATATTTGATGTTACAACAATAATATTATTACTTAATAGTTTCTAAAGGTTGGTATATAATTTTGCTAAAGTTACAATTTAGGCTTATAAACTAAGGAAAGATTGTCTTCTCTAGACACATTACAAGTTCAAACGAGATTTTTGTACAAAAACCTTATATGGAAATGTATTCCGTATCCGAACATTAGATATTGTAGCATCACTATTAACACCTAGGCATGGCCATAACCGTTAGTACAAACAGCCTTTGGTTTTAATACACTCTTGTGTAGCATTAAGCCTAGTTTTATTTCATTCGTCCCGTGTTCATTTTATAATGATGTCTGCTTTATAATTATTTTGGTCTAAATTAAGAGATACATTTCGTGAACTTGGTAATGATTTATTTGATAGAGGTTTACCTCAGTTTTAGTAAAATTATAATTTAATTATGTATTTTCGTTGTCTGATTTAATGCAAGTTTCGTATTTAATGTATTCTGTGAATTTTTAATGATATGGTTTCGTTCGCATATAGTAATTTATACCGCTTTCATAGTTAACAACTCACTAAAAATGGTAACATGAAGGTTACATGCATTTGTTAAAATAAAATTAAGCTGTAATGAAGGTTAATTTTATTTCAACAATTAATTAATTGACTAACAAAATTAAATCTTTAATTAATATAAAATATTTTATAGCATTAAATTGTTGTTGAAAAGTTTAATAAGAACATGGCATTGGGTTACAAATTCTAAAGAAGTCCATACTTAATATAATATACATACATAGATATAATAAGAATATATATTATTATAATAAAAAATATAAGATGTTATGTTAATCAGTAAAAAAAACTCGCCATTCACGCACTTCGTCGGGCGATACAGTTACGGCCTTTTGAGTGCAATCCTGAAACTTTTTACAACTTAATCGTCTGGGGTTAGTTTTTATGACAAAACCGTAAAGACAAGAAGTTGGCCTATTCTACAGATTTAATTTCAGTATTGCAGATAAAGAGGATTCGTTTATTGTGGAGAAAGTTTAAGTGAAACATTTATGGCTAAGGGTTAGAGAAAACCTTTTGTTTTCATGTTAAATTCTATATTTTATTTTTCGTAACTGTATAAGTACCTCGTTTATATAATAATACGTTCTCACTGTTTGTTTTGAAGGGACTTGTGGCTTATCTGTATGCGGTTAAAGACATTATATACATCATGCAATATTTTTAACACCATCATGTCTGTAAATAATCTTTAAAACAAATTCAAAAACTAACAAATCGTAATATCGCGTGTTTTATCATAATATATGCAATTATTATAATGTAACTTGCACATTCTTTTATTAAGTGTATCTACCTACCTACATTAAAACATATAATATAAAATAACCACCTATTTATGTTTCCACAGGTGGGACACAAGGACATCTCTCTTGACAGAGGTTAGGTCTTAATTTAACGCTGGCCAAGTGCGGTTAGGTAAATGTCATGTCCTTAAACACTTTTTAGTAGGTACATTCTCGTTTCCTAGAGATTTCTGCATCACACTGTCAAATCACATATAAAGCGCACATACATAACTTCAAGAAGAATATCCAGAGAGCAGTGTTTGAAAAACAATACTTTGAATCGAAAGTGTGTTTCCACTAGCCAACTAGTTTTTAGAACCTGAATGAAACTAAATGTTTGCTAGTTTGCTACAGGTAGTTTTAATATTGTGAATGTTCACCTTATTGCACACTGGTCAAACGATCCCTCATTTGTAATGTGTTGTGTTCATATTTACTACCAAGACATCATCCATTCAATTAACAAGCCTTGTCAGTCGGACCATACCACGGCGAAGCATTAATTAGTTTGGAATAAATTTACATGTTAGTATTTCCTTTGAGAGTTTAGATGACATAGCTTAGTCGGATATCTCCGCACAACTTGAGTAATTAGGTAACTAGTCTTGCTAATAATTTAGTATCGCGGCACCGCGCCCTAGTTGTGTCATCGAGAAACCTAACTTGTTGACTGATTGTGCCTGAAAGAGTTTATATGAACGTAACGTGTTCTGTGGTATGAACAGTGATTCATTTATTCACAATGAAGAAAAAGACAAACACTTCTGTTTACAAGTAAATACAGGAGGTAAAAGAAACATTATCATCAGTTTAGGTACTTACTAAAATAGTGGCAAAAATAATAATTAATTATGATTTTTGATGACAATTGTCACCGTAGGGAAATAACAATATTACTCTCTATCTATACTATTATGAACTGGAGACTCTATAGGTCTGCTCATCTAGCCATTTCCCTTTGTCTATGAGTTCGGGCGAAATCGCAACCTACGCCAGGTGACCCTCACTTCTCATTCAGAAAGGGTTTTCACAGCCAATAAATAATAATCATCGTTTGAACTAAAATTAACGCTCCCCTGTTTGTTATTCACAAACTTTATCGGTAAAATTACGCTGATAATTTCACTATTATAAATTATGTAAAATGTGGTGCTTCGTAATAAAAGGTTGAGTATTTACAATGATTAGTCGCTTATGTAGCTATGGAAAGGGCTGTGTTTGGGTTTCTATAAGTGATCAAAATAAATACCAACGTAGTATGAACCATCCTGGTAAGCGGTGGTGATTATACCAAATCTCCCAAGAACTGTGCCTTCCAAAATGTAGAAAGAATTAATTTCATTCACTGCAACCCACAAATTCTAAACAACCTTATTTATTTTTCCTAGTTTATCCTGGTTTATTATTACCTTCAAATGGAGCTCGCTATTTGTCCTCTTTTGTATGCGAGCTAAAGTTCCGAGATTTTTCGTTTACGACCAACTTGTCAATGGTAATTCCACATGAAACCTGTGTCTGCGTATTTGTACAGAATGTGTCTGTTTTGGTAAAAAAAACGCCACTCATTCAGCACTGAAAATAAGATGAAAACAGAATGTCTGGTCCCTAATTTTTTACCCATAAACATCTTTATACGTTTTCATACAAATATTACTTTACCGATAAAACATCTTTTAGCATCATTAGCACACTTATATCCCATTTTTGGAACAAATGGACTTCTCTCTTAATGAGAAACGTTAGGCTTTAATTCACCACGTTGTCCAAGTGCGGGTTGGTGAATGTCAAATTCAAAGTCTTTAAAGTTTTCAGAACATGTTAGTTTCGTCACGGTATTTGCCTTCACCGGTAAAAAAAAACCCCTTTTTTCAATAGCACATATATTTTTCAAGAATAAACTCCAGAGGTGCTGGTTGTATTTGTCATTCGGAATGAAAGTCGAGTGTGCTCCCACTTTTAAAGACCAAACGACCCAATTCTTACAGTTCACCTTCTGTAAACTTCAATACTGTTCTCGTACATAGGTAAGCCTTAAAAAAGCGTAGTCCTTTCCGTATCAGTGAGAACGAATTGACAATAAAACTGTTTTACGACTCTCGTATGCCCTTGCTAGTACGGAATGCGGACCATGTTATTTACCCTGCCCAATTTTTGTATTTGGTACACTAATTTTCATTACATTTTGAATTGCGTAGTGTATTTTGGGGGTTTAATGCAGCGGTATGAAAATGGGTATCATACTTGAGACCAAATTGAAAGAAGTATTCAAATGTCTTGATATAAGATTTATTAGAATTTAGAATGATAATTCTTCAAAGTTAAATTATTGATCCAATTACTATTACCGTATGCATAAATTCAAATTCAGGTCAAATGTGAACAAAATTTATCATTATATTATTCCTTTTGTGAATATAGAAAGAATTCTTTGTGTTCCTCACAAATATTATAGGTCGTTCTGAATAGCATACTTTTCCGGCAAAAATGACTTGTATTGTGTCCAAATACAATACACGATTTATGACTTCACCTGACCTCGAGTTCAAATAGGCGTAGAATTTCAAGTTCTTTGAAACTATTGATAAACATTTCCAATGTGTTTCAAGTGGTCAGGTTCATGACAGCAGTTTCACGATAGCTCTTTTCAGCGAAAGAATTTACAATTGGAAGTGGTTTTCTGCGAAACATTATGGTATAATTTTTAGATTAGCTTGAAACTATTATTAGGTATGCCAGAAGTAATTACAAATTAAATTAATTATTTCCAGTGAGTCTTGAACAAAAGAACAGTAATTGTTCTGAGGAATGACTTCTTGTTATTACAATAGTTATATGGAATGTATAAAAACTTGACCGAATGAAATGTATTCCATATGAACTTTTTTATTAAATCTTATAAGAGGGACATCTTTTTTCTGTAGAAGGGGGTATTTTATTTTACTATGATAGATAAATGGTTATGAATAGGGTTTCCACATTTTGAAACGTTTGATACTAACGACGCGAAGCTTTGATTAGGGGCCGTCCATTAATCACGTGAGGCTCAAAAGGGGGGGGGAGGGGGTACGGAAAACATCACAAAACATCACGAGGGGGGAGGGGGGGTCTCGTTAGACATCACGTGTATTAATTTTATTAATTTTTTGTCAAAAAGCCCTATTTCTGAGAATACGTTAGACCTGTATTGCCCTAGCCTGCAGAAGGATCGTAAGCTTCTTGTGGAAAGAATATGTCAGCAGTGTGGACAGTACTTATGCACTCAAAAATGAGCAAATGAGTGCCATGGGCACCATACTGCCGGAAGGAAACTGTTCGGCCCACGCGTATCCTCACGCTACGACTAGGATGATGGTGCCGAGTGGCTTGACGAAACCGAGGTTAATATGTTACAAATCTCTTTGCCAATAACAACTGCCAGTGAAGAAGAAGCTTGACCAGTTGTAACCTTAAATGAAAGACTTTCAACTCCGTGGGACGAAGACAACATTAATTAATTACCTATTCATTAATTTTATTGCAAATACATAATATACTTAAATGTTTTTCGAATCAAAACGCCATTTTTAATTTTTTTTTTCCAGTCAAAAATAGCCTTTACATAGACTTCCAAAAAAATACACGTGATCCAGGGGGAGGGGGGAGGGGGGAGGGGGTTATCCCAAACCTCACCAAATATCACCAGGGGGGAGGGAGGGGTCAAAAAATGTGAAAAACGACCTCACGTGATTAATGGACGGCCCCTTACTGAAAACATTTTAAAACTTTGAATAAAAATAATATTTATAAGATAAATTATAAAGATCGCTTTACTTGAAAGCGTAACAAACACAATGATAAACTTTCGCCCTTAATAATATCAATATAGTATCCCCAATAACTTTTCATCTCTGAAATAAATACCCATTCGCCATCGGACCTCACATTATGCTAAGGTCAAACCAAGTATACCTATATGAGTTCCTTACGACCCATACTGATATAACGCAAGCTTCAGGCGTGAATATTCTCGAATCGAAACCCGTTTTATAAGTTTATCGCCCATTCTTGGACATGAGCCATCGTAATCTTTTAAACCTTTCGGCTCTTTGCATTTATACGCGTCCTTGACGCAAAATATAGGCCTTTTGAGATATAAGATATATGTTAATAGATTCAATATACCAGCAGACATGCAAGAGATTCGTTCTATGTAGGTACTAAACCTACTTACAATATGCAATTACTTTATATTACACATGTTAACCTAGTTTAGGCACTTGTATTATTTAAGAATTAAATTATTATGTATACCTACTATAATCTATAGCACTAAGAATTACGCATAAGTATATTTATTTTTATACATACACTAACGTTAATTCGTCCATACTTAAAGCTACTTATTGTTTCAGTTCATACACAGTTTGCATGTCTTGAAACTTCGTTTGATAGACAGAACAAAGTCAGATACGTCCCCTGTGTACACTTGAACCTGGGGCCAGCTTGTTCTAATAACTTTGGCCTTTGTTTGAAATTATTCGTCGCAAATGCGGCTATGTGGTAATAGAAGTGTCTTTATGTTACTAGCCGAGATATCAGAGCAATTGAAAAGGACTTTCGCTAGGTCAAAGCAGACACATTCGTAACAAAAGAGCTAGTTTTGGGTGAAAAATATAATAATAGGTCTATTTAGTTGATGGTCCACTTTAAACCTTAAAAGATGGAGAATTGGGTGGGTTGCAAGTAGTAAATGTTATGAATAAAATAAAGCAGAATATTTTCTATATTTTGCTTTTACTCTCATGATAATAAACCAGTTATAATGTGTTTTTAACTTTGTTTAAAATAATGAGAAAAATATATATTTAAAAACACAAGATGCTCTCGTTGTTTTATGTTTGTCGAACAACTTGACAATTTTTTTGAATTTTGAATTATTAGTAATTTTTATGTTCAAATACATTTTACAAACTAGGCATATTTAGATGAGAAAAAAACTAAATAAACAACTAAGAGGATACAAACATGATAGTTTGTGCTTAGGAGGATAAGTTTTTTAATTTACATTTATTCTATAGCTACCACCATCAAAAATATGATCCGTAAAATAATATTTACAAGCGTCGCTATTGAAAACTCGAATTCTGCGCATTAATAATCAGAAACGATAAAAGCGCAATAAAATCAACTGTTTTTCGCAGCTTCACATGAGTTTATTTTATTTGTTTCATTTTTGACATTTTGATATTTACGTTTGTGGTAGAAAATTCAATCCAATTTAATGTTAAGATTAATCTTGCAAAACGAACAAAACTCAAAATAAAAGAGCCATATTTTTCAAAGCAAGACAACGATTTTTACAAATAGAGCCCTTAAAATTCACAAGAAACCATCCCTTTTAGACGAAAGGGAATTTCAATTATGATGAACTCTTTTCCATTCAAAACAGAACACTAATTAAAAGTGAGTGGTACTTTTTCTTATTACAAAAGATTTTTCTCTATCGCTTTTGACTGGTTCAAGTAACAATTCAGTGCAAGCACTTTATAAATGTGAAAGCGAACGGAAAATTTCTTAAGACCCCGCTAATGTTATTGGTACTGGAGATAAACTACTTTTCTAGCTTCCAATTAAATAATAAATATTGTTGGACGATTCATATAGCATTTTGACGATTCATTATCTAGTCCCGTCGTGGTAACATAATAAACTTAAAGACTATAATAATAGCTATGGCAAAATTTAGGCAAAATGATTTCAGGTTATACTCGTAGGATGAATACAGAAAATCTGTACAGTTATAACAAGTATTTTTATCATTAATTGTTCTGCAAAATAGTCCTTTGTCAATTTAGACATTTTACTTCCCAGGCCTTTTAGAAATAAAAAATTCCTCATCGCGGGCGGGAAACAGTAAAGTATATTTTTCACAACTATCTTTTCCACTAAAACCTAATAAAACAAACATGAAGGTCTGTGTAACACGCGACAGTAATCACAAGGCACGTCCAACTAGATCAATCATTCGACTTTCGCCGCTATTCCGGTGACATAGGTCATTAATTTAATGTTATACTGTCAGTTCTGGTTACTCGATGTTTTATCGATATTGAGTAATAGATAGGTTATAATTTTCGATAGTTGTAGGTGTATAATGTTGACATATTGTAGAGATATAAAGTGAAATTAATTACATGTATTTGGTCGGGCCATACCTACTGCTATGCAATCGAGCAAGTTAACATATTTTAAGTACTTATTATGTTATAAAATGCGTTGTATTTTTATTTCGCACTTCTGTTTTTTTTATATGTGGACACAACGTCTATGTTCTGAGAACTTTGAAAAGTCAAAGGACTTGTGACAATTACCAACACTCTCTTACCCAGTGTGGTAAAAGAAGGTCTATCTCTTCTGCCAAGAGAGAAGTCATTATGTCTTTCCATCTATATGTACTAGCATTGAAAACGTGCATATGCGTAAATAGTAATTCTAGAATATTCCTCAAGAGCGCAAAAGCGGAGAGAGTCCGCGCTATTCCGCTCTTGAGGAATCCCCATTCCCAGCTACAATCACGTCCGTAGAAACCTTAAATCTACCCTCGGTAATGCCGAGACTCCAGTACCTACTTGTATGCAAATCCTTGCCATTGCGAGAAATCTGCCGATTCCTTCCCTAATCATTGCCGTACCATTAAGGTAATCGTGTTAGGGGAGGCAGATTATCATCTCACGACCCGTTGGCTTCATTTCAGCTTAAATAAGCTGAGTTATGCCATCGTTTTAATATTTCCGGATGAAGAGATTCTGTGTGCGGAGTTTTTGGGATTATTAGCGGTTTGAATTCTGCGTTGGTACGAGGTGCGGCTGCATCATGAGTTTTGAGGTTGACAGACATTTTCATATAGTATTTTATAATATCTCTCAATATTTTTACCAGCGTGGCTACATTACAAATTTTTGGTATAGGTACCATTTTATGAATTCACGTCTCTTTAGTAGTGTGACTACCAATATACATTTTTTTAATATCGTTATAATCCCGAGTAACAAATTTATTTATTAATAATATTTGCAGCTTAGAAACTAAAAAATTACACCAGTGTCCTTGTACTTGTACTTGGATATACCCAACAGTAGTGCCAACGTGACAACCACGACTGTTCTGCAAGAACGTAACTACGAAGAGAAGAAATAAAAAAAAGATTACGAAGTTTAGGAATTATAACGTAGTTTAAGAAAGATTTGAAAACGTCGCCTATGTATGTGACGTATACAAAACAATATTCATCACAATTGTCACCAAAAGCGAATAAGCAACAATACCTATTGATTTATTACGTGATACACAAACTTTTATACACAGAGCCTCCAACTTGTAACATTAATCTCAGTTCAGTTCAGATTTCAAAGTTTGTGCAAATTTGCTACGTGAAATCGGAAACAATTTGCAAATAACAACTAACCTCATAATTTACCCTCCGTCTCACCTTTGGAACCGTTGTGGATTGGCAATTTTGTAATCGTTTTATATTGAAGCGCCCTGTCTGTGCCCGCATTGTATAGCAAATTTTCCCGCATCATCATAATATATACATGGGTGGGGTCATTATATTACATTCATTAAATATAAGTACGGAGTTAATTTTCAATGGCATACAGCAGCACAGAAAATTTTATTTTATCGTTTTTATTATCTTTCTGCGTTAAATCGCAGGGACATATTAATGTTAATTTTTTTATTGTTTTACGCAGCATATAAGCAAAAAAAAAATCATTTTTCTAGAATTAAAGTAAAAAAGTATTACTGTGTCTTATTATGTCTTAATTATTTATTACTAATCAAAAAAGTTGCTAAAAGTTGCCTGTCTACAAGTTCGTTAACCTAATAATTCAGCCCTCACCTTTAGCTTCATTGTTTTGACTTTAGCGATGTTTTGTTTAGGGGTCTAATAAATGGTTAAATGACGCTCTAATTTTCTATGGACCATTGCATAATCAGAGTTTCTTGATTTATCATCATCATTCATCAGCTCGAGGCTTCTATTCTAGGTTTGAATTAAATCATAATAACTTAGGTATATATATTTTTAATAACGACTACTGTGGCGCAGCGGGCCATGATTTATCAACGATCTGAAAATATTTATTTATTTGTTCCGAGTGTCTTGGTGTTGAATATTTTTAATAAAAAAATATCTATTATTGTATATAGTATACCAAAAATCTAGCTCCCGCAGGTTTGAGCTTACCACGGGGTTAGATGTTGCTGTGTGAAATGTCCAGCGATATTTATATTTATTAATAACTTAATTACGTTTAGCACAGCGTCGGACGTCCACCAAGCAGATGGACGGATGATTTAGCAAAAAAACATGATGAACTCGTGCCAACTCAAAAGAATTTTAAGAGCTACTGTGGCTATAATATTGATGATGATGATGATAATCATACATAGTTGTAATTAACCGTAAATGTACTATCTATCAGCACCGCAACAAGATTTTTTTTCGGAAATAAAACGTTAAATACATGAAAAATCGGTACCGTAAAAGCTTTTAAAAAATAAACCGAGAATTTATCGGATAAGTGAGGTTTTTAGCTGAAGAATTAAATGTACATATTTTATAACGTTCTTTATGTTTTTAACGGTTTTTTCGTTTTATTCCGCGTTCGCTTCTTTTTACTCGTATAAACAAATAAATATAAATATTGCCGGACAATTCACACAGCAACATCTAGCCCCGTGGTAAGCTATATGACTACAAAGCAAAAAAAAGTTATGGAATCCAATTTCATGAACGAATTATTAATTTCTTATGAACTATATAATTATTTTACTGTTAGAACTTGATAAAAACATAAAACAATTTGCAAAGGTCGTGGATTTAAACCCAGCCGAGCACCACTTTGAAGGGCATGTATCATCAACCTGCAATAGACCAGCGTGATGAATAAAGACCTAATGACCTAATCTATCTCGTCAAGAGAGAACTCCCTGTGTCCCAGCAGTGGGAACGTAAATATGATGATGATTCTGTTACCATCCTTCGGCGGTCAACCACCCGTAACTCCAAGTCATAACACAAAGCTAACAAAACACAGATGGCACACAAACAACAATGTCACAAGCAATTAAAAGCTTAATCAAAACTTGTTAACAAGCTCTTCATGTTGACTCTGTCGGCTAACAAGTAGTGACGTCACTCATATGTCATAATGGAGACGAGGAGAGAGTGGATTTGACAACTAAACGTAGGTTTTGGAGCGCATATTTCAACTAGGTTTAAGTTAACAAGTTTTATAAGGATATTTTAGAATAAGGTTTTCCGGCATAAGGATTATACCGACACATTTATTTCCGTTCGTGATTATATACAATAGAATGACGGCCAGACCGGAAAATATTTTTATAAACTCGGTAGTGAACGTGTTAAGTCATATTAATTGTAAGTTTGAATTTAGTTATAAACTTAAAAAAGCGCTATAAAGCCAACTGATGAAAAAATTCTGATTTAACTCTTGAGCTGTAGGCTGTTTTGTGTGTGTCCCTGTGTCCCAGCGGTTAAAACATAAATAGGGTTCATTATGATGATTTGAACCACCAACTTTCGGAATAAAAGTCCAGTGTTCTCCAGCCTAGTTAACAGGGCTTTTCTAGGGCATCAAGAATATCTATTCTGAATAAGTAGATACTATGTAAGCAGTATTTCTTCAGAGATAGGTAAGAACGGGCTCAAAACCGGTCGAATATGGCGCACGCCGGCCCATATTGACATTATTAGGGGAAAAAGGGTTTAACCCTTTTGCCATAACTCTATCCACTGAGTTACGGATGCCTTTCCATTTTTAGGGTTTCTTGAAGAGATTTCTGAGTCCCAAATAAAGTTACTATTTATAGAAATTAAGGATTGAGTTACTTTGGCTATGTAACCTGTAAAACATATAATTTTGCTGTAGCCCCGCCCCATTCATCGCTAAACAATAGTCGATGAACTGTTTTTCGTATATTCCGGAATGCTTATATTCGGAATTACGATGTAATGTATGAATAAATAAAAATATAGATAATCTTCAAAGACTAGAAACATCAATTAAGAATTTACAATAAATAAAATCTTTGGACGTTTCGACCACAACAAGAGTAGTCTTTCTCAGAGTGAGCGTTCTGTTTTGCTACGTCTCCTCGGACCTCATGCGCGCGGTTCTCATTCAATGTCAATGAAATAAATCAAGAAGAAAAATCAAGAGAGTTTAAACCCACGACCTTCAGAATGAAAGTAGAATGTGCTTAGCCAACACGACAATAAGGCATTTGTAGTACGTATTAAGACGTAATAAAATAACAGAAAAATAACAATATAAACAATAAAGTTGTTACAACTAGCTAACTAGTAACTATATTCATTAAGCTTTTGTTGGAGGGTGAAAATGTATCGCTATTTTAACTTCTCTGTAACTTTTAATTACTGAATATGAACTTTAAATTACTCCAAGTGATTGCTATATATCTTTATTATTATTTCATACTAACTTTGCAAGTCGCTTTTACACTAAAACCATGTAAATCTTTCTATATTTATGTATATGTTACGGCTAATACCCGAAGTGCGGCTACACCTAGTTCTAGCCGGTTAGAACTAGGTGTAGCCACTTACTCTTGGTTAAACCTAGTAATAGCCGATTGTTTTCGGGTAAAACTAGGTCTAGCCTTCATCATGCCGGCTACAACTAGGTCCAGTCATTCCCTGTTGGATAAAACTAGGTCTATCCGATATCATTCCGGCTAGAACTAGGTCCAGACAATCCCTGTTGGATAAAACTTAGATGCGTGTCCCGCCTGTTCCTGATTGTTCCTATTATATTAAAAATTGCACTCCTAATAATTTGTGTTTATTATTACAATGTGATTTAAAAGAATAAAAAAAATCTCTACGTTTCTTTTTATTGGATGTTTTTTTCACAACCAATCCCTGTTAGATGATCATAATCATAATCATAAATATTTATTTGTATGAAACATAGGCTTCATTAATGATCTTATAAAAAAATTTTGCACAGCCATGTCGCGCCCAGGTGGGCATAATAATTTCAATGAATTTTAGAACATTTTGATGATAAGTAGGTTCCTTCCCGTTGACAATGGGACAATGGGAATTATATTAAACAAATGGTACATGCATTATTATAATTATATCAATTTTAAACACTTATGTCATTAAAATCAATTATTACATTACATTCATAATTTCAATACGATAAAACTAAGAAACGCGCTGCTGCTGCAGACGCTGTGAGTCACTCTCGCTAGTAGACCTTCAGTAGATCAGCAGCACCTGGCGCTCACAACCTGCAGAGGCACGTGACTCGCTATGCCCTCCACCCCGCGCCGCTGCTGCAGATGCTGTAGGTAAGTCATGAGTGAGACGCGGGGCGGAAGGCTTGGCGGGACATTCATCTAAGTTTTATCCAACAGAAAAGAAAATAAAGAAAGAAAATTCGTTTATTCAAGAATTTTTGGCTTACAAATATACATACAAATACAATAAAATAAAATTAGATTGGAACAACACACGGCTACACCTAGTTTTAGCCGGTTAGAACTAGGTGTAGCCAACTTACTATTGGTTAAACCTAGTTCTAGCCGGAATGATATCGGATAGACCTAGTTTTATCCAACAGGGAATGGCTGGACCTAGTTGTAGCCGACATGATGAAGGCTAGACCTAGTTTTACCCGAAAACAATCGGCTATTACTAGGTTTAACCAAGAGTAAGTGGCTACACCTAGTTCTAACCGGCTAAAACTAGGTGTAGCCGCACTTCGGGTATTAGCCGTAACATATATAAAAGAAAGTCGTGTTGTAATTTTAAGAGCGGCTGAATAGTCATATAGATATATTTTTATTAATCGTAAAAAAAAACACCCAGAGCAACTTCAACAAATAACTTCGGGTCGTACTATATTTTCTCCCGAGGCGAGAATCGAACCCGAACTTGCGTTACAACGGACCTTTACCCACTGCACCACAGAGGTCGTCAATTATAAATTAAATCAGTTTCATCCAGTTTTCGATGTAAATGAAGGCACACGCTTGGGACTAAACTTTTTTCATTAGTTGTTATGAGTTCACAAAGTTAGTATGTATTATGATTGGCTGGTAATATGTAGCGCCAAATAAAAGAGATTTTTGTGCAATCATTATCATTGGTAGCGTTATATTTTGTTCACATTACCCATTTTTTCATTTAGAAATTTTCATTATTACCTTTTTTACGTACGCTTTACGCATTGCTAGCTAGCTAGTTGACATTAGTGGGTTGGTGAATGACATAAATGTCCTCACAATGTTTGAGAACATTGAAAAGTTTGAAGAAGCATACCGGTTTGCATTCACCGAAAAGCGCACATACATTTTTCAAGAAGAAACCTTGAACTGGATAAATTCTAAAACTTCTATCATTTTACTATAAAACATCATTAGATTGTAACGCGGAAAAACCCACACGGCAAATATCGAAAAATGACTTATAACATTACATTCAACAATGCTCAGAATTGCTCGTCGTTTTGTCATTCTCAAAATGAACCTAAAAGACTTCCAACTCCACATCTCCTTTTTGCCTTTAAATAATAAATGGAGGGGAAAGATTCAACATGAAATAAATATCAGGTCGCTCGGACCAATTGTTGGGAAGTTTCTTTTTGTCAATGTGTCAGGGTAAAGCTTTGTCCATAATTCGAGTTGTTGCGATGCGGATTTTTTTGCATGCAACACTATAATAGAGGTTTGTACTTTTGATTCAACAAAAAATAGAAATAAATAAATAAATATTGGACAATTCACACAGCAACTAAGACCCTGGTAAGCTTTAAGCGATTCTCTAAGACTGAATGGTTTGGGTTGGTATGATATTAATTGCGCGTTTATGTGCGCTTTGTACACACTTGCTCTAACGGTGAAGGCAAAATTTTGAGGAAACCGACATGTTCTGATCACTTTGAAAAGTTTGAAGGATATGACATGTGTCCTTCACCAACCCGTTCTTTGCCTAAGATCTCTCGTCAAGAGAGTCCCTGTGTCCCAGCATTGGGAACGCACATATGGTGATGATGAAATCATATAAACCAATTTTTCGTACCAAATCGCTACATTTCCCTCGTACCCTAACGGTACGTTCACACGGAGACACGATTTTCTCTACCGAATCGGTTTTTTGCAGGATACGGTTTAGTGGCCTATGTATTTCAATGAAGGAGTTCACACGAGCATTCGGTTTCAAGATACGACAAAAAACCGAATCCTGCTGAAGTTGACATCCGATTGTGCGACTACAAACCGATCCGGTTTGTATATACTGATACTGCAAAATCCAGATCCGATGCAGTGGTATAGGGCATTTAATACATGCGTTCACACGAGGGGAAGATTCGGTTTTTTGTCGGATCTTGAAACCGAACGGTACGTTCACACGGAGACACGATTTCCCGAATCTTATTTTCATCGGATCTGGAAAAAACCTAATGTTGTATTCGCAAGAGCGCGCTCACACGTTGATTTGGAAGCGATGGACGTGAACAGTGTTGCTGTACTATACTGGTATTATCGCCGTCAGCGTCGTAGAAAAAGATTGTGGTTAAACCCAATAGTACAAAGAAGATCAACAGTTGGTGCCTTTACAACTCTAATGCAGCAGTTAAGGAATGATACACAAATTTTTTTTAACTACTTCCTTGAATGATAATTTAATACTTTTAATTCCTATACCTACATTTGATAATCTTTTGAAAAAGGTGGAAAAAGAATTGAAAACCGGATCGGTTTGTAGTCGCACAATCGGATGTCAACTTCAGCAGGATTCGGTTTTTTGTCGTATCTTGAAACCGAATGCTCGTGTGAACTCCTTCATTGAAATACATAGGCCACTAAACCGAATCCTGCAAAAAACCGATTCGGTAGAGAAAATCGTGTCTCCGTGTGAACGTACCGCACATGAGAACAACATTAGGTTTTTTCCCGATCCGATGAAAATAAGATTCGGGAAATCTTGTCTCCGTGTGAACGTACCGTAGGGCTTGGACCCCGATACATCAATGCAGTCACCGATCGGTACAGATCCCTTTATTTGCCCCTGTAAATAATAGAAAGGATTTCTCCGAGGCGCCAGGTTCTGATCCGAAACACGATGTCAACGATCATTGTCAAATCAATTGAGATATTGTGATTTTTATGTTCTAGGGCTTTGCCACATGATGCAATTTAAGTAAATTTATTAAACTTTTTTTTAAACCTATATGTGTTATATAACTTGTTGTAATTGGAAGAGCTGACTTGGCATTATAAACATATAGACTCATATATAAATTAATAAATAAATATTACTTACAATTACGTAAACCATTATATATTGTTTTGTATTAATTCAAATCTGCCACCAGAATACAGTGTCTAAATTGCTACCTAAAGTTTTAGAACTAGTAATTTGATAGATACACTACAGACATGATTATATTTACTACGAGTAGCTTTAAACCGCGAAGTTTGATAGATACATTACAGACATAATTATATTTACCTACTAGTTTTATACCGCGATTTTACTCTTATTGAATTCAACGTGACCAAAAGTAGCCTGTTTTCTCAATTTTGCTCTTTTTAAAGTTATATTTTCCTAAGTCAGAACCCTATAACTATAAACCAGAACCAGACCAGAATTTAATACTTTCACCCCGACGCCTCTCAAAGATGCAGCACAAAAGGCTTGACTACGGGGCAGTTTTATTTTAGCTGGTGCACTTTGCTTTTTGTTATTTTGCACAATAGTTTTACTGTCCAAGACTTTGTGTAGGAAAGTAAATATGCCCTTTATGGAAGGTCAGGGTTAAATATTATAGGACAGCTCTTTTAAAATGTGTAATTTATTGCGAAAATTCACTTTCCAACTTATTTAATTAACATTTTTCCTATGCAGCAACATTGTATATTTTCACATTGGTTGGAATCGTCCAGCAATGTGGTGAATTTTCCAGCAATATTTATTTACATACCAGCAATATTTTGTGTGTGTATAACATGTATTTATTTTAAAAGTTGTTATTCAATTCAATTAATATTTCGACATTTTATAAGAATAGGTCTTACTAAACTTACTTAGCAAACGTAAGAACCCAGCAGCAATAAAATAAATTACAATCGCCCATCGACCCCATAATAAAACACACACAATTGTGTCATCAGTTATTGATGGTTCAACTTTAACCAACTTCGGCCATTATACGCAGGCCGTCTTGTGGTCGTTAATAACCATTACCAGTTTAGATTGACACTTCCTCCTTCCCCTGGACCCGCTAATTTATGATTGGGCAGGGGAAGAGGGGAGGATTGACAGAGTTCTTTTTACATTGGCGCTGGGCTGACGCCGGGTGTCACTTCCTAAGAGTTGTAGCATGAAGCTGTCGAACTAAAGTTATATTCTTCTTATAATCTTTTACTTATACACTAAAATTTAACTGAAAAAACAGGCAGCAGAGTGTTTTTTTGTGCTGAACTGTAACTACCACTTACTGCGATAAACAAAATGTCTGATGATTATACCAACTTCTTAAAAATTCTGGGTTCTGTTATGGACCCGTGCGTAGTAATGAGACGATATACAACCACGCCATTATTATAAGCTGATCTTAGATCTTCGTGATTTGTTCTTAGAGCCATATTTTTAAAGCACATATATTTTTTCAAGAATCAGAGGTGCGCGTCGGAGTTTGAACTCACGACCTTTGGAACAGCAGTATGAACATAAATATTGCTTACGCAGCAATGTCTTTAGTCTAAGTTTATAACTCTGAGGTAAAATCTATTAAAACTAGGTGAGCGTTTGCTTGAAATGGCTTATTTTTCCTCGAGGTTGTCATTGTCAGATGATCTTTGGAAAAATTGATGTGATTCATAATTTTCTTCAAGTGCGGAAACTTTTCTACTTAAAATTATTAATGTCTATAGAGCAGTTGGTGCTAATTTTTATCAGTGAAAGTTTTATGAAATTCATTGGTGTAGAAAAGTCAGGGCTTATAATTTGGAAATTCTTATTTTTTCAGTTATCGCGATGCGGTTGTACCTACTCATTATGTTATCGCATATAATTACCAATAAGGCCTTATTCGCACGAGAGTATTTTAACGAATGTTAAAAAAACGTTAAAATTCGATCTTACAAACATTTGTTCCAGAGCAGAAACGAATCCTTATAGGTTTTGTTGTAGTTAAGCGTTTAAAATCTCACATACACACTCACAAACTTTTTACTTTTATGTTATTTCTTTCCCATAAAAGTCACAGAGTTAATATATACCTATTGCTAGATAGTCTAGATAAGATAGGAATGAGATTTCAGTGCCCAAATCATGCCTTCGCTAGCTCCCACAGTCTCCTAACGAACTTACTAATCCTATTTCAGCTACACCGTATTATCAGGGAACTATTTCAAGAAGATTGAACAAGTTCCGGACATTGGACAACTTCCTACAAATTGGGTAACGATTCCTCCTTATACTTGTGAAGCTATTATGTCAGCACTTTCATGGAATTAGGTTTTGTATTTCCTACGAAAAAATGGTTTCAAAATTACTTTATTTAGATCACTTATAAAATTTTAATTTCTAATAATTAGAAATTACAATTATTGTTAGTACCTTGTTGTGATGGAATGCCAGCGGCCAGCATAATTATTGTAATAGCAATGAAGATTTTATATCCTACTCTATTCTCTAAATTAGAGTCGAATAATTGTGCGATAGTAATGTGCCCGATGAGATAAGTATATTTTATTTTATCCGCTTACAAAATCACTTGGAACACGAAACAATTACGAAAAACGAAAAACTTGGGTTTTTATAAAGATACTTCAGTGAAGCTCCAAAATAATTTTATGAGGCATCCCAGCCAAACTTTTCGGGAGTTTCGAGACTTTTTCCCTAAAGCCCGAAGTTTGTCTGTGTGTCAAATACTAATAAAGTTGTACGGAATTCTTTAAAGCTTCTTGTAGAATTATGATAACAACAAATTGTTTTGATTGTCGTTATCTTTAAGTAACCATTAATCAGAATGTTATATTGCCCTCTTTAACACTATCTGTGCCCATGAAACGAGCACGACAACAGCGAGCTTGGGCATTGAATGTGTTAATGTCGCTCGAGTAACATTAAATTTAGCATCACTCTTCGGGCTCTCCTACAATTGGTATTTTAAAAGGTTTTCAATAATTGTCATCTACTAACCATTAAACCATTAAATGTAAACTATTTAATTTATATAAATTGCATTCTGTGTTGCTCCGCGAATTTTCTACAAATACTGCATTTGGTTTTCAGCTAGTTTCCGAAAACAGCATTGTCATAAATCCGTGACCTAAATTAGCCCGCGGGCAAAACCTGACAACAGCAGGCCAATTAGTGATTCACAGATTGGAATCTAAATATTCTGCTATGCTTACATACCCGCAGTGATCATCACGAATAACTAATATCACTAACGAATGAATAATTTGACAATATATTTAATTTAACCCATTCAATAAATAAGTACTACTGGATAATTCACACAGCAACAACAAGCAGCTTGTGTAGATATCTAATCTCTGTGTAGATAGATATCTAATAGATTTAGTTAAAATACACTAGAAATCACCCAGAACATTTACACAATTATTTGTAGACCTTACAATTTTTTGTCCAGAAGCGGGAATCGAACACGCAACCTTTTGCGACGTAGGACCTTTACCCTCTTTGCAACAGAAGTCGAATCTTGGGGAATTTGGTATACTCACCTAGGTATACCAGGTGACCTGTCACCTGCCTGTCTCCTGTTATTAATTTCTAAATCATGTTGACTACTATCGAAGAAATAGATAGCGTAATGATGGCTAGGCCAGTTCTACAATAGAACATACAAGCTAGAGAACTACTCGTTAGAATTTCACAATGAATGCAAACTCTATGCGCTTCAGTTAAATTGTGGCTTTGCTAGCTAGGGTTGGGCGATATTCATAACAGTAATATTATGAAAAAGGTTGGTTTTCTTATCATTTAACCTGTCCTAGGTATTTTTCTATGGATCCTTAAACTACCCATTATTTTATGTATGTAGATTATCTAAATTTCTGTTTGTTATCCAACTTCAACACAAACTTCGATTCGAACATACAACGGATTCATATTTTCTGTATTATTTTTTGTTACATAATTTATGTAATTTAATTTATTTCTAGAGGCTCATAGTAGTAATAGTTGTTCGCTATTAACCTTAGATCATCGTTAAAAATGGCCATAACTACGTTTTAAAGTTTTAAAATAAAATTAAGTTCGGTTTTTGTTTTAAACAAAATATTACACACAATTAACTTTTCAACTACAATAATAAAATAGAAATTATGAAATAGAGTAAAATTCCCCACACTAGGAAACCGTGTGGCACAGTCGAATGAACAAACGCGTGTGCATCCAAGACGATTCACATCCTTTGATATTTAGATCCGATTGAAATTCGCGCGACGACGAGAAATTGTTTGATGTTGTTTTGCCGCTCGTCGACTAATGGATTAACTGTAATTTACTTCAAAGGAATTAGGTGAGTGAACATGCCCATGCTCGTATCGGTTTCGTTTCTATATTTAGATTTGGCTTGAAAATCTGTTCGTTTTCAGTACCTATAGGTATCGATTTAAGAGATTTTAAGTAATAGTATTAAAAAGCAAGGACTTGTTCCAAAAATGACTCTAATAGGTGTTCTGTATGCCCTGATTTTACGAAAAAAAGGTGTTTATATCTTCTGAAAATAACACTAAACAGGTTAAATAACTAAAACCAATTTTAACTTTTAACCAATTTATGAAAAATATTTGAAAATAACGTTGTTGATATTCTAATAAACTAAATAAAAACGAACCTTTCTTCGCCTCTCCAGTGTAAAACATCTTAATAATACTCGCAGTAAAAACTGTAGAAAAATCTTACAGCTACTAAAGAAACCCATAAATTTTAAATTATCTTGATAAAGTACACAGATTTCACGAAGATACAGCTAATATCGTAAGATGCATATTATATAGGGCTGTGAACATAATTTATTTTCTCACCTAGGAGTCATAAATAGGATGGAAGTAGACGTTTTTTACCATCATAATTTCATTGAACTTGATTATTCATGTTTATTACTAAAATAAGTGAAAGTAAAAATAATACTTGTACAAATATATATAATTAAATCTATTTATATAAATAAAAATGAATTGCTAGTTTGGATGAAGTTTAAATAATGCCCAAAATTTCTTTTTCACTGAAACTTTCATTTTGTTTCATAGTGTTTGAGAAATTTTAATCGCAAGCAGCTTCGCCTTCTTACTCTTAGAATCCACTCTTTATTCAAGCAAGTGTATGTTGATAATGGATGGAGTTCGTATTATGGTCATAAATCAACCAGCAGTGAAATGGGACCCATTGTGATATATTTAAGGGTGAAGGTCATAGTAGAACTTAATGGAAGGTTTTGTGATTTCCGTAAAAACATTTTGTTGCTTGATAGTGAGTTTTTTGTACCTATAGAGGGAGCATGATTAACTAATTTTTAGGAAAAGCCATGGCTATATTTTTTCCCTTCATTATCATCGTAACTATCCATTTAGCATACTGGATTCGGGGCTAGTCAGTAAATAAATATTGAAGAAAATTCACACAGCAACATCTAGCCCAGTGGTAAACTCGAATCTCGTGTTACGGGTGCTACATTTCTGTTATACATATACATCATCATCCCTTTACGTTCCTACTGCTGAGATACTGAGAAACAGGGACTTCTCTCTTGTTGAGATTAGGCCTTAACTCACCACGCTGGCCAAGTGCGGGTTGGTGATTGACATTATGTCCATAAAATTAAGCTTATAATTATGATGGATAAGAATAAACAAAAAGAATGAGCTATCACACAATCTAGATTAGTGAACATTGCATGAGCTTACAACAAACAAACAAAACTAAATGCAGATTTCGTTCAGAAATTATTATTATGCAATTCAATACGATGGTAACAGGCGCCGAAAACGACACATGGGCATAAAAGTTCACGAAAATATTAATTTAAAAATAGAATAAGAAGTAGCAATTTGGGTGACTATTCTAAAGCTAAGTATTCACACACGGTCTTACGTGTGGACCGCAAAAGTCACTCTCAACTCTGTGAGTTTTGCGGTTCACACGTTGATTTTTACTCGACTTCGAGTAACTAAACTATCGAGTAATATTTACCGTATGTGCGTTAATGATCTTTATCAATTCATTCAAATAACCTGACATCCGTTCAAGTAAAGTTAAAGGAATGATTGTTATCTTTTTGTTACCAAAGGCGCAATTTGATAACATTTGATAATTTTCATTAAAGCTCTTCATTTTGTAGCATTTCGGAAGAAAGTTTCTCAAATTCCTATCTCAGTACTCACCAAGGTTTTGGTTTCCTCTCAGTGCTTGTCTTTAACTAAAATAGCGAACATATATTGATGTTGAAAATTCAAGAGGTAAGTGTGCATTTACTGCTGATAATGATGACATGAACAACTTTAAATAGACGAATACACATAAAGGCAGCATGTCTCAGGTAATATGACTGCGGTAACATCTGTAGTATTTGAATCGGGTCGTGACTTTCTGCTATTAAGCCGGTGCTTCCCTGTAGGCTTAAGCTGCGGTTTTTAAGCTGCAGCTTGAATTTACCAGCCATAAATTGCGGTGTTGCAAGCTGGACGTATTCTCGTGGTCATTGCAGCTTCGAATCTTAAACTTCTGCTTTGTGATTGTGAGAAAATTTGTTTGAAAATAATATTTTATTTAAGATAAAATATACCATCAATTATTTTATTAGAGACAGAAATTAATTTCTGATTTGAATTTCTTTGATGATAATGGAAATGCTTTGAGATGAAACATGTAATGACTTCAAATTACTTAAAAGAAAGCTTCAAAAATATACATAAATTAATTGTATTTACCTGTTCTTCTGATTAACATTAGAGTGGATAAGCTCGTTAAACTAGCAAGTGATATAGCACATATAAAAGATGTCAGGGGCTGAAAAGTTTCTAATGGAGACCAAGGATCGACAAACGCAATAATTATCGTGCTCAAACAAGATATATCTTAAAATAAATTATATTATATTTCCAAATAGTCAAGTACCTAGCTGGTTCACCAAATAAACTTTATAGCAGTGGACGTCCGACATGATGCGCATCATTTCAGCTGTACACTGCTGTAAAATGTTGAATAAAGTTTTGACCGCAATTTTATTGTGTACGTCTTATCGAAGTTCTCAATCGCAACTTAAGTGTTGAATCTAAGTTCGGTGATTTAGAAACTTGAGTATTCAAGACAAAATAGACATCATTTACAATTATCTTCTGTCAGTTAAATAGGCCTTAAGGCTTCTAATGTGATTTTAAATTCAAATGGCATTACACTTTTCTATCTAAAAAACTAGCATCGTTTCTCGTATCTCCCGTACGTGACTGGTCGTAATAAAGCCTAGACGAAAAGCTTAGACAGAGCTCAGAGAGAAATAGCAAGATCACACAAGTTACCTGGAAATAATGATTTCATAATTATAAACATTTTATTTTGACTAGTATTGAAAATAGATCTGACTCCAAACTAACCAAAACCAAATTACCTACCTTACCATAATAGCATGTACGAACCTATATGGATGTAATTTATTACTGCATTCTTCTTCTTTTATTTTTGGCGAACGTGACTGTAAACAGATATAATATTATACTTGGCCTCGAGTTTTGAAGTCTGCGTTTTAGGTTTCCAGCAATACTTTTTTTTTAATATGAAGTTTGCGTAACAGATGCCAGAAGTCTGACGTATATAAAAATCCAATGGCATTTTTTGTAAAACCACCTACATGGCCAGTCACGTTTGCCAAAAATAAAAGAAGAAGAAGAATAAATCTAGATAAAATATTTTAACTATACATACAAAAATAACACCCGGAATATTGTTTACAAAGCTATTAAATGTAAGAGTATCCTTGTGATTTCCCGATGCCTACGTCACACCGCTATTACTATAAGCATGAAGCTTGATCAGTTTCATGATAAGATTGTTTGATGTGAGCTTAATGGCTGAAGGGCGTAGTTTTTGCTCTTTTATTACTTTTGACGTAACCCCACAGATTGCTTTATAAAGAAAATATACATTGAAAAAGGTTTTAGTATCATCTGAAAGTCAATCTTCACATTTGCCGTTTGGTGGCAAATTTTGATGTGGTTTTCCGGTCGTAGAATAGTACCAACTCATTTTTACGAGTGGAATTAAATTTACTAAAGCATACACATGAATCAGAAGATACATATTAGAAGATAAGCGGTAGCGTTGTTCTATGTACTGTACCAAATTACTCCAATCACCAACCCGTTTGGTATGCGTAATAATGTACTGAAATCCTTATAAATGAATGTTATATATTTTATAAAATTCATAGTCTTTCTAAATTATTGTTAGTCCAACAAATAAAAAACACACCATGCACCTAACTTTTATAGTTTTACTTTGTGACTTAATACCTTATTTTTCGATAAAGATTTTACAGGAACTTTTAGTTTTAGGTTTCCTGCAAAATTGAAATGTCTGTCTGTCCAGTGAACCCCTCGGGGTGCGCTGATGAAACATAGGTTTTTTTTTATTCGCTTTGAGGCCAACGAATGAAGAATGTTCTAGTTGAAGTTCAGTTCAATTTGCTTTGTATGTAGAAAAATGTCCTTTACTAGTAAATTGATCCAACAATTTTACAGCAAAAAAAATTATAATACTTCACGTAAAGTTAGGTACCTACCTACTTTTACACAAGTTTATAAATAAAATAGAAAATAATCACTACGTTGAATCTATTTACGTTGCCCCTGCTGGGACACAAGGACTCCAATCTTGACGACAGAATTAATTAATTTAAATTAAAAAATAAATGGTAAACTAGATGAAATTCTATAATCTATCAATCGATGAAAAACACTTTATTGTACACCACATATAAATAACAGTACTAACATTAAACGCATTAGTCGCTGAAGAGCGATCTCTTCCAGGCCAACCTTTGTGTTTATAACCAGTTTGTGTTAACAGATAATTATTAAGGGAGGTCTAAGTCCAGCAGTGGACGGCTGAAATTATGACGATGATTATTGGTAATAGTATAATTCGTTATTTTAAGGGGGATATTCAACCTCTTGCGTATTAGGTGCACCTTTGCCCGCCAAGAGGTCGTCAAAAATATTAAATTTAAATATAAAACAGTAATAACTCCCTTAAAGGTCCAAAATGTTATAAATAACTAATATTAGACCGTAAACGCCGAGTAATAGCCACGTGGTAGAATTATACCCGATTTACAGATTATGGGACACTTTTCGTTAGCCATGGGGCAGTAACTTATAGATGAGGTAATTTATTTTATAATTGAGAACTAACTTGTTACTATAACTTGTTTTACGGGTGCTAGATTTCTGATATACCTAATTATAACATAAATAGAAAAAAAATTATACATATTTAACACACTCAGAACAAATATTTGCAGATAGAACAAATTTAAGTCTCGAGGCGGGAATCGAACTTGCAAACTCTTCCGTCGCCGGTGGACCTTAATCCTCTGCGCCACAGAGGTCGTCAAATAATAACCCTTTAAAACTCACCACGCCACATTCGTAGCTCCTTACTTCATTAGCAAGGGCCCTTATCACCGGTGCGTAATTCACGTTATTTATCGCACCAAACCAGCGATTTTGTCGATAATATCACCTCACTTATTTTGCTGAGCTTTTGCCAAACCTTTACTTTTAAATAATTATAATTTACTTGCTTGTGTATGTGGTTAATAACCAATTGTAAATTACTATTTTATATTATTATTTATCTTAACATTATTATTATTAATGGCGGCTAGATGCTGCTGTGACTCAAGAATCAAATCTATATATAATATTTACACTCACACTCCACAGCAAGACAGTCTATAAAATTAGGTATATCTCCGGAGATAGAACATCAAGCCTTCATCAGCCTTTCATCAGCCTTCATCAGCCTTCATCAGCCTTCATCAGCCTTCATCAGCCACGAAAGGCTGATTTGACGCATTTTCGTCAAATTATTGCTTTTTACGGTATTCTGATATAAATAGAATTACAGGGCCTTACCGTTAACACAAGTTTTTCACAACAGAGACCAGATTTTGCTCTAAAAAGCAGCATTGTTGCGAATGAAAGTTGAATAAAGTGTACACAAAGTTGGATAGAGTCAACTTTTGTTCTAGCCTAGCGTTGAAGAGCTTCATACGAGTTTTTGTTCAGTAACGGGATATTTTCACGCTTTTTTCTACCATATTTTTTTGCTTTCTGCTTGTTTTTGTTTGGGAATGTAGGGCTACAGACAATGTATGATTTTTATTATTTGTGTATTTTTACTTTAGGATATAGTTTATTTTGATTTGACGATCCTAGAACTTAGTGAATCCAGTGCGTAATGGTTTAAGTTTAGAGTTAGAGTAAATAATACTAAGTACATTAGAAATAATAATACCTATCTTATATCTTCCCAACACTTATTATGGGCTTTTGGAAGGAGAAGTTAGGAAGAGCGATGATCAGTTCGTTCGATTATATATCGATATGAATATAATAAATGATGAATTTTCGGTACCCACACAGCAGTGTGGCGACGGCTGGGGAGTTAATGTGTTAAAATGTTGTACTATCCCACGGTTAAGTTATACCGTTATAACATTTACCCAAACTAAACTTTGACAAAATAGCCAGCCAGAAACTTGTGAGATTGGCAAACTTGACAAACTCTAGTTACGAACTTGCAGTTACGAGATTGTGTCATGGGCACTGATAGTGTTAAAAAATAAGCTGCCGCTTGAAAGCGTTACAAACATCTATACTTACCTCTTTCCATCTATCTATACCTATAAGTATTTAGATATTCATCCAAACACACAAACCTTCGCATTTATATACTAGACAGGATTAACGCCTGGAGGAATAGAAGTCAATGCCCCTAACCTCTCCATGTTTGCATATTTTCAACCATAAAATGCTTAGATATTCTGTATTTACATTAGTTAGATATCGACGTATAAAATAAATACATGCTTCTGATCGTAAAACTAAGTTTACTGCTCAACTAGCATTAAATAGTTATTGATAGAAGGGGAACTCGTAAGATATAATTGACTTAAAATAAAACAAACAAATTATTTTATTTTTCAACACAATGACACATTAAATAATAAAAATAATAATAATAAATAAATCCACTTACTTTGCAAGACTCTCGTCAAAATACCATAATGCATATCGAATCACCCAACAAGCGATTTCAGAAAGTAATATATAACATACCAGTTTCACTTCCATAAACCACTATTTTCTGACCTCTGTGGTTAAGCTCCCGCCATTATCATATCGAGAGGAATAAACAGATGGGTTGATGCTAAGAATGGCCGTCGCACAGTGTTGAGAACCTTTCGAGACACGAACACATTTGACGCAAACATTTTCAGCCATAAAATAAATATATACACCCTTTTCTGTCTAAGGTGTCCGATGGAGGAAGAAATTGTATTTATAATATTCCTCTCATAGACTAACTCTGTCTCTCCGTGAAAATGGCTCTTGTAACAATGCCAAAATATCGGGAAACTCAATAGCATTAAAATCATAATACCCCCTGTCATGTTCTACTATTGTTAAAAACCATGATTGTTTAAAAAGTAAAATCTCATTTAATTCCTTATTAGGCTATATGGGGGACTCAGTCTCGTGGTCTTAGAATGGTAACAGTTTATATTTACCCACGCAGCGAGAAATGTTTCGCCTTTGTTGCAGAAATTTGCAGGTTTGATTGCCACCTCAGGGTTTTTATCAACCTAAAAATATTTGTACCTTAAATACTGGGTGTTTTAAATGGCCTAGGCACTACTAGTCTCGGATATTATGGGCTTACAGTTGCCGATATTGTAATACCATCTAATATAAGGCCTAACTAAGGCGACGACATCGATTTAATATTTAAACTAGTTTAAAAATATTACTTTAATAAGTTTCATAAAATTACAGGTTCTATAGCAATTTTCATTAAAAGTAACCTAAGCCCTAATTTGTTTAACATAACTGAAATTATAATAACAAAAGTTTAACGCCTAAGCCTAATTGTGCATTGTGAAACAAGTTTAAGTATTATTTAAAGTTAAATCCAATTAATTCAGCCATTATTGTTACTACAGTTACTAAGTAGTTATGAGGCTAAATAATTCGTAAACTTTAAACAAAAAGATTAAGTTTCTTTTTGATTCTATAGAATGGAGTGCCGATTTTATTTTTATTAAATATATATTTCTGTACAATATATTTAGCCTCGTGGTAAAATCGATGCTTGTGTTTCGGGTAACATTACTGGTAAACTTAATATTTTTGTTGTACCTACATTTATTGTTTGTTTTGAGGATGATACCTATATACTATATACGGTCTTTGGTTTCAGTAATACAGTCATATGAGTAGTACAATATATATTTTTTAATTGAAATCTTCTAATATATAAAATTCTCGTGTCACAGTTTTCGTTGCCATACTCCTCCGAAACGGCTTGACCGATTTTGATGAAATTTTTTGTGCTTATCCGGTATCTATGAGAATCGGCCAACATCTATTTTTCATCCCCATAAAGGTTAAGAGTAGTCCACCCCAGTTTTTTTTTTTATAAATTATTTATATGGCAAAACAACGTTTGCCGGGTCAGCTAGTAATGATATAAAAGTAATAGCTTTATTGATAATTTTAAGTGAAATGAGATCCAATAAATCAATCAGATCGTAGCTATCGGTAGCTTCCGCGTCCGCATCCGGTTTCTGAGCGATTAATTCCATTCAATTGGAATTATGCCCACAATCTGTCGGAAAGTGCAACAGAGCATTACGGACTGTAAGTGTGTGCTAACTAGCCGACCCGCCGACAGCTTTGCTTGCTTTTTTACATTATCTAGACACAGTTTATGTATATTTATGTTTATGTGCACAAGCTTTGAGCTTACCACGGGGCTAGATGTCGTTGTGTAAAATTGTCCAGCAATATTTATTTATATTATATTATAAAGCCTATACTATAGCCTCGATAAATGCACGCGCACGTCACGTTACGCAAAAAGTGTGTCCTGTCACATACATTCCCATACATTACAACTCAGTGGTACGTGCACGTCTACGCTTACGTGTACGTATACGCATCCGGTCTGCTCGAGGCTTAAATTATATTTATTTCAGAGTTAGATATTAGAACTCTGAAATAAAAAAAATATCAAGTGTCTGGCTAAAAACCAGCTTTGCGCCTCATTTTTGTGCAACATCCTAAGACAGCCTTTTGGACCATATAATTATGATGTAAGTTTGTTTGTATTGTTACTTTTGTAATTGTTACTAATTTGGATTAATAAATTACTTTCTTCCTTCATATCCTTAATTCTTGAGGAAACCATCATGTTTTGAGAGCATTGATGAACTTGAAAGTTTTGTAACATTCACCAAGCCTCACTTGGTCAGCGTGGTAAATTGAAAGATAAGCTTTTTTACTTTTCAGTAGATATTTTTATTTTTATTATTTGGTATTATATCGACATCAGTGTTTCAGTTTTTAACATCAGACTTTCTTTAAGTATCTATAGAGAAAAGTGTAATTTTCTTTAGCTTCCGGTATTTCCATATTTTATCGAATTCCCCTCTTAGCGCAAATCGATTTAAAAATTCATAAATCTCGGCTGAATAAATGTAACACTGAGTATGGAAATCTGGTGAATGTGTTACTCTCGCACAGGGCAGAATTTAGGATCATCATATTTTTAAACAAGGTTTAGTTAGTAAGCTACAGCACTGAGTACAATTCTTTTAAAATATTATTATTATATTACTTTCATTTCCTATAAAAAAGGTACTACCTTGTACCATAGACGAATGATTTAGTCTATGGTCCAATGTACAAATGATACACACTTGCGACTTATTTAGGCGTCGAAACGAGGTGATCTTAATCATAGGCCAGCAATAAATAACTAAATATAATGAGGATTTAAAACTAACTGACTCCACCCCTGCAGCACGTTCCGTTATCCTGTTGGATTACGAACCCTTTTGTGGATCAGCATTCAATCTGAACACGTAGGTATGGATTTCGTATGGATTTCCCAAATTTGGCCTCTGCTTTTGTGATGTTACTAAAGGTGAAATGTTCCGAGAGAGTTAGATCACTGAGTATCTATAAGCCTAATACGCTGGGATGGAAACTCAAAGTCCTTGAGATCATGTCTCGTATAACTGCTAGAATTTATGAACTCCTAGTACTTTGACTGAGCCGATTTGGATGCCGTGTGGTGACGGTCTTATAAAAAGTACCACCACGTCATATATTTCCGTGTATGTCATCATCTATTTGATAAAAGAAAATCAATGCACGTTTCGTTGTAATTTTTTAAATCAATAACAGCTGGGCCGATTAAGGTGGTTCTAAAACAGTTGTAGCCCAGGAATGGTTTAAAAGGTGAGAAAACATGGGTATAAAACTGACCACGGGTGGGTCAGCTTGTTCAAATATAAAAAATTAGGTAAAATCAGACATTGGCAAAATTGAACAGTTTTTAGTCAATGCTAGAAATTAAGCTATAGGTACTTTAAAAGTTAAGTACTTGCTAAAATAATTCTGGTGACTATTCAATTATTGAATCGCTGATAGTTTTCGAGAGACTGTCCGGATATTGCTTCATGCTGCAACGCCACCCGGGTTTGTTGACATCCGGGCTGAACCGTTTATCCGGCACTTCTGTAAATTTGAATTTAGGCTATGGCATGGATTTTGGGAATTCTAGTTAGAAATATCAACATACTATACATATAACAACATACAATTTGAACTCACGATTTTCGAAATGAAGTCGAGCGTGCTACCACTTAGCCAACACGGCTCGTTCTTCCTCCTTTTCCATATTTCCTGTTTATAAGCTGATATATACTGCCGTCCGTCACCTAAAAGGCGGCTAAGTGACATTTGGTCAATTTTGACTTTTAAATGCCATGATAGACAGTTTAAAAGCCTATCTGACTTCAGCTATAAATTTGAAGCTAAACGGCATTGGTACCACAAGGCTTCAAAATCAACAGATGACCGTCAAATACTGCGTAATGTATTCCAAGGCATGTGCCGTCGTGATATCTCATTAAATTATGATATTACCGCATTTTGGGTCACGGTGTACAATATGACTTGAATGAATGAGTTTGGCTAATTAATCTGCTCATAATCTCACCTATTTACGTTCTCACTGCTGGGGCCCAGGAACTATAAATAAATAAAAAATAAAAATACCTAAAACCGTATTACGTTTTCTAAATCAGAGTCATTTAATTAATTGGATTTTGTTGGAAGGGTTTAGAAGTTATAGCAGGCCATTTAGTAAAGAATGGCCGTCATTAGAGATTTGATTGGCTTAATTAAGGTAGTGACAGAAATTTACTGAGATTTGGTAATCGAGCTGTGAAAACTTGAACTACGATATTTTAGATTCTTAATTATACCTATAGCTACTCCCAAATCAACAAAAACAAAATGTTTTTTTATTAATAAACATGGTAACTACACAATACATGTTTGTTAACATTGTAACCTACACATATTAAAAGTTGTGTTGTTCTAATGGTTTCTCAACATGAGCATGAAAACAAAGCGAACTGTCAGGACAAAAAAATTTATAACTAATAAATATCTAATAGAATTGTCAAATTAGTTTAGATGTAGTAATATAGATACATAGACTAGTTATACGCAGATACTCGTAATTTATTTAGTTATAGATTTTTCTGGAGTGTTTATAACTTGTTACGTTCCTATGGAAATAAAGCGGTTGACTAGTTTTGACTCAGTTTCGCACATGAAAAAAAATCGTACATTTAGTTAGTAGCATTTAATTCTGTTGAATTATAATTGATGGTAAAATTCATGCTGTAGAAATCATAGGTATTATTATACCACGCATCTGGCATAATAACAACGTTATACGAGAGCAAATTCCGTCTATAAATAATACAAGCGCCGTATCTATAGAAGGTCTGATTCAAACACTGTGAGACGCATTGGTTGACGTACGTAACGTTGTTCATGCAACAAACAGGGTAGTACACTCTGGGGCAGTTTTCACAGTCTTTAATGTCTTCCATTTCTTGAAACTCGCCACGCATTTGCCAGGGGTCTTCAAGGTTGAATTGCTTTTTTATTCTATTGTATCTGTCGGTGAATAGTTTGTAGTGGGTGAGTCGCCAGGGTCGGTACCAGCGCCCCTGTTCGTCGGCGACAGAGTATTCGGCAGGGGAGCCCAAGACCTGCCTCATTTTGTTATCCCCATACCTATCCGAATATATTCTGGATATATTGTCACCTGCATGATAGTAAAATATTATCATTGACAAAAGATTCATTAAATTATTAACACGAAATACACAAATGATTTAATGTATATTTTAGCGTAATTTAATTAATAATTATTGTATTCATACACCTGTTATGGTAAATTTCAGTCTAAGCTACTTTTTAATATTAAGATCTACAATGTACCTGAAATTTATGAATAAATATTTTTATTTTTTATTTTGATTTTTCTTTTTTGAATTTGAAAAAAATAATGGTCGCTATGTTACGTTCACACTGCAGGGAAAAATAATAGGCACTCCTATGTTACGTACACACTGCAGGGAAAAATAATAGTCACTCCTATGTTACGTACACACTGCAGGGAAAAATAATAGTCACTCCTATGTTACGTTCCCACTACACAGGGACTTCTCTCTTGACGAGAGAGATTAGTCTTTAATTTACCACGCTGCTAATTCACCAAGTGAGGGTTGGTGAATGACACATGTCCTTCAAACTTTACAAAGTTCTCAGAACATGTCGCTTTCCTCATCATGTTTGCCATCACTGTTTGAGCACGTGTTTTAACGTGTGTTGTGTGTTAAAACACACATAATTTTTCAGGAGGCGTGGAGCTACCACGACCTTTGGTATGAAAGTCGAGTGTGCTCTCACTTAGTCAGCACGGCACTTCAGCATGAAAATTTTAGAATATTTTATTTTTTTCACAGCTAGGAAAGAAATTGCTCTTTTGACAAGAGAGATTAGACTTTACACTACGCTGCTGCGCTGATTAACTGATTATTTTAATTTATTCGTTGTTTATTTATTTATTTTCACTTCCTGTAAATATTTGTAACTAATACTTACAAAATAATATTAAAAGTAATAAAGTGCGTGCAGTGATCATTTTTTGGGCGTAAATCAGACCCCTATCTGTAAAAACATATAAGTATTTAAATATAAATAAATAAAATATAAATATAGCTTGATAACTTCCTTAAAAACTAAAGAAATATAACTAAAAACTTAATTATAATTTAGGTTTTGTCAGGACCGCAATGCGCGGTAAAAGCCTCTTCCAAAAAAACTTTAATATTACTAGTACTAAAATTATAAATGCGTTATAGGTTAACAATCATATACCCATACATACCTATTCAAACTCTTGGGTTTTCAATATAAATGGGACTATTTATAACTATTATAAGTTAATTTTTTTTTGTGCGTGTAATGTTTTTTTAATCTTAATTAGGTTTTGCTAGTTAACTACTGATAAAATCGGTAACTAAATGTTTAATTATAGCGAAGTTAAGTCGTAGATTTTACATACTTAGGTATTTAACACATTCACTGCCCAAGTCCGACACACCGCGCTATAGAGACACAAGAGCGTCTCGATCTCTGTTAGTGTTATACCTACAGATGGAAGACGATATTTTACGACTAATTATTATACGATCAGTTAATAAAATAATAATAATAATTTATTATATTGTCGTTGCTGTTATGCTCAGGGCTCGTGCTTTGGGTGCCTAAACATATTAAAATGAAAATATGTAATGATTGATTAACTGATTTACCTACTATATATAAGTACATTATTACACCCAGTATGTATGTTAAAGTTAAAACATACATACACTACATAGAGATATTTTTAACAGTACAAAGAAAACACACAGATTAGTCTGATAAACATAATTTAATCATTATTTATAATCCAAAATTGTGTCCCAAGAAATTTTGTCCGAAACGTCAGCAACTCAAATTTATTTGTGAAATTTCTTATCTTCTTATTATATAAAAGAAAGTCGTGTTAGTGCCTGAACTTATAACTCGAGAACGGCTGAATAGATTTGGCTGAAAATTGGCAGGGAGGCAGCTTAGAACCGGGGGAAGGACATAGGATACTTTTTACTGCTTTTTTAAAATCTAATAAAATGCGGGCGAAGCCGCGGGCGGAAAGCTAGTATTATATAAAAGAAAGTCGTGTTAGTGCCTGAACTTATAACTCGAGAACGGCTGAACGGATTTGCCTGAAAGTTGGCAGGGGGGTAGTTTAGAGCCAGGAGAAGGACATAGGGTACGTTTTGCTTTTTTTTTTTTTTTTTTTCAAATCTAATATAATGCGGGCGAAGCCGCGGGCGGAAAGCTAGTTATCTATATATATAAAAGAAAGTCGTGTTAGTGCCTGAACTTATAACTCGAGAACGGCTGAACGGATTTGCCTGAAAGTTGGCAGGGGGGTAGTTTAGAGCCAGGAGAAGGACATAGGGTACTTTTTTTTTTTTTTTTTTTTTTTTCAAATCTAATATAATGCGGGCGAAGCCGCGGGCGGAAAGCTAGTTATTAATATTAAAATGTTAATTTTGGTCAAACAAATTAGCATCGCCATTCAAAGTGGCAATGCCGGCAGCATTTTTTAAAAAGAGACTTTGATTTAAAAAAAGTACCTAATGTAAATACTTTTTGTAAAAACTTGTAATTTTATGAATAAATTAACAATTATTTATATATCGAAATATTCTTGTTTATTATATCGAAATATTCTTGTTTATAGTGGATAGTCGAAGAATACATCACAGGGTCCAGTTCTGATCATCAATGTCTTTGGTTTCCGCTTTTCAAAGTGATTGACACACGCAAGCCTGCATTCATTTGTGTATGTTACATTGTCATCAGCGCATATTGGAAAATATATTCTGAAACAAACAAAAATCTAAAAAATAAAGATATAAAACATAAAAGTGAGGTACCTACTTTAATGATATTTCCTTTCACTCATGACGGTGATTTTCACCGAACAAATGTTAATATTGTCTTTTCGTGAAGATGGCGCTTGTAACAGTGCTGAAATATCGGGAAACTCAAAATCCTTTGCATCAAGGTATGTAACCTGTTTCGTGTTCCAATATTTTTAAGAACCATGATAGTTTAAAACGGTTATATCCATCTAACCACATTAAAGCTGCGATTGATGGACTGACTGCATGAAGAGGGCTTCATGAGTGTACCAGAAAAGTACCGGGTCGTGAAGCGAGCCACTACTGACACTACTGACCACTCTGCCAAGAGTATAACGACTATGAAGAAGAATCCCTATTTAGTAGATGTACCGTCCACCCGTACGAAGCGATACTCTTCCACCTTCATTATTTGCACTGCTAAAGTTTGGAATGCGTTGCCTGCTGCTGTTTTTCCTGAAACTTATAATGTGGGTATCTTCAAGACAAGAGTAAATAGGTACCTTCTAGACCCTTGCTATCCATCTTCGGCCACATCGACACTTTCCATCAGGTGAGATTGTGGTCTAGCAAGGGTCTATCTTCAAATAAAAAAAATGAATATCCATCTATGTATATAATATTTCACGTCACCGGAGCGCGCGGCTGCTCAGGGCATATCTCGCCCGCAGTAAGAACCGCGCGCGCGACCTGAGAGGAGACGGAGCACGGCGGGACTCTCACTCCTCCTAATAAAGACTGCTCTTGTTGAGGTCGAAACGTCGAGAGTTGTTTAACTCCTTTGTAAATACGTGAGTAATTCCCGTTTCATAAAATGAATATGTTTATAATTTTTATAATGATCATACTTAGGACAATTGTTGCAGTTATTCCTAAAACGGAACGAGGAAAGCGGCTGAAGGTCGATCAACCATTGGTTAAAGAAGTCCTCGTTGAACCCAAATAGTCTTTCCTCTCGTTTCGGCATGATGTCGTATGGTAGCTTCAGGTTCCTGTAGTTGGCCTCTGTCGTTGTCGTGGTGGTCGTTGTGGGATCTGGCGTTTGGTAATCCGCGTCGGATTCGGTGGTTGCTGGTGGGTCCTTATCTTTAGCTTGACCAGAGACCAATATCATAGCATAGGCTAAAATAGATAGATAAATAAATAAATATAGCCGCACAATTCACACGGCAACATCTAGCCCCGTGGTAAGCTCGTAGCTTGTGTTACGGGTGCTAGATTTCTGATATACTTACTTAATATAATTGGTGAGATTAGTAAAAAACCGAGTTAGGATACTGACTGATTTATTGATCATGTAGCAAATCTACCCGCATGATACAATGACCATTATTTAACTACCTTACACTTCTCTTAAATCTACTTATAATTATAATTTAATCTTACATTTAATGATTTAACTTATTGATTTAATCTCGCAAACCAATTTAATACCTACATACATAGATATAATTTCTTTATTGCATACCCCATTAATAATATACCAAAAAATTTGGAAAATATAATACCTAAGTAATGAGACAATTGGCGGCCTTATCGCTAATCTTCTCTCGGTCTCTTCCTTTGGTTTCTTTTAAATATCACAATATTATAAAAATGAATTTGTAAAGCCATTAAAAAGTTGTATGGAGTTATTTTGGGAACTCATTTATTGCAATTGGACTCGTAGTCGGTCCGTTGTGCGTGTATACTCTTAGATGTCACCCTGGATTAACATATAAGCTGTACTTTCCCACTGCTGGGCAAAAGCCTCCCCTGACTCTGTCCACCAGTCTCTGTCCCAGAACAACGCTGCTATCTGTCTTCTGTTATTTAATTATACGGTCTTACCAAAAAGCAAATAAATAGTTATTTGGCATTTTAAAAACCACATGTTTTTGTTATCTAATGAAATCAAACACGTAGGTAATGTAAGAGTAAGTACTTTAATTTCAAAGTTAATAGGCAATTTCAGTTTTATGTTCAAGTTAATTAGGCAATCGTGATAATTTTAAGCACTCTTATATTATTTGTCCTACGGCGGGAATCGAACCAGCAACCTCTTGCGTCGCAAGTGCCTAAAGCGGTCTACACACCAAAGCCGGCGGCCCGGCGGCACAGCCCGGCGGCCCAACCCGCCGGCCTTATTTTGTAAGCGCTCTACACACCGCCCGCCGGCATAGCCCGGCGGCCCAACCCGCCGGCCTTATTTTGTAGGCCGCCGGCTTTTTTTAGAACAAAATAAGGCCGGCGGGTTAGGCCGCCGGGCTATGCCGGCGGGCCGCCGGCTTTGGTGTGTAGAGGCCATTACAATCATGCCGCCGGCTTGCACCCGCGCGGGCAAGCCGGCGGGGCTGCATGCCGATGCCGGCGGCATCCCTCAGTCAGTTGCCCGCCGGCTTTCATAGAGTAGTGACGTATTACTAGAACACCACATGCCGCGGCTGTCATGCCGCCGGCATTGCCGCCGGCAAAGTCGTTCGGCTTGGACATTCTGAAGCCGCCGGGTTAACCCGCCGGCACTAAGCCGCCGGGCCGCCGGCTTTGGTGTATAGACAGCCGCGGCTTGAGGTGTTCTAGTAATACGTCACTACTCTATGAAAGCCACAATATTTAGGATATGTTTACAGAAATAAAACTCATAACTTTTTATAAGTATTCGTGCCACTTTATTCAAAAGTCGAAGGGTTCGAAAAAATTAACGCATTGTCCAACATGCTTGAAATCCAACCTTGATACTTTATTGAACATTTTGTTTATCCCATGATAATAAGCCCGAGCACTATTTTTCATTTTCACCTCTTTCATAAACTCTGTACTCTTAAATCGATCATGTCTAAGTTTTATGGACCAACAGTTTAATTTACATATATTTAAGTAAGTCCTGTTGTCTGTACCACACACAGGGAGGTACATTCTCGGGCAACGGTAGCAGTATTGAACATCATAATATTCATATGGTAGCGATATATTGTAAATTTCTTCAATTAGAGGTAAGACATCGAGGGGTTTGCCCATATACATATCCTGAAGTTGTTGTGCCTTGGATATCTTTTTTATATTTTTATTTATATTTTTATCTTTATTTTTATTTTTACCTTTATTTTTATTTTTATTTCTTTGTCTTCTCGTGAAATTACTTGCAAGATCTACCGATATGTTGTATTCGGGTAGGTAAGGATCTACTGTAGTTAAGTCTGTTCCCGGGTAAACATTTGTGATGTACATACAAAATACTGTAATAAAATAATTAGATAAATAATAAATAATATTGCAATATTAACAAAACGCAACATATACGCATCTGTACAAACGTTTTACAATAGCAAGAAAATATTTGGAACCATGAATAAAATATAAAGCAGATTGTGTTTTTTCCCCTCTTAATTTTCAGAGGGGGTGTGGGGAACATTTTCCCCACATGTAGAGAAATGACAGCACTAAAAATATTGCTTATTTACAGATCAAAAATTAGAGACTAGTTTTAAATGTTTAAAAGTTATATTAACACAAATATTACATAAAACGTTGTTTAAAACGAAATATGCAAGATGGTAGTTGAAAATACAGCTTATCCGTTTTAGATTTCTATATACCTGGTGTTATCATTGTGAATAATATTAAGATGAAAACCAACTTACTAATTAATGTTATAAAATGAATCAGAAGTTCCATTTCTTCTGATTACTTCAAGATACGACCAAGAGCAACGCAATCCGTATTTAATAGCTCATAAAACAAACTTAACTGTTATCAATTAAAAGTTCAAATAGCTTGAATTTGGTTAATTACTTGAGTGTATAATAATTAACCGATCTTAGGGTGGAGTGCACTAACGGTTAGGGGTTGCTTCGGGCCAATTTAAATTTGAATCTATTAATTAATTATATTATTTCTATTAATTATCTAATTTATTTTATTTTAACAAACAAATGTTGGAATCTATGCAACCCTTGACTCTCTAACTTGTCACAAACTTAAATATTTTTATTTTTTATATGAATATTTATATATTTAACAGCGACTGACAACAAAAATATAATAATTGTGCTTTTCGGAATTTCGTATTGTCTGATATGTTATTCTCGTATTAGTTTTACTGTTATTTTTTCAGTATTATTATAAGGAAATATCTAGCTTAAGGCCTTTGCCACACTAGAGGGAAATTCCGTCAAGTAATAACATGTTATTGGCGTTCTGCCGCGGAAGTTCGGCGACGGAATTTTCGTCTAGTGTGGAAAAGGCCTTACAGATAAGGGCATTCAAAACAGCAAATCAAAGTAGATGTTAGATTAACATATTAATTAAGAAAACTTTACAGCATTTTCCTAATTGGTTGTAAACAATACTAGTTAATTTACTCGTTCATTTTGTAAAGATCGCGTATATTTACTGGTCAATTAACTTAACTCAAGATTTTATTATGGCCAGTTCTTTAATTTTTACTTGTAAGTACAATGATAAAATATATTTAGCAGCTCATAAAGCTAATGATTTGACTTTGCTGCGATTGGATGTCAAGCTGAAACATTGTACTTCTTGCATTGTATTTTCGTTCTTACACATTTCATTAAAAACGGTGAAGGCAAACATTTGTGAGGAAACCGGCATGTTCTGAGAACTTTGAAGAGTTCGAATTTAAAGTGATATTTAGCAACCCGCACTTGGCCAGTGTGGTGAATCCATAATATTTCTCGTCAAGAGAGAATTCCTTGTGTCCCTGTGTCCCAGCAGTGGAAACGTAAATATGGGCCCTTATGCAAACATCGAAAGGAAACTTCCATGTTCTGAGAACTCTCAAAGAGAGAAGTCTCAGTCTGAACGTAAATTAGCGATCGTAATGTATATAGCGTAAAATGCTATTGTTATATGTATTTAATAATAATTTCATTTCAGGTACAATCCTATTTTTCTTAGCTCAATTCGTGCCTCAAGAATGCTACATCAAAAAGATCTATCCCCACCTTAATATAACGGTAGATGACAACAAATGCTCTCGGTGTCCAAAAGCCTATTTACCTGTATGTTCTAGCTTCAATAGAACATATCTGAATATGTGCATTCTGAACTGCAATCCGAAATATAAAGGCGAGCGTTTTGTTAAGAGAGGTACCTGTTTATTTTATTGAATAACCGATATTCAATAAAATAAATACTTACCTTTCTTCGAAAGCTCGTGCTATTGTTGACTTTGTTTTTTTTATTTTATTCAATCACCCTAAAACGGGTCTTCTACACCATCACCGCTATTTAAGCTTTTACTGATACAACACAGAGACGTACATTAGACGAGAGGAAAATCAATCTACATAGAAAAAAGTTACTCAATTCTTAGGTTCCTTCCCGTTTTAATTTTTTAATTATATTAAACAAATTAAAATAGTTCCCGCTGTCCCCCGGTGTTTTAATGAAATAAAATCATTTTAGGCTTAAATACACGTCTGCTTGTAATATGGCAAGATAATACTACTATAATGGTACTATTCTTAGGCCGGAGAAAATAAAATCAATTCCTGTTACCTAAAACGATTTAATCACAGCCTTAGGAGTGGATACGTTAATTAGTCGAAAGGGATTTTGCATGCACCGTGAACCAACAGCTTTCTCTAAATCATCTTTCCTCATTGTTGGTGGACGTCCGACTTTTAACCACATTGAATTTCTGATGTGCAATAGGCTGCCCATGCCATAAGCAAATTCACAAAGCTATGTCAGTGACCTTTGTTCTTGTAGTGTAGATGATCTCCTAATTGGTAATCGATCAATGCATGAGTAACACTTTGATTTGACATTAATTTACCATGTAATTGAAGTTTAAGATTAATCTACTAATTCTTAAGAGTTGTGTATTTAATTACTATTCAAATGAAACAATAAAATTTATCGTTTCATATTAGTAGGTTTGGATCAGCCATACGGCAAGGATCTCAACCATTTATTAACAATTATATAATTTATTAAAATCAGCACTTGTCATTTTATCACAAATAGTGATTTTTATTTTATATATTCGGACAAATTTGAGGTGAAAATTACTAGTGGATAGTAATTAGGATTTAATAGATAGATAGATAGATAATAACTCTATTGCACACTTAAATAAACAAAACAATATACAGTATAACAAATTTAACTAATTGTACAATTGTAATAATATAATGCATTAGTGTTATAAAATCTTGCATACAAAAATGAAACAGATTTCAATGAAACTTGAATATAAATCCTGATGTTTTATTGAATGACAAATAAATATTAAAAATAAATATTTATTAAAAATAAATATTTGTTACATAAATCGCACTAATATAATAAAGACGAACTTTTGGAAAACTACAGTTTCAAGGTGAATGTAATCTGTTTTCTGTCTAACAAATTAATGTTAATTCATTAATTACAAAATTCATTATAACCTGTAACAAATTCGACAGATATGTGACAAGACTTTTAGTCATTAAAGATTATTTAGTTTAGATTTCCTAAATAGCCTCTTACTACGACTACTAACCGTTTAAATAGCTACGACTTATAACCGTATTGAAATTTTAACTATTAACATACAATAATATTACCATTAGGTACCTTATTAGAAAACAGAAACATGAAAACTCTTGGAGTTTTGTTGTGTAAGTTGTTAAATATTTATCAAAATTCTTTTGAATATTTTATAGATACTTTGCTATTGTTGTTTGGAATATATTTGGGAACCCGACCAAAATTGCTGAGGCTTTATTTTGGTGACATTGCGAAACACCTACATAGGTGTTTTAGGATTTTACATTTAATAACAATTTTCTTTGTCTGTTTGTTCCGGCTATAACATGGCACATAGCTGAAGTACCATAACTTTTACCGCGGGAAAGTCTATTATAATGCAAACAAGCTAACTCATAATCATCATCATTTCAGCCGTTCCACAGCAGAATATAGACCTCCCTAAATTATTTTCGTATTATTATTATAATTTATTATATTAATATTAATTTATTATACGTATTACTAGCTAACACTATTTCATTTATTTATTCTAAGGAATACCAACAGATTTAGTTTAAAATTTCTTAAAATATAAATCAATAATAGTAAAGTAAAAGTAAACGAAAAACATATAAAATTTAAATGATATACAGGGCGTCCCAAAGTTATGGGCCATGAAGGGGAAGTACCCCTTCATATAGTAGTATATTTAAATATCGTAGATAGTGAATTTTGCTCAAAGAAGACTTCATTTTATTTTTAAAAGTAAGTAATTCTGCATTTTTAGATTTTCTAAAAATTAATTGCTTTGTCTGGGAATCGAACCGACTTACATGTGGAAAAAAAATACTCTACTTTTATGATACCAATCGAAAGAATAGCTAAAAAATAATAACTCTGCTTAAGTAACATAGTATTTTAAAAGAAAGGAATGACATAAAATAATTGAGTCAAGGTCAAATGATCGAGTTGCAAACAGAATTGTGCCATATCACATCGAGTGTTCACCATAAAATGATTAGAAAATCAACAGGCAGCCGGGTCACAAGAAGATTAGCGAAGATGCTTAAGACAAGAGGGATCACATTTTGAGCATTTAATTAATTAATTTACAAAAAAAAATGTTTCATGTTTTTTATTTGATTAAATAATTAATTTCACGTTGTTCCTTTCTTTTAAAATACTATGTTACTCAAGCAGAGTTATTATTTTTTAGCTATTCTTTCGATTGGTATCATAAAAGTAGAGTAATTTTTTTTCCACATGTAAGTCGGTTCGATTCCCAGACAAAGCAAGTATTTTTTAGAAAATCTATGAATGCAGAATTACTTACTTTTAAAAATAAAATGAAGTCTTCTTTGAGCAAAATTAACTATATACGATATTTAAGGTACTTCCCCTTCATGGCCCATAACTTTGGGACGCCCTGTATTATACCTATGAAATCTTTGACAATTTCATAAAAATTTATTAATCAAAATATTATTATGTTTTAGGTACAGTACTAATACTGTCTATGTTTGAACTTCAAGAGGCTTTTTTCTTAAAGAAACTGCATGAAGACTTAAATATTCCGAAAAAGAAAATTAGTCAGAACTGCTCTGAGTGCCCCCCTGTTTACCTGCCCGTCTGTACGTCACGCAATGAGACGTACATCAACATATGCATGTTCAACTGTCGCAGCCATCCTGGTGAAACCGTAATTCGAAGAGGTGTTTGTATCTTGTTTTGAATTAAATAAATACAAACGATATTTGTTTATTATTTAATTTCCAGTTTGTGCTATATGTTGGTCTTAAAATAGTAGTACTCCATCTTATCTTTGTTATCATCATCATCATCACCTTTATTTACTTTCCAACAGCTGGGACACAGGGACTTCTCTCTTGGTGAGATAGAATAGGCATTTAGTCACCACGCTGTGCGGATTGATGAATGACACTATCACCCATATTCTTAGTCGTTTCCTCATAATATTCCTCCACTCAAAAATAAACAAGCGTTGATCATCTTGAGTGGTCTTGAGGGATTTTCAAGGTTGGTTATGATTACGATTGACAGTTCCCACCTTGCCTCGAACTTGAGGTGACCCGAAAAAATCATGAGGAGGACGTTTTTGTTAACTGAGAATACGAAGTGAGGTTGAGTCGAGTCTGAAGGAAACGACTAAGAATATGGGTGTAAGTCCCTCAAACTTTTCTAAGTTCTCAGAACATGCCGTTTTCAAAGCGCACATAGAAGAAATAAAATTTTAAGAAATAAAATACAGTGATGCGCGGCGGGATTTCAAACCACGATCTTCGGAATTATAGTCGAGTGTGCTGCTCCCACTTAGCATACATTGCTCCAAAATCTATACTGGGTTTTATTGGGAAGACATTGTGTCAAGTCAGTGCGAAGTGATATGGATGGTTTTGATGATTATTATGTGTGAATAATTTCAAAAGATGATATCTTAATTGGTTTCAAATCAATTTTCGCGCTTGGGTTAAACAAATTAAAAGAGATTTTAATTTGATGGTAGAAGAAACAACATTGTGGTTTTCTTTCTAATCAGTGCCTCTAAAGATGTACCTGATTACATTTATAGCGTTTTGTAAGTTATTTTTTTTATAATGTTCTTAAAAAAATCTATTTACAAATTAGAATTAATATTGCTGCGTAAATTGTCAAGCAATATTTATTTGTTAAATAAGTACTAAATTTATATTTCTGTATTTATTAAGTAATTTCTTGGAATTTGATTATAACTAACCTAACCCAACATTATATTTTTTTCAGCTTATGCGATTATTATGAACCTTAGCACTCAAAGACATTTTTTTGCGCAGAATAAATTATTAAGAAATTGGCTAAATGAGTAAGATACATATCTTCTTAAAAAATATTGTTTATATTATTGCTGTATAAATTGTCCAGCAATATTTATTTACCTATTACCACGGGGCTAGATCCGGCAATATTTATTTATTACTAGCTGACCGGGCAGCGGCTTCACCCGCTTTCAATCTCTCATTTAAACCTTCCTTGGACTACTACAAAGATTTCAAGTCCGAAACCAGCTAAATCAGCCCGGCCGTTCTCGAGTTTTAGCGAGACTAACGAACAGCAATTAGATTTCTATATATAAGAAGATTACCACGGGGCTAGATGTTGCTGTGTGAATTGTCCGGCAATATTTATTTATTATTATTTTCGTTTTTCCAGCACCAAACAGCCTGATGAGCTAAACTCCACCATGGTACCATCGAACGTGACAGTAAATATACCAGAGAGAGTACCACCTCCAGCCGAAAATGTGCTCCCGAACACTTGTATATGTTCTAGTGTGTACGACCCCGTATGCGGTTCCAACTCACAGTCCTACACCAATATGTGTAAGCTGAAGTGCGGAGGACCTAATGTCACGTTCGCTCATCAGGGACACTGTCTGCAATTTTGATAAACATATAACTTATATCATAATTGACTTATATTTTTGATTGATACAACTGATTTTCTGACTAACTGATATGTAGAAAATATGCCTTCTAATAAAATCTAATTATGCCTACCTTTATACGATCTATCTTTACGATTTTGAGGTAGTCACAATATCTACGAAACAAGCTACCTATCGTAAATGATTAGATATAATGGATCATGATCTAAGAATATTATGACCTAAAAATTCCTAGAATTTTAATATAATCTTTGATTCCACATTTGGAATTTATATTAATGAAAATGCTTGTAATATTGTGAATTCAGCTCTTGTGTCCAAGTATCTCTAAATTGTCTCAAACTTCTGTTACGATGCTAAATTAAAAATTCGATTCAAAAAGTACTTTTAAATAAATTCTTAGATAAACTTCATTGGTACGTGTCTGTAAAATACTCCCGAACTTATAACCGATACAATTTTCCCGTCTACAATTTTGATGAATAAATTATAACATACTACATACACAATAGATTACTTATAATTTTGGTTGATACAACAGATTTTCAGATAAACTGATATGTAAAAAGTATGCCTATATTAAAGATTAGTCACAATATCTAAGATTGTTTCTTGCTAACGTTCATTAAGGACACTGTCTACAATTTTAAACCGAAAATAAAGTAGTGTATAATACGAATGGTTTCATAGCTGGGTGTATGATAAATCAGATGGGAATATCCCAATCTATCTAAGGTAAAACATGTTAAACTTTCGCGATATGTTAACATAATTAAGAAGTTTAAACCTGGTATTTATTTTATTGAGTTGTATTTGAATTACTCTAGTCCTAATTGTTGAAAATAGGTACCTAATACGATTATGAAAGAAATCGTAAATGTTCAAGTTTTTCAAATTAACACGCTTCAAGTCTCTTGTAATTGATCTCATAAAACTTTGACTTGTTTTATAAGAAGTTTTCAAATAAAAATTTTATTGCGTTGAATAATTAACTTTCATAAAGTTAAGTATCACTCCATCTCTCATATTGAAAATCGGTAAACTTTCCTCAGAGCTAGGTGTTAAGGCGCATACCCACCGAACTGTTTAAAGTTTAAACCTATGCGTATTGACAACATAAAAGATCAAAATAAAATAAATCCTTTACGAGCATGCTAGTCTTGTTGAAAGTTTCACCTTACCATTATCTATTCATTTTGTCGATTTCACATTCACGCGAAATTACAGAATTTTGGGGTTCACTGACCCTTCGTGTTAACGTCGTATAAATAATAATCAAAGATACCTTTCTTCAAGATATTTGAAACAGAGCGCCTGTTTCAGTTTCGAAGCAAATTCCTTAAGAATTGCTTATAGGCCGCGCAGTCTAGCGAAATACCTCACCCAATCAAGAATTCTAGTAACTTCCCTTCCATTACAGATACATTCTGGCGATTTCGTAGGATAGAATAAGGATTTATCGATATTTTATTTCTATTCTTTTGATAAGTAATTTCCCTATTTGTAAGGAAATAGTTCACCGATTTGTCAAGACTTTTATTCGTATGTATTTGAGATACATAATATCTGTAATTGGTATATAAATCGTACATAACATTTCAAGACAAAAAATCCAGTTGATCCCAAAACCTTCGGAATTATATAGTCAAGTGAGTTCCCACTTAGCCAACACGACTCATTATTGTCGATCAGAAATAGCGTGAACGATATAATATAACATTTACATTATGTATTTTCATACAATACAGGTAAAGTGGTTATGAAAACATATGTTTAATAATTACTAGCAGCCCCCGCGAACTTCGTCTCGCCATATACTTTTATTTGCAACTATATCCATACTAAATTTCATCGAAATCGAATTTTCCCACGTAAGCATATATTTTCCCGTGGAAGCATGTATTTTCCGCGGTGAAAAGTCTCTCGCCATATACTTTTATTTGCAACTATCTTCTGCATACTAAATTTTATCTAAATCGATTTTTTCCGCGTAAGCATTATATTTTTCCGCCGAAGTATGTATTTTTCCGCGGTAAAAAGTAGCCTATGTTAGGATTAGGATATTACATATTATATTACATTACATTGACTCCCCCCCGTACCCCAGTGACGCTTACATGGAGTCTACATCGCATGCTGGCTAGCTGAGCGCGGTGAGCGACAACCTCGAGACTTTTTTCTAATACTTGCATTTTTAAACTCGTGATATCTTCCGAATGAAATGTCCGAATTGAATAATTCAAAAAGTTATAAAAAGGTATTAAAGCCGTCTTGAATATAAAGTTATTTATTTTGATAAGGATTAATACCAAGGTACAAATGAAGACCCTTTCAAGAGGCGGCATATATAAATTAATATTTTAGAATAAAAAACTGCTTACTGTGACATAACTATAATATTTAGACATATGCTGTCGCGACATTTTTTGTAGATAATGATGAGTTCTGCAAAGTCGTAGTACATGATTTTGTTCTATCATCAATAGTTTTCGCAGCGCACGCGACGTAAGGAATCTTTCAGGTCATTTTTTTACACCTTATGTTACATTATTGGAGTTTTAGTAAGGATCCCTAATTTTTTTTTTAAATATAATATAGCCTATGTTACTCGGGGATAATGTAGCTTTCCAAAGGTGAAAGAATTTTTGAAATCGGTCCAGTAGTTTCGAAGCCTATTCGTTACAAACAAACAAACAAACAAACAAACAAATCTTTCCTCTTTATAATATTAGTATAGATGAGTCTTTGAAGCCATAAAACAATAGCAATAACTTCTCAAGGCAATGCGGCAATATTTGGTAGCAATTAATCGACATCTTGGCCTGCCGCCATACGCTTCGCGAGCAAGATAAATTCACCATTAATGTTATAGTGCAAGAGTCGAGTTTGTCATCACCACTTTACATGTTTTCATAATAATCAAACCAATATAATTTCTTACTGTAGGACACGGGTCTCCCGAATAAAACTTAACAAGAGTCTTGCGACAATTGGTATATCTTATATACCTAGACCATACATTCAAACAATTTACACAGCAACATCGTGAATTGTATGAATAAATATAATGTAGGTACGCCGGCGTATTGCTTTTATTTCCACCCCGCGGCTTCGCCCGCGATATAATATTTCCCGCTAAAAGAAGTAACCTATATACTTCTCCTGATTCTAAGTAAGTGGAGAGGTCCACCAATTTTCAGCCAAATCAATTCAGACATTTTTGCGTTATAAATAGTGTACATGACTAAGACGACTATTCCTATTTAATTTATTAATATTGATAGATAAATATTATGCTTATTCAAATAAGTAAATAATACGCCTTAAAGTAAACAATCAGAATGAAATATATTTGTAACTCCTAGCTCCTGGTATCATTGTAAAACTTAATATTTTACTGGATGTTTGCAGGCAGTAAATTGTCGTGACAGCTGCAGGAATACTGAGGATTTGGAAACTTTTGTTTGGAACGCGGATGTGAGATGTGGAGGTCTAATGTAATGAACATTTGCAGCATAAGGTATATTTTTACCCGATTGCGCAAAAAGATGATCAGATTTTTTATAATACTTATAAAAGACAAATAATTTAATTACATATGTACTTATACATATTTATGTACATCTCTGTGATCAAAAAATCGGTCAAATTTAAATTTTAGTGTAATTTTTATACAGTTATGACTAATTATTTTTATAAGAACCAAAATGGATGGAATGAATGATTATGAATATAATTTCTCATACATTATGTAAATCTGAGTTCTTCGTCTAAAAACAAAATTACAATCGCTACGTAATATTCATAACCTAATTTGAATGATTTCGAAGAAGCGTTCGCATCTCGATTTAATAACGAAAATCAAAGAACATTTTCATGAGCACAGAAAGAGCAAAACATTAACATTTTGCTTACATAAATTATATTCTTTGGCGAGCGTTGAAGCATTTAACAAGCCTTCGAAATTTCTCAGACAAAGAGTTTTATTAGAACCGTCGACGAGTCAAATTAATCAAAATACAGGAAATTGGGAATAGAGGAAAGCGTATTCATATTTTAAGCCGTAGTATTAAATAATATTTATTGGCATTAGTTACTATTACCTATATATACTACTGTTTTTACTACCAAAACACAAATTTACTTGTCCGTAGAACTATTCACGCTATAGTTGTATGCATGCATACTGTAGATAAACATTGTGAACTAGAAAGGTATGGGGTGCCCCAAAAGTTTATTCGACAAGGTGAACCCACTTACTATGTAGTATCTAATGTTCCCTATTAGTCCCGAACTTGTAGGTTACTGGTCGCTTCTCAAATAAAAACTTAATCCATCATAGATGTGAATTTCATGTAAAATTGAAACGCACATCAGAGCTTGTGCTATATAAGCTACTGGTGACGCTGGGTTTTATGACCAACGGCTTCCATTCAAGAACTCTTTGATTCATCGCTTATCAGTTCTACGCGCTATGCTTGCCCATTGCCACTTTCTAACACAACAAGCTAATCTGAACTTTTAGTTACCTAGTGATCCACGTTCTTTTTTGTACGTACCATATTATTTCCGTTGCGTAAAAAAGGACGCCTAAGGAGCCTTTACACAGAGCCAATAGTGAAGTAAAGTCAGTTACAGTTCTATATACTTGTACTCATCTCTGTTACATACTTGCAGACAATATATTTGGAGCGGACACCCGGCGGTAACGAATTGGAGGGTAAAACTGCGAGGCACAATAAAATGTATGCGGAATAAGCTTGTAAATTTGTAGACTGAAGGAAAATTAGGTGGAATCCTAAGTTTGGACCGGACGTGGCATGTGTTTAAATTCAGCAAGGATATCATTAAATAATTATTTGATATAAATAGTGATGTTACAGGCTTCTTTGATACAGGTTTATCCAAGGACTAGATTCATTAACAATGACATCATCTCTTATTTATTTATTTTATTTTTCAATTGACGAGAGAGATTGGCATTAATTCACAATGCCAAGTGCGGGTTAGTGAATGACACATGAATTTAAAAAATTTCAGTGTTCTCAGAACATGCCGGTTTCGTCACGATATTTGCCTTCACCGATTTTTCTCGTGTCCGTTTTAAGGCCTTGATTATTATGATTTTGTGTGTCTGTGCCAAAAAAAGAGTTAATCTCAGCTTAGTGTTACAAAACTACTTATTTTCAAAGTAGGTACTTGTAAACACCTTGCTTACGTAAACATGTTTTATTAATATCCCTATTAACTAACCTTAAATGTTGCTAGTTCAAAATAAGTTAAAACACCGAAGTTTTTCCCATAACCTTTATCTCTGGAACCAGGTAAAACTCCACTCAACATAATCAGCCCTTAAGGCCCTTGAATAAAAATTACCTGATTTAAACTTTACCTGTCCTATTAAACTTGTCCTTAAGCAATATAAGATTAAAATCTGTTAATCCCAGAAAGGATGATACTAAAATGCTTAGCAACTTTCCGTTGATGATACGCGCCTATTTAATATCCTAAAGGGGCTGTCATAAGGAATATGAAGAGATACATTATAATATTTTATGAAATAAAACGAAATAAAACTGTGGACTGTGAGTTTTTTGGTCAGTTGTTGTTGAACCAAACGGTATGTAAGTTTTAAAATAAAATACTAGCTTATATTTATAAAAAACAAATCATTCAAATCAATTTCTCATCGCAATATACAATTATGCATTATACACTCAGAATTTCTATTAATTTGTATCACGAGGTTTATAAATAATTATAAACTCAAATTTCTATTTATCTCCATGTGGATACATCTTTATATAATTTCGTTAATATGAAGCCGTACCTATTACGGAGGAAATTAAATTTTCTGGGCCATTGATATTATTATGATGTCGCTTAATATTTTATTTTCATTAGATCGAGTCTTCCAGGAGATATTACAAAAATAATAAGTGTATCTAATGAACATGATTTTTCAAGGGTTTGTTGGTACAAAATTTGTAGGTAGGTACAATGAACATGATTTTTCAAGGGTTTGTAGATATTATCTTCAGTAGTAGGTAGTACAAATGCTGAGTTGGGGGCCTTTTTGGGACACTATTTAATGAATATCGTTTTATAATTTTTGGTTTAACAATATATGAGTGTGTGTCTCAAATAAATGGTTTTCTTTCTATTCTTTCAGTAGTAGTAGTTATAGATCTGCATCAGTAGATACTCAAAAACTAAATTTCTTAACATATTCACATAATCTCAAAGCAGGCAGGTAGGTAACTTACAAAATAATCCGTACCCTCAATGCCCAGGGCAAGATTAAAATACAAAGTAGGTGACCCGAACTTGGACATCAATCGTAAGAAGGCAGGTTTGGGCAGATTTCAGCCGCCGGGAGTTTTAATGCAGAGCTTGTGAGTAAAAGCCACCGCAACGACCGCATGACTTGCTATATTGGGATGGGTGTGGTCCAAGTTATAGATTATGGCGGGTAATATGTAAATAAAACCACACAGTTCATTTAAGACTAACGGTGTCCGCGACTCCGTCCGCGTCTTATCATAACTGGAGCAAAAATTTAAATACCCTCTTCTGTGTCCCAGACCTCTAGATGCAAATATACGAAATTTCATCAAAATCGGATCAAAAAAAAAAGAGAGACATACATACAAAAGAATCTACATATAAATCGCCAATATGGTTTCAGTATCATTTTGAGAATATAAGCACAAAAAAACAAACCAACTTACTTCATGACCGACCCCTACAGATTTATTATTAGCATAGAATAATACGATATAGTCTTCCGAAGTAATTGCATAATAAAGTATTTTATAAAGTGTGTCTTCTTAGAATAGTTCCACTCCCATCTCTTTCCACCATACCATAAACCGACTGACATATAAATTAATCGTAATTCTGTTCTTCAGAGTCATAATATGTACAGGCCGCAAAAACCTAAACGCTATAATCTCATGCCTTACACAAAGCCATAAAGGTTGGACATTACAGAGTCGCCTGCCCCGGGGTCACGTATGTTATTTAGCAATTTATTTAAGGGATGATTGTCGATTTAGTCTGATATAAGTATCTGTAGGGACTGAATTCACAAAGCTGGGCTTCAACTTATGGAGACGGTTCGAGCCTTTGACGGATGCTTTTTAGTCAGGTAGAGTTTATTTATGCGGTTCGTAATGCTAAAGAAAGCTTATTATTGTAGGTCACGTTTGTAGGTTACAAGGTTTTTACTTACGGTCTATTGAACTAGATGATTAGATGTGGGAAGCATTTATGTAATGTAATAAATACATAAATATTGCTGGAAAATTATCACAGCAACATCTAGCCCCGTGGTATATATAATTATGTATATTCTATTTAATAAATCAGAAATCTAGCACCCGTAACACAAGCTCAGAGCTTACCACGGGGCTAGATGTTGCTGTGTGAATTTTCCAGCGATATTTATATTTATTTATTATACCTAATTATAAAATGGTATAAGAAGGTGGTTAATATTCATATATTTTTACTCATAAAAATTACACTCGTGATTGAATGTCAATAATGGTAATAAATAAAAGTCAACTCGCACTTGAAATCTCATCTAACAAAATATAAGTCTGTAAAATGTCATTTTATAGACTCACTTTAAACGCAATATCGCTCTTACAGCCAATTTGCACATTAATCATTGTATATTGAAATGCTGAAAACACTCGAATTAATTTCGCATAAATTAAGTCTCATTATTTTTTCATTAAATTTCAACCGCTTTGAGGGTCCTTGTGGCTTATGAATACATTATGTTATAAAATAGTAGTACCTTCTTAGATTACTTTACGGCTTAAGAATAGGACCACCCGATCTGTTCCCATGAGCGTGGTCAAAGCTATTTAAGGATTTATATTTTTAATACATATTGCTGGACAATTCACAACATCTATCCCCGTGGTAGGCCAAGGGCGGGCAGTGAACGTGTTAATAGCACTAACTCGTCCTGATTTGATTGATCATGTTCAATTACAGGTAGTGTGACATAGGGCAGCTAAATTGTAGAATCGTGTATTGCAACCGCGGCATTAGATATTGATGGATGGTCTACATTACAAGGCTTGCAGATCGTATGTCTACATGATAACTTGATTATTAATAAGTGATTTAATAGCCGTATGGTGCTGGCATGTAATAGTACAACGCTATTTATTCTAAGACCCACGTTTTGGGACGAAACTGTTTTCTTCATAAAATATGTTCATGGATTTCCCGTTTATCTCAATACCAAAATGGTTTTTAGAAGACCCATACGCAGTAGTAAGACATAAGAGGTTTATTGATGCTCAAAAAAGATTGATCAATATCAGATGGTATTTTTGTCATTGTTGTATTATGTACCTACTCATACTCTGTTAGTGATAAAGGCAACAATTTCATTTTCAAGAAGCACTTTATTAAAGTACAATTTCTCTGATACATCAACACTTGTTTATAAGTAGGATATTGATTATTTTCCCCTATCTTAGATCATCGATTACCATTACCTGTCTACTGACATCTATTACTTTAATTAAGGCTCAATTTACTCAAAAGAGCAAGCTGAAAGTGGCACCCATAGAGCACAACATAATGACCCCTATTTACTTTCAATATATTAGTGAGTTACTCGTAGTTCTCTCTCAAACAGAGTGTTTAACTCTTTTGTTTTTATTTTAGCTTCGAGTTTAGCATGGGGATAGATGGTGTCCAAGATATTCAAACAAGTATGTTATATCAAAAACCCACGTATTCCTGAAACTAATTCAAGGAATACGTGGGTTCAAAGGTGTTCCGGTGTGGACATGGCCTTAAGCATAATAAGGGGAATACCGAAGAAAATGTGAATGATAAGATTAAATATATTTCCAAATAGTTAATCAGCAATTTCAATTAGCAATTTTAATCAGTATTTTTAATGCAATTCATTAAATATACTGACTTGACGAAGTAATGGCTAATATAATATAATTTTAATTATACACAGAAAGCACCCCGAACACCCAGACTTATTTCTCGTAATCTTTATTGTGTTTATCAAACAAACATTTTGACAGTACCTACTTTTTACCTACCACATTGTTTACATATTTTTGTGGTATTCAAATAAGTTATCTAAATATTTTCATCCGAGAAAAGCCAGGGATTCTGCGGGTGATAATGTATCAATTTAGGTTAAGGTATAATTTTGTTGGGTCAATGGCAAAATTTAATTACGTCATTCTCTAATATTAATCAGAAGACACACCCACGCCGTCAAACTCACGATTTACCATTCGCGTACCTACTTCCATTTTACAAAAACAGGAAGTATTTATCGCGGATCTATTATTAAACTCCCTACGTTTCCCAAGTCTAGATCTATAGATCTCATCTCCAGTCTTCGCCGAAACGTAGAGTTTATTCCACTACTAGATGAACACACGGCTTCGCTCGGGTGACGAAATTCTCCATAATCCGAATTTTGCGGTTATACGTTGTCCACTCAAAACATGTTTTTATGTTATCTTATTCATATAATATTCGATCGAGTCTACCGTACCCTTTGACGAAATTATGAATATAGATAAATACTTGACTCATTCCCAAAAATATTGAAAGTGAACCTACGATGTAGGTAACCTACCTACCAAATAACCAACCTTGTTGATAAAATTAATCCATTTTATAAATCTTAAAAACTTGAATAATGTTCTGAACTGACAAATTGCTATCTTTTACGTCAGAAATACGTCACGAGTGCACAATCGAACATAAATTGTGCACTTCAGGGGGCAGTTTATACGGGTTTGTCATCGGGTACAGTCAGCGATGTATTGCTTTCAAGTCCTTTTTTGGCGTATTGACGTGATCTACATATATATTTTACCTTGTAACGTCAAGACTTAAATAAGTGTGGAGAGCGATAAAATAATGTTATTCGTTGTTTTTATTTGCGCGGTTTAAATTTCGTTCTAACCCTTTAAACCTTTATATTAATTCATAAATCAGCCCAGCAGATCTCGAGTTTTGGCGAGACTATCGAATAACAATTTATATTAATTTATAAGATTATAAGATATTTAAAACACTACAGACAAAATAAATCCGTACACTTATTTGCTTATAAGTAATTATTACAGTAATACAATAAAATCAAAATAAAATACATAAATGAAAACTAATGTATTAGTCGTATGATGTAATTTCAGATTTTAAAATAGAGCTCGATGCTCTTTATCCGAGAAATAAATTTGTCAGACCTATACAAATATTTTCAGGCTTTATTTAATAAAGCTGACTGTACTGCGTGCTTCATGACCTACCATTGATAACTACTTAAATATGAGGGAAGTGGTCTTATCAAAAAGTACGAACGTTTCTGAATATCAGACGGGAACCAAAACTTAAACAAGATAGTTTATAGAAACTATTAAATATTAATAAAGTTTTTGTCTGTTTTAAGTCTAGGTAAGTTATTTTTTAGTTCAGTCTTATATTTTGGTTGTCACGTAAATAATGACGACTTCTTTGGCGCAGCGGTCTAAGGTCCGCCTGCGACGCAAGAGGTTGTTGGGTTTGATTCCCGCCTCAGCACAAAAATAATTACTTATTTATACATACATTTCATTCATTGGCAGTTGCAGTAAGTAAAATAGTCGCCCTGTATAAAATACCTTGCAGGAAAATTTCATTTAATCTCTCTCAGTAAACTCGATCAAATAACTAGTTAACAAGATAATACTGAGTCAACAATGTTTCTTCAATAATCGGATTGTTTTCATTAATATCTCATCTCAGCAAATCTCTATTGATAAAGAATAATAAACATCAATTGTAGATTATGATGAATAACAAGTTAACATAACCACTAGCAATAGATATCAATGCAATATTTGCAATAGCTCTAAAAATGCGAAATAAAATTCAATAAAACTCCACTATTAGGAATTCAGGAAACGATAGCAAAAGTTCGCCGCAATGGCGTATTTCGAAATCCTGTTAACAAGATTCTTTAAAAATAGAGAGATTCCAAATTCGAAAATCGATTTCGTATTTGGAACATCCTGTTAACAATAGTTTCCTTTAAAATGGTGGTTCAAGGAATTTCCACATACCTTAAATCCTTTAATCACAACAAACTCATAAATCGTCACACATGCTAGTGCATGTGGCTCTATCAATATTATAATAGAAACAGAATAATACATAATGATTGTCAGTAACCTTTAAAAAAAAAAAAAAAAATTTATTTATTTTCTCTCACAAAATCAGCACTAGGTACATTGTTTGTAGATTAACTTAATGTATAGATATAATTTTAATACATCAGTACTGAGTCGTTGTGAGAGACTGGTGCCTGATGTAGGTTCTAGAAGAACCTGTATTACAGGTCACCAGGTCGCCCCACTCTGACACTACAGTAAGTGAACATATTTTAAAAATATCATAGGATCTATAAGGTTATAACTTATATTATAATTACAAAGAATTGCGTCGGTTTATATTTCTTATCTTTATTTTGAGTGTGAAAGTGTGTAACGTAATGAGTGTGATCGAGAATAACGAAGTGTGTGTGGAAAAGTTAAATATTATGAGTAGGTATGTAATTGTAGTGTGAAAGTGTCTAGCGTAATGAGTGTATAAGTGTATAATATGTATGTGTATAACGTGCTAAAAGTAATGAGTGTAAATGGTGTATAACGTAATGAGTGTGTAAATGTGTATCGTAATGAATGTGAAAGATTATAATATAATGAGTGTGTAAGTGTATCATTGTGTCTATATGATTGAAATTAATGTGGAAATATCAAGATATGGTTTGTAATAGCTTTTCTGTCTCATCGTAATTAAGTGTTTTTAGATATTGTGTAATTGAATATTTGCAACTTGTTCGACAGAGGCTGTAAAAGTTTAAACGATTATTGAGTTTGTTATATAGGTAGCTACCTTTAGAGCAGCATTGTCAGGCTAAGTGGTAGCACAGTCGACTTTCATTCCGTAAGTCGTGGGTTTAAAACCTTTTTTTCTTCTTGAAAAATCATGTGTGCTTTGAAAACTTAAAAATATCATGTGCGCTTTGAAAACACGTGCCCTAACGGCGAAGACAAACATCGTGAGGCAACCGGCATGTTCCGAAAATTTTGAAAAGTTTTATGGACAGTTATCATTTACTGACCCGCACTTAACCAGCGTGATAAATTAAGGCCAAGAGAGAAGTCCCTGTGTCCCACCAGTGGGAACGTAAATAGGGGTGATGTCGATGATGATTATTGTCAATAACAAATTTAGCTTAACAACCCTTTAGCGTCTACGACTGGGCAGTACGGCTCAGTTAATTATTTGAAAACTAATATTATTAATTTAAGGTTAAAATATTTTTCATAAAATAAAAACAATAAAATTTAGTTACAGTTTGCATTCGGACAAAAATAATTAGTATTATTTAGATAGGAAATCTGCACGCAAAGTCACAAGCAATGCTATATATCTTTCTTACGTATAAATTGATAGCCCACCTTCATTCTTGTCATAAAATAAATTCATTTCAAAACACCACGACTTCAGCAAAGATTTTACCGTGGCCTCCAGCATTTTTTTTCCATTAACAACTTTATATTTACTTTGAATTTTTCCTGCAACACACAAAGAGGTCAGTTTATAAGATTGTCTTTGTATCTTTGAAGTATTTTTATCCCCAAGATATTTAGTGACCTTTAAAAATAATTTCTGTTATAGGACAAAAGTGGTATTTCAAAGGCAAAAGGTGAAATGAGCGGATATAACATTATTTTATTTATAGCAATTTGTGAGTATTCTAAGTGTCTTCTATCTTCTTTAAAGGGATTCTATATAACTTAACAAGTAAGAAGTAATTATTTAAATTATAAAAAAAAATATAAAAAAAACAATAAGTTATTTGAAATATTCACATTTTATGAGAATTTTAATGATTAAAAAAAATAAATTTAATGTATAAATTATTGTGTATGCTTAAAAGGATCAAATCAAAATTCAAACTACTACAAAAAATTCGTTCGTTCGTAAAAAATATCTAAACTTATGTTAAAAATGTTTATTTTACAGGTATAAATGGCTACAGTCAAAATATCATCGTTTCTCCTGACAATACAAAAATAGAAATTCCACCTGAATCACAAATAATATCAGAATCTCTACTCATAGATGAAGAGATACATAATTTAAATAATGCAGAAACCAGACAATTATCAGATGACTCGAACATTGCAGAAACCAATAAAGTCTCAGATAATATTTACGACAATCCTGAAGAACTAAACGAATTAGAATTCACAGATCTATCTGAACCACAACTTGAGTTTGGCAACATTACATTCAGTCCATTTGCTAGCAACAAATTCCCTACAGGTTTAAATGATTATTTGGACAACCCTTTAATAGAAGATTTCAATGAAGAAAGTGCTGTTAACCAAATAGATGATTTATCACAATCTGCAGTATATAAACCAAAAGCAACACTTCAAGACCCGGGGTTAGATAATACAGGGATGCCAAAAGATGGGAAGAACCATCCTTGTTACAGACCCTGTAAACTTTTAGATAGAAGAACATGTTATTACAAGTTTAATGTAGAATGGTATCATGCTATGAGTAAAGCTTGTATGGACTGTCCTAGAAATGCGACTCATTGTAATAATCCCGATTGTATTCCCGCTAATGGAGTTGGAAGAACTATTACTGTGGTTAATAGGAAGATGCCTGGACCAGCTATTGAGGTGAGAATTCATATTGTTTCTCAGTCGCTTTGATCCGCTTCTTATTGAAGGAGTCAATAAGTTTGCTACAAATTTTGTCCTTTAGGAATCTAAGAAATAATTCAAGGATTTTGGCTGGTATTTCAGCCTACGCATATCTATTGGTTGTTGGTTGGGGGTTTGTACATATCGCTACCAGAGTTGTATAGCGTAATGTAATATTTGAAAACAAGGACCCATTATTTATATTTATTTACGACACCTGCGTACAAAAAGGTTTATTAAACCTGTCATACGGACTCAGCTATGGATATCTGTACCAAATTAACAACTGCGATTACCCCCACTGATAAATATCCTTTAAACTCAAACATGCCGGTTTCCTCACGATGTTTGCCTTCACCGTTGTTTTTGAGTTTTCTACAGGTGTGTGTTGGAGATAAGATCGTGGTAGACGTGACCAATAGCCTCCACGCGGCCGGAACCACAATACACTGGCACGGCATGCATCAGAAGGCGACTCCGTATATGGACGGGGCACCATACGTCACTCAGTGTCCTATACAACCACAGAGTACCTTCAGGTAAAACTAACTAGTATTATTTATCTATTAACATAGTTTTAAGAAAACTTACAGCAAAAGTAAGGATAGTATTAATTGTATTACAAACTAAATTGTATCTAAATGCTTACTAAAACATCGCTGATTATATTGCTCAACCTGAGAAACCTTTTAATTAATTTTTATTTCAAGCATTCATTCATATTCATTTAGTGTTTTAAGATAATTGTTCATTAGATATACACCTTTTTGATTTGACCTAACAATCCCTAAATAATCTCTGTTAATCAAAGACCTTTAGTATTTTTCCTTGCGCTTCAGATATGAGTTCAACGTGCCAATATCCGGAACCTATTTCTGGCATTCGCACATCGGGCTGCAGCGAGGAGACGGCACCACTGGAACACTTATCATCAGGAAACCGAAGATCATGTCGCTTAATGGAAGATTGTATGATTATGACAAGTGAGTATTGGATAAATCTATTGAAAAAATGTATCTTATGCGAAACTATTTTCTGGTGTACAATAAAGTAATTCTATCTATCAATCTACAATGCTACTAAATATCATCTATCTTTTCCATCAAAAGGTTGCCTGGCAGAGATCGCTCTCTAGCGATAAGGCCGCCCATTGTACGTGTCTCTTTTTGTGTTTTATTCGTGTGTTTTGGTTTACAATAAAGTGTTTTTGTATTGTATTGTATTGTACAATGCATAATCTGCAAGAATCTGCAATTTAAATTATTTTTGTTGATTTCAAGGTCTGAACACGTAATGCTGATCACTGATTGGATAAACAACTCCGCTATAAACCTGTACACCAATCACCATCATTCGACTGATAACAACCAGCCAAACAGACCTGGTTCCATTCTGATCAATGGACGCGGAAGGTTTGATGTTCCAGTCGGTAATACTACAGTTAGGATGAAGGCTCCGGAGTTTGAGGTTGTGAAGGTTAGCGAGGAAATCTCTTTTTCACAAGTAATCTTAATTTATAGATTTCATTTGGATCAGCATCATCAATTAGAAAATGCTCATATTTTTCCTAAGTTTGAGAATGCATAATGCAATTTCATGTATTATTAAAAATTGGTCGAGTAAGATAATAATCTTTTAGTGCGACTAATTAAAAGTATTTCGATTGTACGTCCACCAATAAGATGACCAGCAGATGATATAATAAAAGGTGTTGGTTATATAGTCGTTGAAGCTGCTAAGAATATTATGTTAAATGATATATAAATAAAAAGGTTTTATTTCTAGGGCCGTAAATACCGTTTTCGTCTGATCAACGGTAACTTCCTGAACTGTCCAGTGGAGTTGTCAGTAGATGGACACAACATCACGGTTATTGCTACAGATGGATTCGATATAACTCCTATCACTGGTAAGAATAATACTGGAAATAGAGATTTAATCAATTATAATTGATATTATTATATTGTAATTATATTATAATTATATTAACAATACAACTTGGTGCGTAAAGCCTAGAACAGGCTAGACGCGAATGTCTAGATTATTAGAAACACGATGCATAGGTGCTGGTTTTTGAAGGAAAAATGGAAACTCCTAGTAGAAAGGCATGGATCTTACCGAGAATCATAAAACATGCCACCTACCTATAAATTTCCGCTTTGATGTTACAGCGTCAGTACTGGTGAACTATGCTGGAGAGAGATTCGACTTCGTCATCAACGCTAACAAGGCGGTCGGTGTCTACTGGATCAGGGTGAGAGGTCTTCTTCCGTGTGCTGCGTAAGTGTTAACTAATAGTGTTATATTAATTATCATCATAGTCATCATCATTACCCAGCGACTCCGTTTGCCTTAAATTATGTTTATATGGAGACCACGTCCTTCCTAATGTCATAACATTAGGAAGAATTTAAATAGCTTATCCTGTGTCCTATACCTCTATGTATTTATCTACCAAATTTCATCAAATTCGGATAATTGGTTTAAGAGTTATGGTGAAACATACATACATACTGAAACTGAGCCTTACAGATTTCTCATTAGTAAAGATAGATATAGATAATATATGAAGTGTTCAAAAACATTCTAAATAGTAGTACCTTATTTCTTTAGGGCCGGCATCAGACAGGTTGCTATTCTCCGGTACAAAGGCGCTAAGGCTGAGGAACCTGCTACTTTGGATTGGACTACAACTCGAAGTGGTTTGGTTAGTATGATACTAATGTCCTATGTAGGTATATTATATTACGTATAGGAGAAGTCTACAGCTTTGAGCTTACTACGGGGCTAGATGATGCTGTGTGAATTGTCCAGCAGTATTAATTTATATTTATTTATTTCATGACAGATACTTAACCAAGTACAACAAGGAGAAGAACAGAATGTCACGCTTCCAATATCCAGATTCAGAAGTCAGAATGTAGATGACATCACCTCCAAGCCGATCCCAGACCACAAGTTCTACATCGCTTATGATATGAATTTGAAGAACAACACTGATTTCCACAGAGTGCCTTATTATGGGACTGATAAAGGTGAGAATAGACTTCTATAGATTTAATACTAAATTAAAAGTTATTTGCGTTATCACATACCTATAAACTTTCCAACAGGCGGTTCAGGCGGGCAATCAAACAAACAATCAATGCAACATTAAAATAGAATCTTTAGACCAAATTTCACCAAGCTCTGTTTGTTGGTTTAACTTCCATTCAGTAATTAACAGTCCATAAATATACGTAAACTGACAGTGATTAAACATGACGGGATGTTAAACTAACAAACAGAGCTTGGTGAAATTAGGGCTTTAGCTTTATAATTTAAGTATAGATTCTATTGGTAGTATTCTATAGTATATTATTCTATTCTATAGATTTTGTGTAATAAATAAATAAATTGGAAAGATCTGTGACCAGAAATGAGACGTAACATTGGTTGTTCAGAAACTTTGTAACATGTATCTTCTTACAGTTGCTAGCAACTACTGGGTCTACACGCCACAGCTAAACCACATCAGCATGCATCTCCCGAAAAGTCCATTCCTCGTGTCCCGTCCCACAGCAGGACTCTGCAACGAAGACACCGTGCCAGCCTCGTGCAGGACCGAATTCTGCTCCTGTCCCCACGTCATCAACGTCAAACTCAACTCCGTCGTCGAAATCATCATAATCGACGAAGGGACTTTAGACGTCAACCATCCATTCCACTTACACGGACATAGCTTCAGAGTTGTTGGCCAGAGGAGATTGGGAACTAGTACTTCTGTAGCAGCTGTGAAAGCTTTAGATGCTGCTGGGAGGGTAGATAGAAATTTGTGGAAAGCTCCGATTAAGGATACAGTGACTACGCCTGATGGAGGGTATACCATTATTAGGTTTTTAGCGGATAATCCTGGTTACTGGCTATTCCATTGTCATATAGAATTCCATGCGGATATTGGTATGGCGATGGTGGTGAAGGTTGGGGAACATAAGAATATGAAACCGGTTCCTAAAGGATTTCCAGAGTGTGGTGATTTTAAGCAGACTGATTATAATATTGTATAATTAATTTGAGACTGGTTTTAAAGGGGTTTTGAGTGATTATTTCTAAGGCGGAGAGCGAATTTGTAACTGATTTAATTAAATTATTTAATTAAATGATGGAGTTCTTTATTTTAATTTCAACTTGAAAGTTTTAATAAATGTAATGATAATCCAAATTTTAATATAATGGAGACTCAAACACAAAAGAAAAAGCACACAAAATTTATTTACATACATGACATGTCATGTTCATACAATCTAATCCTACATTATTTAATTATTCGTAAATCTTTTCTAACTGTACAAAAGACCCTATCCTATTGTTCTTCATTAAGTCCTTTATGTAAGGTCGCCTGCTTGTAAAGTATTCAGATATGCCTTTATGCTCCATGCTTTAATAATAAGAATTTCCTCTTAGGGGAAAATTCAAAGATTATACAGAAAAGGCAACCAGCGTGACCTACCTACATTTTGTATTCAAACAAAAGAAGTTAGACGGCAAAAGGTTTTGCCTTTGACGTAGCTTAGTCTTTTCTGTGTAGGTACTTAGCACCTTCGCACGCACCTACATTACTTAATAGAGCAAAAAAAAACACTTAGAACATGCGGAACAAATATTTGCAGATCTTATATTGTCCCGGGGCAGGAGTAGAACCCGCAACCTTTCGCGTCGCAGGCAGATCTTTGCCCGCTGTGCCACAAAGGTTGTCAAAATATTCTATTAAGTTCTAACTACTCCACATTTATATAAATATTTATATGTATAGTGTAAACTCATAAGCTAAATTCCATACTTTACTTTATAAATCTTCATTTGCATAATTGCAATATTTCTTTTACACAAAAGCCTTAGTTAAATCCTTAGTGAAAACAACATTCCATTACAAATTGATATTGTTTTATCCTGCAGATGAATTCCTTACTCGCTCTCTGAGCCCGGATTAATTAATAACAATATAAATTAGCTTAAAGATTATTACAAGATGCAGATGTTCACTGTGTGTGTGTGTGTGCGCGAGTAATTTTGAGAGTATTTATTGTCAACTACTAGGATATATCTGCAAAAAAAAAATAGCCAAAAAAAACACGCCACCTCGCTTGTCATGTAATGAAGTCAGTTTTTATGAACCTAAAAAATCTTATGGCACAAATAGATCACAACAAAAACATCCCAACGGGAACTTAGCCAATTAAGATAGCGGGACTTAAATCAAGTCACAGGAAGGAGTGATAAATAGAGAGTTGGTCTCGGGAAGGGAGAAAAATAGGCGCATTTACCGCGGAGAGAATCGAATGAGTTATGAAAAGTGCAATATGAACATTTACTGTTCATACTTTAATTTTGTTACTTTGGCTTAGAAGCGAAGTAGCAAAATTCAAGTATAGTAATGAATGTAGTTTGCATTGGGAATTAGTATGTTCTTCTAACCCTGGTAAAAAATAAATAAACATAAAAAATACAAACAACCTACCTAGAACAATGCTCGTAAAATCTTATTAACAAGTAAGAAGTTTCAAATGATACACAGATGACCTTTTGTAAATAAATAAATATTGCTGGATAATCCACACAGCAACTTTAAAATGGACTTATAATAATTATTTTGTTCAAAGTCCGATACAACATGCCGATACTTAAATTATATCTAGCTAGAGTATTGCGTTATAAATGTATTGTAAGTATGACATGCCGTTATGCAATATTATGGGTAATTTAATTAAAACTTAAATAGGGATGCTTACAAACTTTTTGTCACGAGTGGAATGGAATCTAAAATTACTATTTTCATATTCGTTGAATGTTTTTATTACTCTGTTGTACCACAGACCTCTGGGGTAATGGAGAAAAAATAGGTTCCGCAGTCACGCATCTAAGATTACATCGTCGTATCGCAAAATAACACGTTTTCTCAACATTTAGTATTAGAGCGGAGCTTTGATTTCTTCTTTTTATAAGATTACATAGCTGAGAACAGAAAACCATAAGCGCCCATATACCATAAGCATAAATACACAGGATTACTCTCTCTCTCTCTCTCCAGAGATAAGACCTAAATTTATATATAAAAAAAAATCATAAAAGACAGGAGTATGTTAAAAATTTATTACAAAAAGTTATTTAAAATACAAAAAAAGCTTTGACCCGTAAAGTCATATTACGTGTTAGATTACTTAAATGGCACAAAAAAACAACAAATTTACTAATCACGGTTTTAAAAAGTTCATCAATATCCTGCATCAACGTCATTCTTCAAGCAACGTTACTTCCTCGGCATATAATCCCCACACTGTGGAAACCCTTCAGGAACCGGCTTCATGTCCTGATGCTCCCCAACTTTAAACACCATCGCCATCCCAATCTCAGCATGGAACTCTATATGACAATGGAACAGCCAGTATCCAGGATTATCAGCTAGAAACCTGATCACTGTATACCCTCCATCAGGTATCGTAATCGTATCTTTAACTGGCGCGCGTCGTAGGTTCCTTACAATTCTTCCGGCGTTGTCTAAAGCTTTTATTTCCTCAACAGTTGTATTGGATCCAACTTTCCTCATAGACATAACTCTAAAGCTATGCCCGTGTAAGTGTAAAGGATGGTTAGTATCACCATTTCCTTCGTCAATAAGTATCAGTTCGACGACAGAGTTGAGTTTGACGTTGAGCACATGGGAGCATTGGCAGTATTCTGTCTTGCAGGATGCTGGGATGGTGGATTCGTTGCAGAATCCGCTGGTAGGTCTGGTGACAAGCAGCGGGCTTTTTGGTAGCTTCATGCTGATGTGGTTCAGTTGGGGTGAGTAGAGCCAGGTGAGGTTTGATACTGAAAAATGTTAAAAATAATTGTATTTTCATACTGTTACGGAAATAACGATTTCAAATAAGTACTAGTTTATTTACAAGGGCAATCGTATGAAGATGGCATAATAATAATTCCATATGAGACTATTTATATAAAAAAAAATATTATTATGTAATTAAGATAAAAATTATGTTTTGAAAATAAAAATATAATATGTTATAAAAATTTGTGTCCAAGTGTCTAGCGATGAACATAGTTATCGGAAAACTCACCTTTATTCGTTCCATAGAAAGGCAGCCTATGGAAATGCGTATTATTCTTCAAATGCACATCAAAAGATATGAAGAATTTGTGGTCTGCAACTGGCTTCGAAGTGGCGTCATCTGGAGCAATAGTCCTTAACCTGGAGATAGGAACTGATATGTCTTGTTCCTCACCTTCTTGAACTTGATTGAGAACCTGTAAAAGAGAGAACTTAGTTAGGTTAAAGTGCATTCACCTAGATGACTTTACGATATCTTAGGTAAAGGGGAATCATTTTAACAGCGGTTGGTGACTGTGGGATGATTTTAAATAATGATGACGCATTAAGGAGCTTCCGGATCGGCTTACATCCACCCTTTGCCATCAGTTTTACTGGACCATAATACATATGGCGTTCTCGTTGGTAAACATCCGTATACCTTGGTTTACGGTTTAGCTACGTTTGCCGAACCAAGGTATCCTTGAGTGAAGCACCACTATTCGGATTTGTCCCTGGCAACACACACCGGTTAAGGACTTTTGTCCAAGACCATTAATATGAGGCCAACATTCGGCTCCGAAATCGAACCTCTCATAAGGCATTATAATCCGTATGTTTTGTATTATAGTTTTCGGCTCAGATCCGCTTTAGAATCCCAAGTCAAGCGTCCCTTACTAATTCAACGATTTTTATTCATGCCTGGTACTAAAAGTCCACCTTCGCCTTTATAACCTTTCAAGCAAAATATTTATTCTTGCCGAAATATTCCCGTAAATTGAGTTAAAAGCTTACTTTAACCCACTTCATTCATTAAGCTCTAATATTTTACACCGTCCACTACATTATTCTAATCTTCTTGCTAGAGCTTCCGATAGTGCTGGCGTTAGGCCAGAGACCAATTCAGCGGTGTTTGGAATTCTTCAAGATAGAACGGAATGTTTAGGATATTATACCAAAAATGTAAGTGATAAGGTTCAAGATGATAATAGATAGATAAATTAATGAAGGTACTTTACTTCTTTATAATTTATCAAGATGTTTATTTTAAAAAGTTGTGTGAGATATTTGTAAAACACATCGCATATTTTCGACACGAATACTGCTGATAGTCATATTTCTAGAATACTTAGGCGTTCTCACATATACATTATATGCCATGGTGCCTTAAAACAATGTGAGCCATCGATATTTCTTTAAACTAAAGGTAAAATAATATTTCTACTTTCAAATCACATAAGTCTTGTTCTTGGCAAATTCAGAAATGTTTGAGATCACTTGAAGATCTTCGAGGCAAGTGCCTCTCAAAGATTTGCCTCAAGCAACAACTCGATGCCGCATGACTGCAACACGGTTTTATCATTTTTTTTATTGAAGATAAAATAGACATAATATGTCTATTTGATCTATGAAAATATTATTTTATTTGATCAAACAAGGTGTGTTGGGTGTAGAAAATAAAAACTTTTTCTATTCTAAAAGGGTCAAAATCCACACACTTGCGACGAAAATAAAGACCAATAATTTAATACGTCACTATTTTTTCAAGCCGTTTGAGAATAGAATAGGGTAGTATTTCATGATAATTTTAGGTGTATTTCCAAGTAATAATTAGGCTTCACAGAATTAAATGATATGTCATAAATCTATAAAAATCACCTGAGATTTATCTAAAAGAGTTCTAACTGTGTAAACCTCTTCGCTGTTCCAGCTGGACTATTTGATTTTGCGACCTGCGTAATGCCGCCATTATCGGATAAGAGGGTACTTGCTCCCTTCCTATGCGGCATAGTGATGTTTTTTATTCATAAGTTAGCAATGGAATTGTATTTTCGGTAGCCTAGGATTCTTTTTAAGGATATTTTTGTTCGTAGTTTCGCATTTTCGTTTAATAACTACAAGCTGTGTACATGAATAAAAAATTAAGATCTAGACAATGATAAACATTTGATTATGGAATCAAACATTTATATACTTCCTACTGACTTTAATTTGTGGTACGGTCTACTGCATTACGGTCTACGTGATTATAATGAATTGATTGAAAGCCCTAATATTGACATATTCAGATATAACATTGATATTTTTAACTTGAACCTTATACATTATGTGTTTCCAGTTATATATTCTATACCACAAATTGTTTTTGCTTCAAGTAGAATTATTGTAAAATGTTTCTTTTCAATTTTAAAATACCGTGAGATATCAAGAAAACTTTTCACGTAAAACTACAAGAATGAGAGCATAAACTTAATAGGACTAAATTAAGTTAGGCGCTTCGTTTTCAAATAAACTTAAAAACTTTCAATGCAAAAATGCCTGAACAAGCAATAATACTTACAAACACTTTAGGGATCTTCCTTGAATTTTAAGGGTCGTTGTTTAAAATCTTATATTAAAAATAAATAAATATCGTTGAATTATTAAAACTGCCCGAAGTGTGCTAAATACCTGAACCAAATATATTGGATACCGATTGGGGTTACTATGTAGCTATCATTATCATCACTCCTATTTACCCCACTGCACACAGGGACTTCTATCTTGACGAGAGAAAATAGGCTAGATATCCTAATTAAAATATAACGTGACAATTACCCACATAGAGTTACAAGGTAATCAGAAATCTAAGAGGCTTTGAGTGCGTTACACCCGCAACTTTATAGCATAAAGAAAACAGACATATTGACTGAACGATCCTTAGAAAATCCCTGATCATTATACCGAGAGTCTGCGATCTATTCCATGATAGCATCATTAAGTAAATCACTTGAAAATGGAACCCTATAGAGTTGGAAGGAGTAATTTACTCAGAAGCATTTCAGTTAAATGTGTAATTACTAAAGATTTCGTAAGGGAGCTCAACAAATTTGACGCGTAAAGAACTTAGAAGTAATTGTGTTTAAAGCTTTCAGACGAAAACTAGGTTTAACACTATTTATGAAACGACTGTTATTATGTTGTATGTAAGTCTAGTTTTATTTAATTTCGTATTCGTATTCGTTTCTATATTACGAGTATATGAAAATTACATTAAAGACAAAAATTGTTTTTATTTTTTTATAGTAAAACTTATGTATGTAAAAACACTGGTATGGAATAATAAGTCTTGTTATTTTAACTTACCTAATGAGCAATTTGTTTTCTGTGTTAAGTTGGCATTGTTAATGTAACGTGGCAAAAAGCTTTATATGAAATAATAGAATGTATGTCGCTAACTTTTATCACATTACCTCAAAAAATAGATATCAAATTGTTTATCTTTGTCTTTAAGACATCATAACAGTTTTACGAGCGCCATTCCATCCATCCCAATACAAAACGATGTATGAAACTGATACCCTTTTATGGTCTTTGAATACGACCTTGAAACCATAAGGAATAAGTGAACAGCTGAGTAACAAACTATTATAGGTTGGGAGTTTAGTATGAACGAATTTCTAAATGCGAACAAAATATGTAGTTGTTATATTTAATTAGTAACACCGCATATAACCTAAGAGCCCGTGATGGCCAGACCTTCCTTTAATTCACAAGCGTGAAAATTCTTTCATGTGTATGTCTAACATAGGTAAGAATAACCCCCAAACATGAAACCTGGATCGCGGTTCCTTTGGGAGATAACAACCTTTTACCTGTTGGTCTAATAGTTCTTGGTCTAATAGTTTAAAACATAGTCGCTATTTTGCTCCAATTGTTTCTAGCTTAATTAAATTTAATTTTATCTTTAAATACAGTTTATAACTTATGTATTTAATTTAATCATTGTTTTTTTAATAAATAATATGTATGTCTTATTATAGTCAATTCAATACTTATCATTATATTAATTCATATGGGTTTTTACAGAAAGAACTTTATGAAAAAAAATTATGAAATTTTACAATACAATAGTTTATACTACTTTTTACCGCGGGCAAAGATTTGGGCAAACAAAATATGTGAAATAGGCTCTCTACATTACTATGCCTCCGTCGAGTTACGACACCCACATATTGAATTTCAAGAGGATTAGGATAAGCCCCTGTTTTAAGATTCTAGGGTTAAGATGTTTTGATAATATCGTAGAAATGTTTTCCTTTGCGAGAATCGCTAGAATTTTCATGAGTTTCAATAGTTGCTTTTAGACTTTTTTAGTTTTGGAACCAAAAGTATACCTCTTGTAGTTTGTATATTATAAGTATACCTACCAATTTTGACAAAAACTGAATGCAATTATTTAAGTCTTAGATCAGTGACGGGTTGTGTATCGGACCGTGCGCACGTATCCCTCCCGAAGCGTCTATTGTTTTCTACTGATAACGCTCAGGCGGCCGGCTCCGGTGAGCTCGGGCCCGCTTGTAAGTAATAGCGATCATGAGTCATAATAACAGTTTCGCGTTGTTGCAAGTTGAGGAATCTGACCAACAGTATATGAATACTATTAGGAGATGTTTGTCTATGGAGGAAGAAACAGTGGAGAGATTAGCTGAAAAGCGGCCTATTGAGAAAAGTGAGGAAAGTAGCGAGGAAGGGTTTAATACCATGACGAAGAGGAAACCTAAGAAATTTATGAAAACCGGTTCTTTAGGTAATTTGACTTATCAAAACAGCGTGGACAGTCAACGAGATGAAGTTTCTATTTACCATGAAGTTTGTTTAACTTCGTTGAAAATACTCCCAAAGCAGATGGCATTAGCTAAATTATTACGAAGTTTAAACATCAGCACAATTTTGAATATTAAATATAAAAGTCCCTATAAAATATTTGTCCAATTTCAAGATAAAATTCAGGCTGAAAATCTAATTAGTTGCCCTAAATTAACAGATTTAGAAATACGAGCGCAGTTTACAGATCAGGGAAATCTATCTTATGGTCTGATAAGAGGAGTGGATTTGGGAATAAGTGAAGAAGAGATTTCTGAATCTTTGAATAGCCCTGTTGAAATTATTTCTATAAGAAGATTGAGGCGTATGGATACTGAGCGCAAGTGGGTGGATAGCGAGTCAGTACGGGTTTGCTTTAAGAGCCCCACGTGCCCGGCATTTGTTTACGCCTATGAATGTAGATTTGTAGTGGAGCGTTATGTTTTTCCTGTGACACAGTGCTCTGGATGCTGGAAATTCGGACATACTAAAAAATTCTGTCCAACGAACAAATGTTGGTGTCCAAAGTGTGGTAAATCCCATGAAAACTGCGATACTGTCCTATTTACATGTATCAACTGCAAGGGCTCTCATATGGCTTTAGACAAGACGTGCCCTATTTTCAAGAAAGAGAAGAAGGTCAGAGTCCTTATGAGCGAACAGAATATAAGCTATAAGAAAGCCTTAACATTGTACTTAAATGACAAAGTCAATAAAAAAAAGTTGTACGATCTGGAGTATCCCCAACTTTCTCAAACTAATCTTGAGATTCGGAGACCTACTAATCAATCGAAGGATATTAACAATGATATGGAAAGTTCAATCCACAGTGAACTAGAAGACGGTATAACAGTTCAGTCACAAACGCAAAAGTCAGTTAAAAAAAAGAAAATTAAAAGAACAAAAAATAATGAAAATATGGAAGTTGAATTAAATGAAGTAGTATTTGAAAACCAAGAAGATGAAGAATGTTGCAACAAAAATCAGGAAGAGGAAAAGAAGAAGAGGAAATTTGACTGGGGAAAAATATTTGACAAAATAAGGAATATTACATGCTCAGATGATTCGTTGGAAGTGAAAGTAGTAAATTTGACAAAGTTTATTTTTCAAGAATTTAGTTCGTTTGTTTTAAATATATTTGCGGAGGGTGAACTATTCAAAAGAATGTTTCGGCATTCTTTTGAATGTTCATAGCAGAGGGCGTTACACAAAAAGTTGCAATCAATATTTTTCAATGGAATTGTCAAAGTTTAAGACCTAAAATATCCAGCTTTGAAGCTTTGCTATGCCAAGAAAAAATTCATATAGCTATATTAAGAGCCCGGTGACGCTTGCAGGGAATTTCAATTCGAGGCGCGTGCGAAAATCGGCTCGCATATCGCTATCTCTATTAGCCGATGACGTCAACCACAGTATTTGACTGTGTGCGTGAGTAGTTAGGATAGCTCACCTGATGTTTCATGTCATGACCATAGAAAAAGATATCTAATGTTTTAATTAATCGTTTGACGGCACCGGCTTCGCTTTTGAAACATTTGCTGCACAAACAATACGTGTTGAGATTATGTTAGTTATCAAACCGGTATGTTAAAAAAATCTCATTGAATGTTTAGTTTGCCAATGCGTTTTTTTCTTTCAAAATTTGGCTGGAGTGTAGGTAGGTTCGTCATACGGTTCTGCTTCTACATGTATATTCTGCTTCTACTAAATTTAGGATTACAAAATTACGAGTATTATAAAATTATGATTAGAGAACAAAAGAAAGGATTTAGCGGTAAACATTTATTTTGCTAGACAGATAATACTTTTATTCATCACCTTAAAAACTTAATTTAAACATTATTATAAAGAATAGCAATAGAACTTATTTATTCATAGAACTGGTGGCCTTATCGCTCAAAGCGATTTCTTCCAGGCAACCAAAGTGCTTTATAACCTAAATTTACACAATTACCATAGGTACCTACTAAAATGTTATACTAAAACGTACAACATAATAATAACTCTAGTGTTTCATCACATGTCATCACTTTGTTCGATCATATCAAAAATCATATTTTTATTTTTTTTCGTGTGTTTCTTTTCTTTACGGGAAGGGACCTCTTTTTCCTGGGAACTGATAACCACAGGCGTTTTTTGCTTGATTGTCGTGGCTCTGTAAATATTTATACAAATTATAATCTAATCAATTTACTATAGCTATAAGACCTACTTATACATTGAAACAACAGAATAAATAAAAATTGCCGGACAATTCACTCAGCAACTTCTAGCCCCGTGGTAAGCTCGTAGCTTGTGTTACGGATGCTAGATTTCTGATATAAGTACTTACTATAATATACATACATAGATGGATATTATTTTATTATACATTATATAACACCCAGACACCCGGAACAAATATTTGCAGATCATACAAATAGTTGTCCCGCGGCGGGAATCTAAGACTAAATGATTCTAAATGAAACATCCAATGTTTCGTACATGTACCTACCTGTACCTAATTGGGTACCTAGTACTTCCCTTCTTCACTTATCCTTAGATATAAGTAAGTAATTACCTAAACAACATGTTAGATAAGTACTTACCTACGTAGGTAGGTAGGTACTGAGTGGGTAAGTTTTTTATAGGTAAGTAGGTACGATGGTAGATTGATTTTACTTGTTGTACTTTAAAATATAACAAGCAAGAATAATATAAGTTAGGCACTTACTGTGAGATACACCCCGACGTTCCGAGTCCATTATCAGCTACCAAACCGTAATTCAAATACAAATTCTTTATTTTAACACACAATGTAACATAACAGTTTACACTAAAGCATTACATGGGACTTACAATTTATAAAATAGAAAAATATCAAAATTTGTAAACAAAGCCAAAGTCACAGTAACGTCACAGTAACTTTTTAGACACCGGTTTAGAAAAAAATAAATATAATAGACTCCAAAGAGAATATAATCACTACGTTAGAGTATTTATTGGTTATTGATAGACTCCTTCCCTCACGACGAAAGAGTTCCGAGCGTTCTTGTAAATACGCGTTGCACTAGTGTGAGTTAGTGCGAGCGATAAGCAATACTAGCTGTTGAAAATTTGGTATGAATTTGGATGTGTTCCGTAATACCAAAAATGATGACTGAAAACATTTTGTATTCCTCACAAAGTATTTTTATTCGGTGACTTAACAATATAAGCTATGTTTCTATGCAAATAATTTTTAAGATATTGTTGTTTTTCATACCAAACCAATAAGAAGAAAACATGCATTTTTAACGTAAAAAATTTGCAAAAAGCGATTGGCTTTAATTTCATTTAAAGTAGGTATTTTGTAAAAATAACTCCATAGGAACCTAGATAAATACTATTTAAATAATAATAATGCAATAATATCATGGAAATATGCCCGAATTACAAATAATTTTGGTATTACGTTTGTATGGGAAATTCGTCTTCCGCTGGCCCCTTAAGTGAAACCTGGTTCGAGCAGGATACCATTGTAAGTATTAGTGGCTATAACTTGTATAGAAATGATAGAAGGGACTCCTACGGGGGAGTTGCTATTTTTGTTCATAAATCTTTACGTTCTTATTCACACCCTATTAATTTAACGAATCCAGGTATAGAAGTTGTTTTTGTTAAAATATTAAATTGTCGTAGCTTAGATAATATTATATCAATTTACTGTCCATCTTCTGTAAGTACACGAGCAGCTGATTGGGATACTCTTTTTTCACTTGCTTCTGGTAAAAGTCTGTTTGCAGGTGATTATAACGGACACCACACTAATTGGTCGTATAAAACCGACCAAAGAGGTACGCAACTGTTGGACACATCTTTAGATAATAATTTAATAACACTTAATAACGGAGAGGCAACGAGGGTTAAATTAGTCAACGGAATCTTACAAAAATCCTCACCAGATATAAGTTTTGTTTCTGCTGATGTTGCAATCAATTTTAGCTGGCGAGTTCTCAATGAAAACTTAGGGAGCGACCATTTAATAATTAAAATATCTTTAGACGCTCAAGGAGAATATGAAATTATTAGAAAACGTAATTTTAAGAAGGCGGATTGGGCCCAATACACTTTAGACCTAATTGAATTATTTTCTGACTTTGAGAACTCTTCTAGTTCTATACAGGAAAGGTACAATAGTTTTATAAATAAAATAACAATAGCTGCAGACAAAAACATTCCCATGTTGAAATTATGTAATAAACCAACATCAAAATTTACACCTAGGGAATTTTGGACGCCATTGTTATCAAAAGCAGTAGCCGAACGTAGACTAGCACTGAGCACGTTCAGAAAAAACCCAACACCAGATAACTACACAAAGCTAGAAGAACAAACCGTGGAAAGTCATAAACTAATAAGGGAAGCTAGATCAAAAAGTTGGAATAAATTTTGTAACGGAATTAATGAGAATACATCAGTCTCTTTGATGTGGCGTCAAATGCGTTGGTTTAAAGGTTATCGCCAATCTAAATTTTCCGTCTCCGACACTAAGTTAAAAGAACTGTTACAGTCCTTAACTCCCGATTCTGTTCTAAATCAACAGCCGTGTATCATGTCAAGAAATAACCTTTTAGAATTGCCCATTACTGTTCAGGAAATTTCCCACTGTTTAAAAAGAAAAGATACGGCTCCAGGAAGTGATGAGATAACATATTCTATGATCTATAACTTACCCATTGTAGGTAAACAAATATTACTCCAAATTTATAACGACATCTACACATCTGGATATGTTCCTACGCAGTGGCGCACTATACGCGTTATACCGATACCTAAAGTTTCAGTTGATTCAAATTCCGAACAAAAAATACGGCCAATCTCTCTTATCTCTTGTTTATGCAAAATTCTACATACTATCATAGTAAGGAGGCTTGAATGGTTCGTGGAAAAAAATAGAATTCTTTCAAACAACACCTCTGGCTTTAGAAGAGGTCAATCATGCCATGATTGTTTAGCTAGGTTAACTACATACATACAGATCGGTTTAACTCATAATACGCCCACGGTAGCATGTTTTCTAGATATCGAAAATGCCTATAATAATTTATTAGTAGAAAAGGTCGTAGGTACACTCGACGAAATAAATGTTGGTTTTAAAATGTGTAGATATATTTGGTCTTTTTTAAGTGAGCGATACTTAGTAGTAAGAGGGAACGATAATACATTTACAAGATGGACTACAAGGGGTTTAGCTCAAGGTGACCCAATGTCTAGTTTATTATTTAATTTAACAACCTATAAAATATGTCATCAGCTAGAGCAAACAATAAGAGTATCACAATACGCTGACGATTTTGTTTTATATTTAAGCGACATGAATTTAAAAGCATGTGAAGATGTATTACAAACTTCATTAAATGTAATGGTTAAAAATTTAAGAAAATTGGGTCTTGAGTTATCTAGTAGTAAGTCAATGGTATGTATGTTTAGTAGGGGACGTAGAAGAAATAGACTTAATTTACAGATTAATAATGTACTTTTAAATCAGGTCGAAAATGTTCGATACTTAGGAATGTGGTTAGATCGGTCTTTGTTATGGAATAGGCACATTAAGGAAACCACCGAAAAACCTATAAATATTTAAACATACTAAAGGTTCTCGCTGGTTCTGGCTGGGGAGTGCATCCTAAATACCTACGCACTTTATTTATTTCTTTGATAAGGAGTAGAATCGATTTTGGTTGCTTTTTGTACGATACGAGTGCAAAAGTACACCTTTACAAATTAGAAAAAGTTCAAAATCAAGCATTAAGAATTATCGGTGGTTTCATTAAAAGTACACCCATACATGTTATGGAATCTGAAACATGCCTACAACCATTACATGCTAGAAGATTATATTTAGGTTATAAATTTTGTATTAAAAGTATGTCATGGAGAAACAATATAACAATTCAGCTCCTTAATGAACTTTACTTATTTAAAAATAATAACTACTGGCTTTCTAGAAAGACACCGCTACTTGTTACTGTTTACGATAATTGTAGAAACTTTGATATTTATAGTTCCGATGTATTAGATTTATATTCACTAGATATCTGGGTAACTTATATTCAAACTGAGGGGGTCATTTATTGTAGTTTAGATAGTGTTAAAGGGTCAAAAAAAAGCCACGAAATTACTAGTTTAAAATACGACATAATTAAGGAGTTAAATGATAAATATTCTGGTAGGCATATAATATATACGGATGGATCTAAAAGTGAGGTGGGTCAAGGAGCTGCTTATTTTGACATGACATATTCTACAAGTGGTATGTTTAAAATAGATTCGGATGTTTCTATTATGAGTCTCGAACTCATTGCAATTTCAGAAGCTTTAAATTCTTTAAATTATATTAATAATAGGGGTATAGTGATTTTAACTGATAGTATGAGTGCATTACAACATTTAGCTCGATGCGCCTCTGCTTTCAGAGGTATCTCAGTAGCTTATGGTATATTAAATAAAATTCATAATTTAGCACTCAATGGGACAAGTTTGAAATTGCAATGGGTTCCGTCCCATATAGGCTTAAGAGGTAACGAGGAGGCAGACAAGTTAGCAAAATTAAGTATTTTAGATGGAAATGAATACAATTTAAAAACAAATTATACTGAAAAACTACTGTCGGGCAAACAATTATGTTATAATAAGTTCAAAGAATATTTTGATGAGCGAAGTAAAGAAAAGGGGATATGGTATAAAACCATACAATGTCAGCCTCCTCGTATACCGTGGTTTGTTAGAAATAAGTTAAATAGATCTATTATTGTTATGGCTCATAGAATAAGATCTGGTCACTATCCATCAAGAAAATTTGGGTTTCTTATGAAAAAAACTGACAGTCCAAACTGTGAAGTTTGTAATGTTTTAGACGATGTGTACCACATCTTGATGGACTGTACCAAGTTTAAGAACGATAGGGAGGCACTGATGACAGATCTCAAACTTAATAGATTAGATTTAGGGACATTTATTAATATACTATCAGAACCAGATTCAAAAGCAGCTATCTCATTATATAAAATATTTATGCATCAGTGACTCCTTAAATTATTAAATTATATTTTGTTATTTTTGTTAATTAAGATTAGGTTACGATGGGACTGTCATGCTTTTTATAGATAAAAGTCCTCGATAATAAAGTTGATTTAAAAAAAAAAAAAAAAGTCTTAGATCTGGGATTAATGTTAATGACATGGTGATATATTAATATTTAGTCCTGAAACTGAAGTACTTTATCAATAATACGAGTAATTAGTATTTGGCATAGGTAACTGAAGTCGGTTGTTTTATTTAAAATTTCACTTGTAAAGTTAGGCGTCCTAGGCGTCTGGAGTGGGATTATATAGGTTTATAAAATTATAATATTTTTGTGGTATTATGGTAAACTCACCAATCCGGTACGGTTGTTCCATGTTAACTGAGCTGGTTCATCATTGGCTCCTCTGTATCTGAGGACTGCTACTTGTCGAACGGTATTGGTTGGTCTGGAACAAGTTACAAAGTTATTGGTCATATTTCTCTATATTAGGTACCCATTGGTCGTCATGGCAACTAGAGGAATTTGAAGACAGTCTGTTGTTTGGTGAGTTAATCGTATTTAGCCAGCTTATTGCGATCGCCATGCCTTTGCGACTAGACATAAAACTGGCCTACCTGTTTTTGAGTTATAATATTACTACACAAAGTGTCATGAATTATTATACATATATATAGTATAGATGATATACAGCTGTGTCATTCTTTGTACTATGAATGACATAAATCTTTGAATTTTATATGCTAAGCACAGATATCTATAGATATGTATTTACTGTTCTCTTTGTGTCCAGCAGTGGTGATGTTATGCCCGATTTACATTATTCCAGTTCAGTGATCCAGTCCAGCACTGGATTGCTTACTGGAAAAATGTAAACTGGCACTGGAATTAACTGAATCCAGTAAGCATTCCAGTCCAGTAACTGGATTCGCGGTCTACTTTTTAATCCAGTGCGATCTATCCAGTCCAACTGGAATAATGTAGACGGCCAATCCAGTGACATTCCAGTGCTGATCTCTTCTTGAAATCATTGTCACTGTAGTTATCACACTACAACGACTTATAAATAACTGGAATAATGTAGACGTTACAGATCCAGTCCAGCACTGGACTAGATTAAGTTAATTTATGAATAATACTTACGTATTACACGTCAGAAGACCACGGATTCTGATCCAGTAGCTGTCAACTCTTTGGTCAGCGTTGATGACAAAGTCAAATCTTTCGCCCGCATAGCTCACTAGTCTTGCCACTGCAAATAAAATAAGTATTATTCATTAAAAAGTAAGGATGAAAATATATTATGGTATATTTCAGTAACGCCAGTAATTTTGCCAGTGCAATTCCGTGTTTATGTGTGGTTGCGGGAATCGAACCGGCGAAGGCAAACATCGTGAGGAAACCGGCTAGTTCTGAGAACTTTGAAAAGTTTTAAGGACATGTAACATTCACCAACCCGCATTGATGATTTGGCCAGCGTGGTAAATTAGTATAAGTTTCTATGTCCCAGCAGTGGGAACGTAAATAGGGGTGCATACGATTGTATACATCTGTGGCTAGTATCCTAGTGGTAGAACTACGCGGCGGGTTCTAGTATAAAGGTAAACATAAACAAAGTATCTGTCCATTCAACGCAATTGTAAATAGTTCAAATTATCCCAAATCAACAGACTACCGAACAAACCAATGAAAACAAAACAACATCCATTGTGCGCCATAAAATAACACTTTAACCCAGTTGGGCACAATCGACGAACAATTACAAATCTATTGAAGATCCTAACTATGGCATTTGTTTAACACTAACAGTTCCAGTAGCCAGGGAATATCAAACTTTTTATATTCAAGTAATTTTTTTTTATAAAATAATGTATTTACTGAAAGACGCTAATAATAAATAAATTTAAAAAAAATTAAGCCCTGTTGTGTCTATTAATTTGAAAAATTCATTAAATGTCCTGGGATTCCATCTACAGATTAAAGTGGTATATTGTGTTTCTTCTCTGTAATATTTTTTTATCAGATTAACTAAATAAAAAACTAAACATCTACTAATTCTATAAAAATTCACCCTATGAGTAAATTATCTTGTACTTAATAGTTTGAGTACCATTGCACCAGAAATAGGCGAATCCTAGCCATAACGTAGTGACCACTGATTGTCAACTTTGTGTGCCAATTAGACCGACAATAGGGGTCATTTGACCTACAGGTGTCTTCATTTTACACTAACTGGTTACATGTTTTACGATGTTTTTGGGGTCCATTTATTTTATAGTTACGAGACGGTTTACAGTTATTTGGATTGGAAGCCTGAATCATTTTGTAGAAGATTCATCGTTATCATTTAAACTGTCGAAAGTGCACTGCAAGCTGCAAGATGTGGTTGCTGCAGGTTTTCTTACTCAAACTTTTTCGGTGGGAAGTGTCAAAGAAGAAATCATCTGCCCAACTTGTTGATGGACGTCCAACTAGGTGCTTGTTAATCTGCGGTCCCTATTCGATAACCTTTCAGCCATATCCATCAGATCAATTAATATTATGTGCGTGGAAATTTTCTTATATTATTTTCCTCCATCTTCAAGTTTTGAAGAACTAAAGTTAGGAACTTATATTACCTTAAACTTGAATAGCTTTCATAATGTGGTCTTTCCATTTGCGGATAGAAATGCACAAAACTGGTACCAATATAAGGCAGTTAGAGCTTTTGTCCACTAAAGCAGATAAATCGCTCATATACGCATGACTAAAATAAGAATAATAATAAGAAAACGAAGTCTGTATTTTAATAAATATTTTACGTTTTATTCAAATTTTGTATATGGAATAAAATATTTACTTGTAGCCAGCATAGTATTTACACCTATGGTAGCCAGATGTTTTTTTTGTGGGTTGAATGATAATATTGATTGTCAAAGTTATAACGATATTTTGTTAACTTAATTAAACTTGTTGTTCAAGACTAATATTGTTGTGCCTTGTAAATATGCTGCATGTTTGCCAATGGACGAAAACCTTATTCGTATACCAAACTAGGAAGCTCATATTCGTTATTGGCTTACTCCTAGATTCTAGTCATTTCCAAAGCATATTCCTGCATTTAGTTCCCAAACTTGTTTACTGCGTCTTGGTAATTTCAACCAGAACTAACAAAAACGGGTTAATTTCGTACAATTATGAACCCCGGGAATTATTCCTGCAGAATTTCGCAAATTGTGTAAAGGACGTTGGGCGAGATTGGACACTGTCATTTTCATTAGAGCAAACACAGATTTCTGAGTTTCTCAGTAATTTTGGGAATTTAATTATTTATACGTTTATTTAATAACTTCTGTCCAACGTATAAAATTTAATCCATAAATGTACAAAACAGCTAATAAAAACCATGCTCGGGACGCTGGAAAGCTTCGAACTTAAGCAAAATTGTTAGAACATGATAATTTAAAATCCTCACGTTTACTAAGGAAAAATATCTCTCAAACACATGGAAAAACAGGTCTTAATAATTAATATCAAGGAATATTATATAAATAACTAGCCTTCCGCCCGCGGCTTCGCCCGCTTTATATTAGAGTAAAAAGTATCCTATGTCCTTTTCCTGGCTCTCAGCTACCTCCCTGCCAATTTTCAGCTAAATCGGTTCGGCCGTTCTTGAGTTATAAGTTAAGTAACTAACACGACTTTCTTTTATATATAAGATTATAGGAATCAATCTGATTCAAAATTATGTCAATTTAGATTTTTTAAAAGCGAATACATTACCCCAATTGCCCTTTACCAACGGTCATTATGAGTAGAACAGTTGGATTCCGTAAATTTTACCGCGTGCACAGAGCAGAAACATTACCAACTAAGGTTTCCATTTTGACGTTCTAAAATTGCATAATGGTTATACTGGCTTCAGCTTGTGGATTTTATCTATCCTACATGTGGAATATTTTGCAGTTATTTTAATGGGTTTTAGGTTATTTGTTTATGTAATCTACTTGATTTCTGGATTTTCATCTTGATTTATTTATGTGCGTTATTTTTATGTTTATGTTTCATTGTTAAGAGACCAGCACGTACTGAAAACTTTGATGAGTTTAAAGAACATGTCTCATTCACCAACTCGCATTTGACCATCTTGTTGAGTAAAGGGAGTATTTACTCGTCGAGAGAAAAGACCACCCTAAAGCTGCCATTAAGGAGTTCCATAAATAGGGGGGATAAAATATGCTTTAATGTTATTAAAACCATCTAGCAAGATGTAGTAGGGAGTATTTATAAAAACTACCTTATTGTCCTATTTAGCACAGCCAGCGTCACATGTATCATGCGTTTACGATTGCTGACAGCTTCCTACTGTCTATGCCTCGCTGTGTCTTTAAATCGATCTGTCTAGTTGAAATATGCCAGATGGGAGGCATTCACGATAACCGAGCGATCTGTAAACTCCGATAGCAAGGATCTCTTTGATCTCAATAGAAAATTTGAATATGCAAATCATTGGCTAGTTCGGCCACACTTAGGCATACAGAAAACTGGTTCATCATCATCTACACTATTTACGTTCTCACTGCTGGGATACAGGGACTTCTGTGTTGACGAGAAAGGTAAGGCATTATTTCACCATGGTTAACGCTGGCCAATTGCGGGTTGGTGAAAGACACAATACATGTCCTTCAAACTTGATATAGTTCTCAGAACATGCCAATAGGAAATCAAGACCTAGGAGGAAGGATTTATGGCTCTTCTCTCTCTCTCTCTCTCAGCAGTTGTCTTTTTCTTGCATTTCTTAAAGACTTGACTGATTTTACGTCCGCTCTGTTCAAAGGGTTACAACACAACCCGCTAAATAGTTGGACGTTGAGTGACGCTTGGTCAATCCAAGTTCGGCCTAGTCATTCAAGATTTAACCATACCTATAACTACGACATATACCAGAAAACCAACATTAACATTATATGCTTTAAGAACCAGGTAGGTACAACAAAGTCTCTTTGAATTACTTTGGTAAATGTATAATTGGAACCTTTCCAAACTACTAAATATATCAAATCTATCATGAAGAAGAAAAGATCTCTGATTTCTGTGTAAATCGGTTACCACGCTACTGAATTTATGTTGATTCAAATTTTAATGTTAGTTTAGTAACAAACAGTGTGTTTTCGATCAAATTTTGCGGAATTATGCATAGAATTTGTAAATTATGGGTCCTGTGGTTGAACTTTAATTTGTTCATGAATAGTTATTTAATAGTTCAAATGCCATCAAGTATTATTTCAAAATATTATATTTCGCACAGAAACATAAATAACTTTAAATGCAATGATAAGTATTATTTAACTAATTTCAAACGAAGGTCAGTTAACTATCAAACATATAAACAACTAGCTGACCCGCCCGCGGGTTCGTCTGCTAGGACTTCTACGACTATATTTTAAAACCAAAAGCACGTAAATTGACCTAGCTATTTTGGAGTTACAAATCCCCTTACAATTGGATTTAACTTTGCAGTACCTAAGTTACTGCGATCTCGAATCTTAAAACGTGCTGGTTATATCAAATCGTCCGAGACTTATAATGGGTTATATAAGTAACCCTTGCCCGAAATTGAACGTAATATGGATTCTTATAATGATGATGAAGAAATACAACAAATAAACCAAACTTCATTCACAGCTAAAACTACCCGTTTACCAAATGCAAGAGTAAAATGTTTGGACTCAGTTTAATGCTCAGGCAAACTGGAATTCTGCAAACTTTTCCAATTTCCTGATGAAAATTTTATCGGAAAAATTCCTACTTATAGACAGTTTCAGAACTGAGACCGTTACTAACTTGGCTGGATGTACTGATAACTAGATTTGTACAAAGCACTAACGATATGGAAAGAAAATGTTGTTATTAGATCGGTATTATTAAGACGCTTTAGTTAGTAAGTACTTCTTCCTGTGGATCTTAGAGCGAATAATATAACGTAAGAGAACTGAAAACGATCACCAAGCCGAGGTTGCGGGTTCGATTCCCACCTCGGAACGACAATTCGTACGAGCTTGTTTAGCTTTCCAGAAATAGACGGGTAGTGTGTGAGACAAAATTTAATCATTATTCTAGCTAGAGGTATCAATGTATTCAGTATCACGCTGTCTAGAGCCTTTATAAATGTTGAGAATAAACATCAAAACAAAACTAATCTAGGCAGACCTTTGTGGCTATCTCAAAGGGCATAAGCCAGCTTATCACAAAGGAAAACTTTCCTTTGCAAAGAACGCGTTGTATTAATTACTTATAGAAATGTGATAAGGAAATCTAGATGTCTGATATGAAATAAGAACTCTTATTTTTTATGACCTAAACTTTTTTTTTATTTTAACGTGACAGAAAATGCTAGAAGCACTATAGATAAAATACGGGCAAGACCACGAGGCAATTAAAGAGACAATTGTAAGCTAAATATTTTTGAATAAACTAGTTTTCTTTCTTCTTTCTTTAAATTTTTTTTTCAGTTCAATCCTTCGTTAATATCGTTAAGCGCAGGTGGGGTGCAGCTACTATTCTTATATCGGCACCACACAGCCCGACACGCAAGAATGCAGAGTTGCTAAACCGCGTAGCATTCTCATCTAGTTCGTTTTAGCCCTAAAGTTTCAAATTCAATTCACTAAACCGTATGCGTGGAAGTGAATAATTAAGCTATTAAAATAAGCTTCGTGAGTTTTAACGAGTTTCAGCTAAAAGTTACTTTATGTTAGTACTTATACGGTTTAATTTCAGTTAATTTTAGTTGGTAGGAGCGCGGTTTCAAGCTATCTCGATGGATGCTGAGAATTCATGCAATATTGCGTAAATATATGAAAATTTATTTGAAACGTAAACCACGGTCCGTAAACCAAAGTGTAAATAAACCATCATCATTATAACGATGTATATTATAACGGCCCACTACGGAGAAGATAGGTTGGTACTATTTTTAGGCCGGCCAACAAAGCCAGTGACAGGAGAATCACGTTTTATGAGGGTTTCATTACAATAATATTATGCTAAACAATTATCGCTTTCAATAATCTGTCTTATAAAAAATTGTTAAACACTCCTGCCACCATCTAACACCTACTTTTGTTGTAAAACCAATTATCGATGACCCCAGGACGATTCTGAGCTTCTGGTCGGAGTTAGGCTCTATACACTAGCGGACCAACCACGCACAAAGGACCAACTTCTTGCCAAGTCTAATTGCGGAAAAAGGAGTCCCCAAACTAACCCATGATCATACATTAGACATGAGTCTTGTATAGGTATATGTGTACCTTATGACGTGTCATGGGTTTACGCAACACATTTAAAGGGTTGTATAAAAAAGGGATACATAAAACACCTTCCGACATCTTTTGATCTTCACTCAAACGTCGGCTAGCGAGAAGAATACAATATTCAAAGTATAATTTACCGGATTATTTTTCTACGTTTTTCTGTTTCGATACTATAATAGACTTTAGTTATGTTCAAAAATATATTACGTAAATTCTTAATGTACAAAAGCCGCATTGGCTAAGTGGGAGCACACTCGGCTTTTAATACAACGGTAATGGGTTTAAACCTTTTGTTTGTACTCGTACAGTTTTTGATGTGTTAGGAGATGCACAAATGTATCAACCAAGTCTGCAGTATCGTGATATGATATAATAAGAGATATTCAGTATTTACTTTTAGCTTGCATAAAATAAATTCCATAGAATTAGTACCAGCTCTTGGCTTATGAGTTAATGCTTTCACCCGTGTTCACTCACCAGTAAAGGGCACTATATCGAATCCATCCGACGCAATGACTGTTATATCATGTCCATCCACGGACAATTCTACCGGACAATTCAGGAACTCAGCGTTGATCATGCGAAAACGGTACCTCTGACCCTGTGAATAAAGGTGATTATTGTATAAGATTTTATCACTAAAACATTTTAAGTCGGACAAAAGAAAATTACTCCTTTGTTCGCTTTGTTTCTTAATGTCGTGGCTTTGTAGAAATAATGTTTTATTGTAATATCTTGAATTACTTTCGACCTGAAAGGGACCTTTAGTTTTGATAATAGGCGAAGTATGTTACATTTACGTTTATTAATCTGCTTTAACGGGAAATCTACTTTTATCATACCAATAGTGCTGCAATATCTGATTTGAATCCTGAGTATTTTTAGGAAACTGGAGTTAGATTTAGTTCTGTCATAATATGGATCAATCTGTTATGGTGTTCATTTTATAACAACGGGAATTACACACGTATTTACAAAGCAGTTTAAACACTCAACGTTTCGGCCACGACAAGAGCAGTCTTTTTCATTATGATGTTGCCAACTTTTACCTGTTGGACATTGAAGATAGGAGCCCTCATCAGACTAGTGGTGTTGCCATCTCTGACATGGAACCTGCCGCGTCCGTTGACGAGGAGACAGCCAGGCCGGTTGTCTCCCGAGGAGTGGTGGTGGTCGGTGAAATAGCTGATGCTGGTTTCGTTTATCCAATCGGAGATCAGCATTACATGATCAGAGCTGGAATTTATAAATGGTATAAGTAATTTAAATACTTGAAACAGGTAACCATACTTTGCATGTTCAGTATATAAATAAATATGGCGCAGCGGTAACACAATATAACAATCCCGTAACACAAGCTTCGAGCTTACCACGGGGCTAGATGTTGCTGTGTGAATTGTCCAGCAATATTTATTTATTATTTATATTGCTGGACAGAAGCTGGTATGCTCGAAGCTTGTGTTACACACGTAACTAGATTTCTGATATACTTCATATGATATTTTTACTATGCATTAAACCCAGATACTCGGAACAAATATTTGCAGATCGTACGAATTTGTGTGCCATGGAAGGAATCGGACTATTTATCTTAGAAGAACAACTTACTCGTCAACATCATAGAGATTCCTGTGAGGATTGTTCTGCGAGGGTTCTCTTATGACGAGGGGGCCGGTGATGCCGTCTCCTCGTTCTAACCCGATGTGGGAGTGCCAGAAGTAGGTCCCAGCTGTGGGAGTATCGAACGTGTACCTGTGGGAATACAGTCCCTATTTCAGTAGTCAATGAATGATGTGATGAGAGATCGCTCTCAGCGATAACACCGCCCTTGTACTTTTAGTTTTTAATAGTATTAAGTTTTTGTATTTTTATTCTGTTTATTTTTAAGTGTTCATGCATTCATTCATTCAATGAAAGCTGGAAATTAAAAACTTGGTGATACAAATAGGTGAGAATGAGAGTTGCACGAACAAGAAAAATATGGAGCAGCTTAATCCATACTACAGATGGGCGAAAAATTCCCAGAGTAATGACTCTGGGCACTTTTCTCCCCAATAGAACACATAACAGGTCTTAGAGGATTTCGTATAATCACCACCCATAGCGGTTTAGCGATTACTGTAAGTTACATTAGTCTCCACAACATCGAAAAGACGCACGAAGCTTAGAATTTTTCAGAATTTTCTTGGTTACTTACATCTCGTAAAAAGTTGCGTGGCTTACAGGTATACAGTAAGGTGGTTATTGTGTATTATTAGTGTAGTGGACAGTCTCATACTAAGATCGCTTAGACTTTAAATGCAACATTTATTTATTTATTTCGAGGCACAGCCAACAGCACATATTACTAAGTATTATAAATTATATTTTAATGAAGGCTATATTTTATAACATGTGCCTATTATAGGCGTTGTTACATAACTTAGAGTAGGTTACCTAAAGGTAGACTCCGGTTGAATAGGACACTGGGTGACGAAGGGAGTTCCATCCATAAACGGCGTCTCCTTCTGATGCAGGCCGTGCCAGTGGATTGAAGTGCCGGCTGCTAAGAGGCTATTTTCCACGTCCACTACTAATGTGTCTCCACGACAGACCTGGAAAGTCACATTTAACCATATAAAGATTGAGTTTAAAGATTTAGGTACCTTTGACAAATTTAATGAAAAATATTTGTATGCTGAAGTAGTTGTATAGTGAATAACATCCTAAATATATTTGAACAAGAAACGGGTAACATACCATGATTTAATTGTTTTTGAGTTTTCCGAAATATCGGAAATTTCTTGTTCAAATATAGTTAAAAACCATGATAGTTTAAAAAGTTATAACATCCTAAATATCCATCTTTAGTATAATTTTAAAAGCCAGCAATAATTATTCTTCAACAATCATAAAAAGAAAATCTACAAAACTCCATACAATCATTTACAGCCTTATCAAATTTTGTATCTCCAGGTACAAATTGAAAAACCATAAAACTTTAAAATCATTTCGACTTTCATCCAATACAAGCCAGAAAAAATTAAAAGACCACGTATTTTAAAAGCTTATTCGTTTTTACTTAACAATAAACATTCAAAATAAAATCTCGTACGAATCGCTGAAAATATAAGCGGCGTTGTACACTTCGGTGGCTTACAATTTAACAAAATGTTTGAAATAACTATTAAAAGTTTTACACTGAGCATTTTCAACGAAAATTTTATCGTTTTACGTAACATTGTACAACTATAAAAACTAAATTGCTCAATGGCTGTGCTTTGAGGTTATACCTGTTATAAACGTAATGCCACTTCATGTTATAGATCTTTATTTATGGGCTTAACTTGTTTTATCAAAAGGAAATCATGTGATATCCTGGTTTAGAAGCCTGTACAAAACTGTGTGTCAGAATGCTTTGCCAAATTCTTTTAGATATCGAAAGACCCTTTAGAATAAAATACATTCTTATAGTTTTTCCTCAAATTTCAGCGTAAAAAGATACTTTTATTACATTACTGTTAATTTATTGGCCAACTTTAAAATATTAGTTAGTATGAACTAATAACTAACTGGATTTTTAATTACAGTTTACATTGATGAACGCTGCCATAATTGAAATAAAAAAGTGAATAGTTATATTACCTCGAATAATTATATTTCTTATTATTGTTTTTTGCTTATTGTGTAAAAAAACTGTATTATTATATATATTTACAAGACAAGATTCAATCGTAAAATCTGGTTCTAAAAATGTATTCGTTTATACTTTTTAGGATCATACTTAGCACACTGTTTTAGTTAACCGACACCTTCATAAAAACTGTGTTGCGGAAAAACTGCAACAACCAATGAGCATCGGTTAGAGCTTCTAATTAAAAACAAACATTGCACACTTTGCAACTAAGTAATCCGTGCCAAAGAGACAAAATTAATTTTCATTAGCTACTTTGCTAAACATTTCCATGGAAGAAAGCACTTTAACGTTCCTTCACGTAGAAGCAAATGTCTAGATTAAACACTTTGATTTAATTTAAAAAAGCATTTAAGTGACTTTGTTAAAAGCAAACAAGATAACAAGATAAAAATAATTAACTTTTCTGACTTTAAGAACAAAAAACTGCTGGTTGTACTCGCTTCAATGTTTTCAATTTTTTATACAACTATCATCTTTTTAAGAAATAGAAACGCGTAGTATAGGTCTAATTTTGATGGTTCAAAGACGGAAGAAAGAGCTATACTTATTTACTGGTCTTCTTTAATTACGTACTGACATGAATGCTTACAGTTGAGATGTTACCTTACACCTTGGAGCGTCAGACAGTATCTAGCTTTAATTCTTGATTGACTTACCTCAATAGGCGGTCCGGGCATCTTCCGATTAACCACAGTGATAGCCCTGGCCACTCCATTCGCGGGCACACAGTCAGGGTTATTGCAATGGGTTCCATTAATTGGGCAGTTCATACAAGCTTTGCTCATAGAATGGTACCATTCGACGTGGAATTTATAGTAGCAAGTGCGTCGCTCTCCAACCTTGCAGATTCTGTAGCATGGGTGGTTTTTACCATCTCGGGGCATCCCTATCTGGTCTAAGCCGGGATTTTCAAACGTTCCAGTGTTTGGTCTATTTGCGTTTGGGCGATTTTGTGTATTAGGGTTGGGATACACTTGACCTGGATTGTCTTCATCTCGGAAATAGATGTTGGTTGACGCAGGTTTCGCGATGTTTCGGTTTGGGTAACTCGGCTTTGTGTTATGATTATCGAAGGCGTAGCTTTTTGGCGGGCTGTAGTGATTACGGTAGTCATAATCGTTGTATTCGGGAACGTATTGGGGCATAAAATGATGGGGGTTACTTTGAACTACTCTGTATTGATCGTATCCATTGATACCTGGAAAAAAAAATAAGAAACATTGTTAGCCTTAAATAAAATTTACATTAACATTGCATTATCTATAGAATTTTAATAAAAACATTGTGTAGGATATGTTTCTTCTCCAGGTATTTAGCTATGTTTGCCTTCTTTACATAAACTAGAGTTGACCTTAAATCAATTTGTTAAGAATCATTGATTAACTCAAAAACTACTAGGACTACCCAACAACGGATAATCTCCCCACAATATTATAATTTCCTGCACTCGAAACACTTCATTTTACAACATTACTATATTACGCACTGGCACTGTAAGTCAAAACGTTGCCTTTGTGAAACCTAAGATGTGAACATAATCTTCTAATAGAACTCCGTTAATGGTTCTTAGTTCCAAGAACGCCCGATGTATCAAAGGATTCCGTACAAGTATACGGATCTATAGGTATAAGTATAGGGGCCTCTATTCAGGATGTTGTGTGAATGTTAAATGAACTACGAAATCTATACCGTTTATAGATAGGCCAATGTGTCTTGATCCTAAAAGTTGCTTTTTATGTTTTTATTAGATCTAATATCATCTGTTTTCATATTAAATGCTGTGTTACCTACACCTATATCATCATCATTTCAACTCATATCACGTTTTACAAAACACAGGATTAATTGAACGTAAACGTGATTCACTATGATGACAATAGGGAGTATTACAGAAGAGAATATTACAATACGCTTTAAACTATTATCCTTTATAAAAATAAATAAATTATTTCATTGCTGAGAGACTCAGGGACTTTTCTCTTAACGCGAGAGATTAGCCCTTACATTATTACGCTGACCAATGGGTTGTTGAACGTCATAACTTTAAGCTCAAACGCTCAGCTTTGTAAAGTATCAAGACTCGTAAATCCATGTAGAGACATCTAGATGAATGGTGCGATTAGCACAGCAAGCCGCTACAGCGCTGATTGGTGGCGAGAGCAACGATTGAGTTACGGGAGAGAGTCGTGCTACCTCCACTATTATAGGTTAAAGCTCATTTCCTGTTATAGGATATGGAAGATAGGATTTTGTTAATACGTTTGGAGCCGACTTATGTATGTAGGCACGGATTTAGTTGTGGGGTAGTAAATTCAATTTTACTAGGTATCATTATTATTATAACGGCACGTATAACTCCAGTATGTATAAATATTCACCAACTTTCAATTAATAAATTCAAGAAAATTGTAAAGAGTAATCTTTGTAAGAAGGGTTATTATAAAATTTCAGATTATTTAAATGACAATAATGCATGGGAACTTTCATTATTAAATTCAGGGGAAGAGAAAAAAAAAAAAAAAAAAGGGGGGTGATTGATAATGATGACATGTCCAAGTTAATCTTTGTGATTTTACGGACAAAATCTGAATCAATCAATCAATCAATATATCAATATAAATCAGTTTTTGTCTCGCTAAAAATCGAGAACGGCAGAACCGATTTGGTTAATCATACTAATATAATAAATGCGTGTGTAAAAATGTATGGATGTTTGTTACGCTTTCATACAAAAATTACTGAATTGATTTTGATGAAACTTTACAATAAACAATCTTAAACATCAGAATAACACATAATTTCTTTTACCGCAAGAAAATTCACTTCACACAGTGTTGAATTTTTTATAGGAAAGTCTGAAGGTCTATAGGGAAGGTTTAAAAGGTGAGAAAAATGGTAAATAAACAAGGCGAAGCCGCGGGCGGGTCAGTTAGTAATACCTAAAAAAGTATAGCAATTCAAATAAGTGACAAATCACACAGCAATAATATAGTCCTGTGATAATCTATAAGCTTGAGTTACGGGTACATCTGATATAAACTACATCGATATTTTTACTCTATGCATATAAAACAACCAGATTACCCGGATTGAATATAAGACCGTACAAACATTTGTTCCGGGTGAAAATTGTACACCTGATGTAATAGTAACTAAAATTAATTATTAAACTCCATTTAGTTCTGAATTAATGTTGCATCATTGAGCATGTGGTTAAAATGGTAACTAATTATATTGACATCATCAGTGTGCTCTGAGGTATTAATGAAACCTACCACTTTATCCGCGTAATTATGGATTTATCCGCGGAAAACTGTATTGTAAGTTGTAACTCATAAACGAATGATTTAGAGATTAAAGTCATTTATTTCCATAAAGTCCTAAGGATCACGTGAACATGGTCAAGTCAATACCTAAATACAATACCTAAACGTACATAAGCTTCGAGCCTATTACTTATGTTGATATGTAAATTTTCTAGCAATATTTATTTACATTGTAAAATTTTGCTACACAAATCAAACACTCTTAAATAATTTATCATTGTAACGTCAGGAAATTTAAGGACGCTTGTTGGTTTTTCAAGAGCTTAACTCAACCTATCGATTTTCATAAGAAACATTAAGGAGTTTCGTATTCGTCACTTCTTTCTTTATTTTATTCATGTATTTTCAGGATTAAATCACAACACACACGTCTGGATAATTCTTGTTTTAACAATAATGTTTGCCTTAAAAACACGTGCGGGTGAAGAAAAATATCGTGAGAAAACCTGCTTGAACTGTGAAGAACATTAAATAGTTTAAAATACAGTGACATTAACCAACCTGCACTTCACCGTGGTGAATTTAAGCCTAATGTCTATAAAAATTAAATATGTAAAGAGTAAATTGAATTTTCATTACAACAAGTTTTTAAGTCAAGTTCTAATAAAATTTTCATCTTGTTTTCATCAGGGTTTTAATTTAAACATCATGTTTTTCGCTTAAAATAATTCAAATTTCTTCAACTTGTCAAATTGGTTTGTTCAACCTTAAACCTTATCAGCATGCAATAGAAGTTATTTAAGCATTTTTCTCCACTAAAGTGATATCTACGGTTTTCTCAGGTATGTACAAACTTGAGTAAAGTGCGGTCGATACTTAACCCCTATAAGATGCTTACTTTAGCCAATCGACGGTTAATAGGCCTTCACAATACTTTTTATGAAAATTTATATTTATTATCGTGAATTAATCGGTGTTCGATATTTTGAGACAGAGTAACAACTGTTAGATTTTGTAGAAGCTTCATCGTAAGAAAATTAAAGTCGATTTGTGCTGGAAAATTATGTTTATATCTTCTTTACGTTATTACTAGAAAAGATCCTTCAATAGCATAAGGCGAGGCGGTAATCGAACCCGCAACCCCTCGTCGCAGGCGGACCTTTGCCCGCTAAGCCACAGAGGTGGCCAAATACGAGTATAAGTTTTTATGATGAGAACGATGATGAGTCGACGGAAATACGTGAAAATATGTGATTTACAATTCTTCCGTAATATAACAATTTCTCATTCATAGGATAAATAATTACCTCAGTTTCGAATCAAAATTGTTAAAACATTCGACATTACCATTGAAATTGATTCCTCAATAATCACAACACGAAATACACTCGCAAAAATAATTATTTTCAGGTGTAAAAGCATAAACCTTTTCAATTCGTTTTTCATTTAACAAAATCCCTGCGCTGTGAATATTAAACAGCATCATCATCACCCTTATTTACGTTCCCACTGCTGGGACACAAGGACTTACTCTTGACGAGAGAGATTAGGCCTTTATTCTCCACGCTGGCCAAGTGTAAGTTGTGTCCCGCAAACTTTTCAAGTTGTCAGAATAAGCCAGTTTCCTCACGACGTTTGCCTTTACCTTTAGAGCACACAACATGTTTATAAAGCGCACAATTTTTTTTCAAAAAAATCTAAAGGTGCATTCAACCCACGACCTTCGAAATGAAAGTCGACTGTACTCCCACTTAGCCAACATGACTCACGGCTCGGAAAACCACAAAGCAACATTTTCTTAAAAGGTTTTTATGATAATTATATTTAATGATATACGAGGATAAAAATGATTATATACACAGGTCATATAGCGAGGAGAACGGATGGTCGATAGGGCCGAAGAGTTCTCGAGTGGAAAACGCGGATCGGAAAACGAAGCGTCGGACGTCCACCAACAAAATAGACGGATGATCTTATGGATGTGGTGATGAAAGATGCTTCCGACGAAATTATTAGGATAAGCCTATGTCCAGCAGTGGACGTTCGATGGCCGAAATCATAAATTATTTTGATGAATAATAAGCCTTTTCGATTCATATTATCATTTGCCATATATGATCCGGGACGCTATAAATATTAAACGAACGTGCGATCGCCTAACTGTGGCCAATGTCATTTAATATTAAAATTATATGGCGATGATGTTTTGCGGTTAATTGCTTTAGTTTAACTGGGACTCGTAATCACGATCATCATCATTATATCAGCACACACTAGCGATTGGTACAGAAAAAATTACAAGATCACAATGTAACCTTTATCTATGAAACCAATTAATATAAAAAAATATGAATATAACTATTGATGGACAATTCACACAGCAACATCTAGCCCCGTGGTAAGCTCGAAGCTTATACGGGTACTAGAGTTTTGATATATTTATTATAATATTCATACATACATAGATAGATATTTTTATTATACATCATACATTTTTTTGTTCCGAGGCGGGAAACGACTATTACCTAAATATTTCCTTGTACTCTTTGGTATATAGTTTTCTTCTACACTATCTTAAATTTATAAGGATCACTTTAATAGGGTCTAAATAAATCCTTATTCAGATGTCGGGGTACCGAAGACTTCCGTCCTTAATTTGGGTTAAATTGGGCCCGAGGTCTGGATCCCTTAATGACTTGTTTACTCAAGAGACCTGTCCTTATCTTATCTACCTTGACTGCGGGTAGGTGGATTTATTTACTAGCTTTAGTTTGCTTTAAATATCCAAATACTATTATAATTGTTGCTTTACATTCACAATTTTTCTAGATGACCTCTGTGAAGCGGGTGAAGGTCTGCCTGCGACGCAGGGGTTGTGAGTTCGAATCCCGTCTTGAAACAAAATTTGTACGATCTGCATATTTGTTCTGGTGACTGCTTTTTCTTTATCGCATTCCATATTAAATGTTTTGTGAAATAAATGTATAAAATAGCTATTAATTATTGTATATAACGGAGAGAGAGTGTGTTTAATCAGCAACCGATGTTCTTGCCTGCCCCGATATACATATATGTAAATGAATTTACCAGCAATATTCATTAATTAATTTATATATCAAGGTACTTACTCAATAAGATAACGATTGCCATACAAATTGCACTCATCTTGTGGGATCTGAAAATGAATACAAATGTTATGAAATTACAGATTGTCGAGGTAAAACAAAATATGTTTTTATTTTATTTAGCTTTGTTGGAAAAGAACCCAATAGATTTTCTAGTTTTTTACCGTCTTTTTGAGTAATTTCTGTAGGAATGTGTTTATTTCTACTCGTGTTAGTAAGATAAATTCGAAATCATTATTTAATTTTAAATGACGCGAAATTACTGAATGGATTTAATTTTTATTGACAATCATTAAAATCTAATAAAGGCATGTTTAACCTCGGGAAATCCGTTTTAAGGTGTGTAATTATTAAGGTCTCTTAACATTTTTTATTTGTGACGCTATTATAGGTATATTACGAGTATAAGGAAAGTCCAACATTTAATTTAACAGGAAATGTTGTAAATATTTCTACGGTTTTGTGAACCTATCTAATTCAAAATATTTTTAAGTATTAATTTGATTAGGCAATGTGGTTGCTTAGCTACAAATGCTTATGCGTGTTAATTAAAAAATATTTGGTAATAAAACTATTACCTATTTTACTACTGGGTTACTATTACTAGACATTTAGAATACAATTATTCAGGCAGTATTAAATAAATAAGTAAGTTATTAAACGTTAATGGTTTTATTGAATTTGAAAATGACATCTATAAAAATATATATTTCTAAAAGTATAATTATTTCAAAAAAATACACTCGCGTTAGTGTTAAAGCTCGATTTCAGGTTTGTTTTTGATTATATTTATCATCATCATCATACTTTCAAATTCAAAAGCTTATAACTGCACAACAATAATAAATACAAATTAATGCTAAATAAATTAGTAAAAAAAATCAACTTACTTCGTTTCTATTGAAACTTATAAATCCAACAAAAATATAGCACACACACTATTTATTAAAGTTATTGATGTTAAATTTTGAAACACTGCTGTCCCCTAAGGAACCAAAGCCTAAGTGACACACATATTCTTTTCCTCTTTAATATAAAGTTTAAAGTCGGTAAGGAAACGATTCGTCACCAGATTGGTACGTATTTCTACAGGTATGTTCTACAAAAATTCCAACTTTATAGCACGTTACAAACAAATATAAAAGTTGTTGGTTCTTGTTTCATACAAACGACGCGACACCAAAGAATGGACGCGCTTATAACAGTTTTATGTAACATTTTAATCGAAACTTTTCTTTTACAATCTGACTGTTTATGTCTGTTGTTATCTTAAGGATTTTAAGGAAATAAATGACATACATTTTTTAATTTATTTTCTAATTTTTCAGATTCAGAATTCAATGAAATTGTGTAAACATTAACTTATACAATTACTTAGTAATTACAAATTAAATAGAAAACAAAAGAGATTCCATTAAATTGACAAATTATAAAGAGTGATTTGAGTGTTTGTGCAAAATGTGAAATTCAGATATTGTAAGTGCCAGAAAAGAATAAAGATTACTATTTCCCTCAAGAAAATCAACTATTACGTGAAAATACTCAGCAATTAAAAACAAATTCAACAAATAAAAATTTTGTATGAACCGAGCAACGTCAATTTCCCCGCTTTTGACGTAACAAAACACGGGTTTCGTTTAATTATTGAAAGTGCTTTACGATGAGGAAACACGGTAAAAAGTAGCCCACGCCTTTATCCCAACCGCATTAGTACGTCAATTCAAATCGTCCTGAGAGGTTTTTTGGAATTACTAAAGATGCCTCAAAACAAATAATCATGAACAATGAAATAAATAAATTAAGTTATACTCTTCATCTCAAATCTATCGTTTTACCTACTAACATAAAAGAATTGAAGTTGTGGATGTCAGTTATAAGCAGCAGATATTCAACTTTTACACACTTTAACTATCTTCAATCAAAAAAAATTCTCGACATAATTACTTTTCTTAAAAAAATGTTACTCTGTATTTTAAGGCTTATTTTCATTTAAATAGCAATAATTGTTACAATATTGTTACTTGTGTGATCGCCATTTTGGCAATCCTAGGCTTATTGTAAATATGTGTCATGAAAATGTTACATTGTAGTGCATTCACTATATAAACCATCGAGGGGCCTAGTACATACCTACTGTGAACTAAATCCATTAATCAAGAAGAAGAATACTAACTCACAATCACCAACCAGTCTATTATTCTATTTGTTTGGTGTTTATTAAAACCCCCCAATATCTAAAATAGGTAGAGTACGACACACCATAACGTCACGTCGGCCCAGTAATGGCCTGATTTATGTGTTATTATGATGTTGATGATGAAATTTCAAATAGATCATTAGTCGCCCTAAAGATTTAATTTTTTTTTCGATTGGAAGCTTTACCTCGAATTCAAAATTCAGCAGTAAATCAAAACTTATGCACTACAATAAAAACAAAATAAATGAATGCTCGGATATTATTTTATTGTGTCTTTCAAGAATAATTTATTCCCATGTAAATTGCTTTCTTCATATGCTTATAATTAAACTTAACTAAATTAACAGTACATTTATTTTTTAACTAACATTAACTAAACTAAGTAATATCACAATCATCAGCAGCATTTCCCAATATCATAAATTCGCGTCAAGGACAAGACATTTTTCAAAAATGTCGTTTAGCGAATAATAATTTTGATCACAGGCGAAGAATCTCGTAAAATACTAAAAATATTATTTCTATACTAACATGGGTAAATAAGTATTGCACAGAATTGGTCTTAAAACAATATTGTTATGTTTAAAATCTTAGATATGTGTCACAATATTAATCATTAAATCGTTAGATAACTTATACCTATTTAATTTATTGTAGTTAGTTAAGAAACATATTAGAAATCAATAAATTATTAAATTATGAACTAAATCGAAATATTATTATATTGACAATGAACTTCAAGATGAATAAACCAGTGGGAAGAAATACTTTTGCAAAAAATGACGTCATTTACATCTCGTCATTGAAGGAAAACCCTAACTAATGGCCTCTACACACCAAAGCCGGCGGCCCGCCGGCACAGCCCGCCGGCTTAATGCCGGCGGGTTAGCCCGCCGGCTTCAGAATGTCCAAGCCGCACGACTTTGCCGGCGGCAATGCCGGCGGCACGACAGCCCCGGCATGTGGTGTTCTAGTAATGAAGAATGTTACTAGGTATGCCAAATCGCTTGAAATGTTGTATCAGTAAAGCCTGTATGTATACAAATATACTAGTTTTTGTTTAGTTAAAAAGTACCTAGTAGTTTTGATTTTATAGGCATTCAAAGTTTCGAAAAATATCGAGTCTCGCTAACAGTCACGTGAGCGCTTGTGACGTAATACCACAACTTCGCGCGGCCTACGGCCCGCTTAGTATCGCCAGCAGATTATAGTAGTAGTGCAACAGCTTGCGCAGTATTTTGATGTGTTTTCGTCCGCGTATTAAATTAATAGTTTAATAGTAGTACTTAAATATTATTCGATTGATAAAATGGATGAAGATAACTCAAATAGTAGAAGTACCTACCATTAAACTTTGACGTTAAAGACATTAAATATGTATTAAAGTTTTGTTGCTATTGGTAGGTACGTAAGTATTTATTTATATATAGGTAGGTACCGCTCTTCTTAGTAAATTTAAATGAACAATACATTGATTTATGGCAAACTAGCTTCTTAGTAAATTTAAATGAACAATATATTGATTTATTGCAAACTAGCTTCCTCCAGTCTTCGGCCCCGTTTTCCTCAAGAACTGTACATTTTCATAGGATTAAAAGAAGCCTATGTGTTATCGTCGTCGTACGGTTACAACTTGTTTTACTTCTAAATCGGAAACTAATTCATGTATCGAAGTAATTCTTTCACGCGTATTTTTTATATTAGACATAGAATATGGAGTGCTAATAATCAAAATTAGGTAACATTCTTTATTGCCAAATACGTCACTACTCTATGAAAGCCGGCGGGCAACTGACTGAGTGAGTGGAGAGGGATGCCGGCGGCCTGACCCGCCGGCACAGCCCGGCGGCCCAACCCGCCGGCATGATTGTAAAAAATAAGGCCGGCGGGTTGGGCCGCCGGGCTGTGCCGGCGGGCGGTGTGTAGAGCGCTTAAGAACTGAGTGTCAACATTTTTTTTTTTTTTTTTTTATTGAAGATAGACCCTTGCTTGACCACAATCTCACCTGATGGAAAGTGTCGATGTGGTCGAAGATGGATCGCAAGGGTCTAGAAGGTACCTATTTACTCGTGACTTGAAGAGACCCAGATTATATGATTCAGGAAAAACAGCAGCAGGCAACGCATTCCAAACCTTAGCAGTGCGAATAATACATAACCTTTAAAAACAATTTCTTTAAAAACAAAACGATGTGGGAAGAACCTACAACTTTATATAAAACAACATTTATAAGGTGCACGATCTGTATAAAATCTTTTTACTACATATGTAAAAACAATCAAATAAAGAAACTTAAGCGTGATAACTTATTAAATAACACTGCGTGAAGTTGCACGCTGTATTACAATTACAATTTTTTTCGCGGAATGTTGTATTTTGCCCCGGTAAAGCATCATTACATTTTCCAAAAAAAAATGTATTTTCCGTTTTTTTATCATGATATTTTCCGAAAAAAATGAAAAGCCGTTTCCTCGTTAAGGACACATACATCCTAACTTATAAAAGTTTGTGTTTGTATTGTTTGTAGTATTGCATAATTAATTCCATAACGCAAGATTAGCAGACAATTAATTTATCATACAAGACTTCCTGTTTATTATGCAATATTTAATAATATTCATGTGTCATTCACTAACACGCACTTGGCCAGCGTGTTAAATTAAGGCCTAATCTCTCTCGTCAAGAAAGAAGTCCCAGTGTCCCAGCAGTGGGAACATAAATATTAGTGATTATATTATGTTTGTTTTAATAACACTTGTTTGTATCGAACAAATTTCTAATTTTTAATATTTAAACATAACATTACACTTGATAATAGCTTTTTAAGGACTTCAGGAATCAGAATAATTTTATAAAAACTTTAAATTATTTTAAACAGCGGTGTATGGGTATTTTAGCAACCTTACTCAGACGTTGTTGTATGCTACATAAGAGCACTGCCCAATACTTTATAAGAATAAATAAATTAGTCATGAAGTTATATGGTCTGTTTGTTCGCTTTAGATTTATACCTTACTACAATTAATATATAGCTTAAAAATAACATGAAATTCATTACTTCGCAATGACTTCTATAAAGAATAATGGAAGCTTAAAATACAAATTATGTGATACATGTTAAACTAATTTGATTATTGTATTGAAACAAAGCTGCATTCAAATCTACGATACAAAGTCTAAATAAGTTAACATAATAAGTACAAATTCGTATTTGATACGTTTAATCTAGATGCGTCAAATGCTCGCTCTCGATTACTTCAAGATTAAAGTGATAAATAGACTTTATTCTCAAAGTAATTATTGTACAAGAATGATCTTAAATCTCTCTCAAAAAGGATTATCCGAATGCATCAAATATAGAAATCTAAAGGCAGATATCTCACGCATCTGTAAAATTTAATATCATCTTTATCTTCCAAACTTTTTGTAAGTTTATTTCTTATAGATGTATTGAACTCGGAAAATTGCATTCAAAAGCCTCGGATAAACCTTCAACAATTAATTTTCACATCCACTACGTCCCATACAAATAGAATATACAAAGACTACATAAGAATACATACAACGACACTCCAAAACTAACTCCAGAAGATGTAGAATTACCCGTAAATATCGGCCACCATTGTGATATAGAAATATGCTGATCTGGTTTTTCTGTCATAGGTTTTTCCTCTGTAGCTAACTCCAGCATATTATCTGGCATATAGCTACCACAGTGCGGGAAATTCTTCGGTATAGGCGCCATATCTTTATGCTCCCCAACTTTGAAGATCAAAGCCATGCCTACCTCAACGTGAAACTCTATATGACAATGGAACAGCCAATACCCTGGATTATCAGCTTTAAACCTGATAACTGTGTACCCTCCATCGGGCACCGTGACCGTATCTTTAATCGGAGCGTTCTTCAAGTTTCGCTTTAGAAGTCCAGCTCTATCAAACTCTTGGATTTCTTCAACTGTAGTCTCTGCTGCAAGTCTTCTAAGACCTACTACTCTGAAAGAATGTCCGTGTAAGTGGAAAGGATGGTTAGCGTCGAAAGTTACTCCTTCGTCTACGATGATGACTTCGACGACAGAGTTTAGTTTGACTGATAAGACGTGAGGACATTCGCAGTAGCCGGCGCGGCAGTTGTCGTCGATGCTGGAGGAATTGCAGAATCCTTGGGGCGAGGGTCGCGTGAGGAGGAGCGGACTTGAGGGCATCTTCATGCTGATGTGGTTGAGTTGGGGGGTGTACAGGCGGTTTGTTTTTTCTGGAACTGAAAAGGAAAAAGGATTATTTACTACTACTGTAATTTATTCATCACCATTAGTCTGTACAAATAATCGTTAATGAGACTTTTAATTAGTGTACTAAATTGATTTTCTGCTTTTATATTGCTATCTTATACATATAAATAAACGATATACATTGGTTTCCTATAGAGATGTCTGGCCATAAAAATATCTGCTTATTGTGAATAAAATCAATTACGATGCTGTTTTATTATTTCTATGTAAGTATAGTAAAGGGTATTCCTTTATAATAAAATTAATTTTTATCCCTCCACATTCATTGAAACAAAAGCTTCATTTACAAAAGAATAATTATACTCGTGCAATCACATCACACAGTATATTTAATGCGTCGTCAGGTATTTATCGGACCGTCGAAATTTTCCATGTAATATTTTTTTCCTAGCCTAAACTTTCCCACTGTTGGGCAAAGACCTCCCCAAACTCTGTCCAGCAGTCTCAGTCTAGAGCAGTTTTCCACCAGTCTTCCCAGATTTTTTAGTCAGATAATAAAAAAAACAGTAACATTTTTGCGTTGATATTAACAGAAACAGATAACAAGTCAACAGACCAATGTCCTTCAAACTGCTTTAGACCTAATTTCACCACTCTCTATTTGTTAGTATAACATCCCGTTATGTTTAAGCACAGACTGTTTATGTATGTCGACGGACTTTTAATATACTTAATGGGATGTTAAACTTAGATAGATAGATAGATAGATACCTAGAATTTCTTTATTGCACACCATTAATAACATAACATAACAGTGGAAAATACAATGAGATATAATGGGACAATTGGCGGCCTTATCGCTAAAAGCGATCTCTTCCAGGCAACCTTTGGATGGATAGGAATTATTAAATTCGGGAGTGGCGGTGCACCTAAATAGTTACATTAAATTTATATATTAATCTAAGTTAAATTACAAATTAAATTACTAGCTTCTACATGTAAATATCAATGACTTACAAACAGAGAAGGCCTTAGGGGTGAAATAAAACATCGTAATCCTGCAGCGGAAAAATTTATAGGGGTACTTATTCTTACCTTGATAATATCCATAGTACGGTGAACGATGGAAATGCGAGTTGTTCTTAGCGTAGAAGTCATACGCCACGTAGAACTGGTAATCTGCTATTTCTTTAAGACTCTCATCCCAACCCGTTAGAGATTTCATCTCCGCTACGCTAATTGTTTCATCTTCTTCTTCACCTTTGTTTAGGGCGTTTAATTGCTGCGGAAAATAATAGTGATTAGAGTTATGGGGAAGACGGAAAAGGCGAGTGATCGGGTCGTACTATTCCTAGGCTTTTACCACACGGTAATTTCATATAGCCTGTTGATTTGATGACTTTTTATGATTCTAATCAATCTAGGTGGCGTGGGTTCGATTCCCACTGGAGGACCAAGGTAACGTTGTGATCTTGTAATTTTTGTCATACCATTCTTTGATTCTAATCAAGTTAAACATAATATGGCTATTGACAGACAATAACATAAAGCCTGTTTTGCTTGCTTTTTAATGAACTTATATACGCCGTAAAGCTTATTATTTATTTACCCCTGTCTTATTTAAATATCATCTCTCTTGTCCATCCAAAGATTGCCTGGAAGAGATCGCTTTTTAGCGATAAGGCCGCCCATTGTACGTGTCTTTTATGTGTTTCTATTCATGTTTTTATTCGTATTTTTTGGTGTACAATAAAGTGTTTTGTGTTGTATTGTATTATTTATTGTTCAACTTACCAAGCCCTCGTTCCTCATGTCGAACCAGGTCGGATCTCCTGCGGGCTCAGACTCCATTGCGCCCTCGTAGTGCAACACTGCCACTTGCTTTGCTCTTGTGAATCTGTATAACAAATGTATCTAATGTGAGAAGATTAAAGAGACCTATACGTAAAATCATGAGATGAAATCAATCAAGGCAAGGCAATTATTGATTAAATTAATTAATGAATCTTCTTCAAAAAACCCCTCGAAGACCAAGGTTACTTTGTGATCTTTTAATTTTTCCTTTACCATTTTCTAATTATTTGTGAACTATTTTTTAAAGTGAAAACTTTTATTATTATTATCATTATACACGTATGTTTTGACTACCTATTACTTTTACATACCTCTCGTCACAGTCCATAACTCCTCTGTATCTGATCCAGTAGTTGTCTATCTCAGCGTTGGCCTCCACAATGAAATCGTATCGCTCTCCAGCATATGTTACAAGCGTTGTAGCTGCAACAAACATACATTATTAAAATAAATAAATGAAAAATACACAGCAACATCATATCCCCGTGGTTATAAACCTTGCGTTATGGGTACCTACTGTAACAGTCCATAATGGATATTTATTTTATTCCATTTAATAATAGGTACAAATTACGTACTTATTTAGTTATAAATGTCAATGTCAGAATAGACATTTGGTTTTAGAGTGAGTTCAAATAGAGAAAGAGAGAGATGAGCCGGAAGTGTGTTGGCATCTCACCATCCGGTGGAGAAAAGGGTTCGGTGACCAGTAATTTAGAGATGGCGGATGGGGACTTGGTTTGGGGCTGTCGTTGCAGGTGGTGGGACGGAGGAATTGAGGCTGGATTCATGGAAAGTCTGGTGAGCAGCGACTTCTTTGTTTCAGTAAGTGGCTCAGTTGTATTCCTACAAATATGGACTCGCGTTCATATTTGTGTTAGAAAGACAGAAGTTGATTAGGTAGGGTGTTTGGTTATGCGTGTAGCCAGGGTCTCATGGAAGCCTGGCTGGAGACATGAAGAAGGGCGGGAGTTGGGGCCCTTCTTATAACCAAAACAAAATATATTTTTTATTATGAGTCGATTTTCTATCATTCATCATGTTAGCCATTGGACGCTCACTGCTGGACATAGGTCTCCCTTTTTGATTTCCATATAATGCTGTTGTACGCGACCTGCATCCACCGCGAGCCAACCACTCAGCAGATCATCTGTCCACCATGTTGGCGGACGTCCGACGCTGCACTTGCCGATCCGTGGTCTCCACTCGAGAACTTTATTACTCTTCAAATCACAATCTTTGTATAACCCAGACCGACAGGGAGAGCTTTGCTTATCTGTGCTGTTGTTGTGTAATTCTAACTAATAAATGTTTTCAGATAATTGAGTTCTTTATGTCTTGTTATAATATGTACCTAATAATCTCACTAGCATATTGAATATGAGTTCTTCAAACATAGAGTTGGTTCGATTCCGGTCTAGATCATTAATATAACTCTCAATGAATCTAAGTAATGTTCTATTGACTGATGAGCATCCTTTATCATTTGTAAGTTGCTGGTTCGATACCAGGCTTTGAGTAACTCATTGGATCTAGGTAAAGTTCTATTGACTGATGAGCATCTTTTATCATTTACAAGATGCTGGTTCAATCCCAGTGTTACTGAAACATGGAAATGTATTTTTAATCTAATTTATGATTTCAGGAAGAGTTATAATAAGATATTTCATTAGGGATTAGTAATAGGATATTCTTATATTATTATTAACTTATGTCTCATTATATTTTATAGGTAACTCAAGGTTAATGTTATAGGGAGTAAGCTAGATATGACCGTAGGAATTACTAAGCCAAAATGTTTCAAAAATGCCTAAAAGAATTCTAGGTTTCTACGGTTTCACTTCAAAAAGGGTCCTTATAGTTCTACTAGACGATCAGATCACGGCCAATCATCAAATCAACAGAAAGGAGGAGAGTCCGGAGAAGGAGTTGGAACCAGAGACAGAGAAGGAGTTGGATCCGGAGTATACGTCCATTATATTGGTATTTATAACTCTAGGTATTTGTAGTACATACATGTTTAGGTAAGCCAAATAGGTATGTAAGTATATAGGTAAACATTTAGGTAGGTTAGGGTGATTTAGCTTGGGGGGGGTTTTTACAATTGCTGCCACGTGACCAGGATTTTAATTATCTTATAGACTAGTTTGGCTTACATCGGTCATATCTAAATGTTGACATGGGTATATTGAGAGAATCACAATTTATTAAAACATTTATCAAGTTTATATTGTATATTCTTTATTTTAATATGTAGTTATAAAGTCTATTGCATTGAAATATAGATATTAGAACACTCTGTTGAATTTTCAGCTCTGTCCAGCAATTTCATTGATTAATTTTAGAGTTGTTTATTGATTCTGTTGGCTTCAGTAGTTATTAGTAACAAGTTCATGGATGGAGTGTTGTATTTTTTGTATTATTCAAAAGAATGTTCCTTGTTTGTGATTTTGATATTTCTGGAACAATAGCAAAATAGGTATAATATCAGGTTAGGATGATTATTGTCTTAGAATCAAGGTCTAGATTTGGTTAGATAAAACATTCTTTAGGTATTTTGTATTTGTTTCATTTTCATTTAGCGGTACTTGTCTTATTTAGGATCTCATTATTTTTATCTTTTTAGAAATTAGGTTTTCCACTAAATAGATACTTGAAGAAATGGCACGAATAGTTAATTTTATAGCAATTGGTTGGTGTTGTAGAGCTTATAAATTCTCTTTAATTAGATAAATATTTGGTTCCGAACGTGCGAACTGCTTCTTCTTAGTTTATGGCTTGTTGACATTCTAATAACTAAATTCACTTTGACATTTGCTGTTTTCACGTCATCTTGACAAGTTAATTTTATGGTTAATTTTGAACAAAGATTTTTAATTCATAATTTTTATTAATTTATTACAGGAATTTAGATAATTAGGTTAGGGAAAGCACAATAATCGTGCTAATTGGTTCCGCATGACGATGGAGGGCGATGAAACATTTTGGCTTAAATTAATATCTAAATAGGTAGTACATTAATTTCCAGGTAAATTCTTAGGTTTGACATTTCAGTGAGGTGAAATAGTTACTGGTTGTTGTTGATATTTTGTAAAAGGTTATAGTTTAGTTGGAAAAAGATGGTATTGTGTTATTTGGTTAGAAGCGTCTGTTGAATTCTGTTAGGTTTATCTAGAAATATCTACGAGTTCTCTATTAAAGTTGTTTTAATTGTATAGTGAACGTTGACAAACTTTTACACACAGAAATATGGTTTTCTTCTGGTTATTTTTGAGACAACATCAATATTAAATAGTTAAATTTCTAGTTAATTACTTTGGTTGATGTTTTATCTAAGGTTTAGTTCTGGAATTGCTAGAAATGTTGTGTATTTACAGGTTACCTACTTGAAATTCTTTTGATTAATCATGTAAGTAATATTAACACAATTAATTTTTATTTGTTTCAGAGTTTATTTTGGGTTTCCATGTTTAATTTGTAACTTACTTTACTTTAAAAATGTGTAATTTTGACTTTATTTTTGATTTGAGGTATTGAGAAAATAATATTTTGATTAGATAACTTCAATTTTATTAAAATTAAAATTTACAACTAATAATATCATTGAAATGTAACATGTTAACTGACATTTAATATGTATAATGTTATACTGTTACACATAATTAATTAATTATTCATAAACAATAAATGGGTATGTACTCCGAGCATCGGTCACTCATTGTTGAACATTATCTTCCTTAATGATCTTATAGTTGGTTGCAGTATTATATCCACTGTGAACGGGCAGTTTTGACAAGATTCCATGTTGTTAGTGGACATTCATCACTTGTGGTACTTACTGGAGAGATTGTTATATTGTTCTAATAGTGTTTATTTCTCATTTCAGCAGTATTAATGAAGATGTTCGGCTTTGTATATGAAACCAGTTGTTCTTCATTTGCTGTACTAAGATTCGAGCACGGGCGGACAGATTTGGCTGGTTTTGGTTTTGACATCTTCATAGAAGGTCAGAGTTGGTTTAAGAGGTGAGAAACTTAATTATATCATTACATGTTGTAAAATAGTACAGTATCATCTTTCTTGTTGTCGCAAAGAGATTTCACTTCTTATTTTTAATTATAATATGGTATCTTTTGTTTAAGTTGAGTTACATTTTGTCCTTCATTAGCTTTCAGGGTTATAATTTTCTTAAAGTTTTAGCATAATTATCGGATAAAATCAATAGTCAATAATGTAATTAATTTTCCTATCTAGGCAATTTATATTCAGAGTGTTTGGTTGGGTGGAATTCTATTTAACTTTGTTATGAATTCATTTGATTTAATTTGGGTACTTAGATTCTGTAGATTAAGATAGTTATTTCATTTTTCAAATCACATTTTTCTAAGATATGACATGTGCTGCTTTCTTGCGGACGTCTGAGGAATTTCTGACACAGCTTATCGACATTTTGCAATCGTTGAGTTAGTTCCTGGAGTTGTGGCTAGATGGCGTTGCTGAATTGTGGTGGATCAACTCAGGCGTTGAATTGAATAGTTGTCGTATTAGTTTATAACGTTTTCAAAAGATGGCGTTGTTATGTTTAAATTTTTCTTTGGTTCAGTACTGGTTTAATGTTTTGAATTATTATTGTCTTGGTCGAAAACAATTATAATTAAAATAGATAACAGTGATAATTAGAATACATTTTACATGTGTGTAGTCACTCCGTACAACTGAAACTCAATTCTTTTGTTTATTATGGATAATTAGTTATAAGTACTTCTTTGTTAGATTAAATAGGTAACTTTTCTTGATTTTACAATGTAGTTGAACCGGGTGAGATGGAAGTTAATGGCGGATAAAGTCTTCTTTCATAAACAGGAAAATAAAATGTGTTTGTCTTTTAGCAATTTTGTTAAATTTATTTCAGCAATTTATTTAGTATTTCTGTGGAATTTAAGGTGATGTTTTCAATATAGCCTGACTGGTATTTTTATTATTATGTATGTATTTTATTTTCTTGTGTTCATTTTATGTTTATTTAGATGTTTTCTTTACAATTATTTTCTAAAGGTTTCCAGTTGATCCTGAAAATTAATTTCTTATATTATTTTAATATTATTAGTTTTGTTATGGTTGTAGGTACTTATTTATCTATTTCAACAGCGTTGGTGCAACAACTGTGGAAATGTATTTGTCTTGTTGCAAAACAGGAAATTTTGAAAGCTTTGAATAGAAATCTTGGAATTATTAGTTGAATAGTTCAGAAGTAAGTCACCTGTATAATTTATTATTCCTTTTGGTTGTCAGTCATTCAGAGTTCATAGTTCATCGTTGTTTATTGGTTGGGTGAAATTATTTTCACATCATTGTTTCATGTTTATGTTTTAGATTTATTCAGCATTTATATATTTATTTGACAAACTTACATCAATCATTTTAGTCTTGAATTACAATATTGGTTTACATACAATTTTGGTATTAATGGTCGCTGGTTATAAATTTGTGAATAATTGTTTATTGATAAGATATTTTGTAGTAGATTTTCATTTCTTTTATTTTGGGAATACTTTGGATGGTTATTAGGGTTTTGTTGTCAACTATCAATGTGAAGTTTTTGTAGATATTTCATGACACATTTTACAGGTTTGTTGGTATTTTGTGATTATGATCAGTTAAAGGTTCTAGAGTTGGCATAGTTAGACGTTTTAGTACTAGGGGTCGTAGGTATTTAATTTGATTGTCTTTAGAAAAATTAAATCTAACATACAGGGTGTTAGGAAGGTTTGTTTGAAGAAATAAAAATATGTAGGTGGTGTAGGTATGTAGGCTGGAGTCGTAAAATCGCGGGGTCGCGTACCTAATAAAATTAATGAGTACCTATTAAATTCAAAAATGTTAAAATTTATATCAGACTTAAATCTTGATAAACATTTATTATTGCCTAATTAATTCGAGTTTTACAGTAATTTTTGGATGTGTATAATTTTATATTTTATCTTATTCTTTTCATCTTAAATTTAATAGTTGCATATGCTTATTTTTAGGGTTTAGATTCAACAAAACCAATTCAACTTCGCGAATAATGTTGTTTATAAGGGAAATTATGTCTGCTTTGAAAGGAGGTTCACAAACTCTAACTTATTTCGTCAAACGAGCCAAATTTTGATGCAGACATGATATTATTATTTTAATACGAATTGAGTTGGTTGGTTTTGTCGGTTCTAATATTACATATAAGTATATGTATTTCTGTTAAAAGCTCTGTCATAGATTTACGGGTGTGCTGGTTGAGTTAGTTGATTGAAATTGATGGAAAAGCTGATGTGTGGTTTGATGTGATACTGAATGAAGGGTCTAAATTAATTAGCACACTCTAGAATTTGTGACTTTTTGGTGAATGTCAAGCCTTACACACACTTCAATAAAATTTATGAAGAATCATTTTGGAGTTAGGTTAGATTAGATCCTTTCAGATTAAATTGTAATCTGAGATCTAGAATGAATGCAGAAGCAACCTTCATAAATTTTATACTACACATAAAACTTGGACTAAGCACACTGAACATACACATTCTAAATTTGAAATAGGGGGTTTTCTTGGGGGTTTTGGGAAATTCAATCTTTGGTGTTTTGTATGTTACTAGTCACAACCGGTGCTAGATGAGAGATGCAGGAAACCGACTGAAATCTGTGAGGTGGAATTCAGTCTGCTTTATCAAAGGATATATCCGGCCCCACAAACCGAGATACCGAAATTTGATTATCTCATCGGTTGTAACGACTAAACATTAATGATTGAATGTAATTAAATGTAAATTTAGTTTATCGTAGTTTGAAATTTCAAATTTAGTCTAAACTCACAACGTAAATTGTGCAAAGAGTTGATGTTCACCAAATAGGAGTTATTAACGGAGATTAAGATGGTTTTCATCTTCTTTATCTTTTATTAGTCATGGGAATAGGTATAGAAGTATTTTATATGAGTATGTTTATGTATATAGTTTTATGTATTTTTATATTATATGTATGTATTAAAGGGATTGTTGGGTAGTAATATTTATTTATGATTATTTATTATGTTATATATATTTGTTTATATTCATAGGAAATCTTTTACTTCGGCTACGTCCTACGTAAAAGATTGGGGTCGATTGTAACAGTCCATAATGGATATTTATTTTATTCCATTTAATAATAGGTACAAATTACGTACTTATTTAGTTATAAATGTCAATGTCAGAATAGACATTTGGTTTTAGAGTGAGTTCAAATAGAGAAAGAGAGAGATGAGCCGGAAGTGTGTTGGCATCTCACCATCCGGTGGAGAAAAGGGTTCGGTGACCAGTAATTTAGAGATGGCGGATGGGGACTTGGTTTGGGGCTGTCGTTGCAGGTGGTGGGACGGAGGAATTGAGGCTGGATTCATGGAAAGTCTGGTGAGCAGCGACTTCTTTGTTTCAGTAAGTGGCTCAGTTGTATTCCTACAAATATGGACTCGCGTTCATATTTGTGTTAGAAAGACAGAAGTTGATTAGGTAGGGTGTTTGGTTATGCGTGTAGCCAGGGTCTCATGGAAGCCTGGCTGGAGACATGAAGAAGGGCGGGAGTTGGGGCCCTTCTTATAACCAAAACAAAATATATTTTTTATTATGAGTCGATTTTCTATCATTCATCATGTTAGCCATTGGACGCTCACTGCTGGACATAGGTCTCCCTTTTTGATTTCCATATAATGCTGTTGTACGCGACCTGCATCCACCGCGAGCCAACCACTCAGCAGATCATCTGTCCACCATGTTGGCGGACGTCCGACGCTGCACTTGCCGATCCGTGGTCTCCACTCGAGAACTTTATTACTCTTCAAATCACAATCTTTGTATAACCCAGACCGACAGGGAGAGCTTTGCTTATCTGTGCTGTTGTTGTGTAATTCTAACTAATAAATGTTTTCAGATAATTGAGTTCTTTATGTCTTGTTATAATATGTACCTAATAATCTCACTAGCATATTGAATATGAGTTCTTCAAACATAGAGTTGGTTCGATTCCGGTCTAGATCATTAATATAACTCTCAATGAATCTAAGTAATGTTCTATTGACTGATGAGCATCCTTTATCATTTGTAAGTTGCTGGTTCGATACCAGGCTTTGAGTAACTCATTGGATCTAGGTAAAGTTCTATTGACTGATGAGCATCTTTTATCATTTACAAGATGCTGGTTCAATCCCAGTGTTACTGAAACATGGAAATGTATTTTTAATCTAATTTATGATTTCAGGAAGAGTTATAATAAGATATTTCATTAGGGATTAGTAATAGGATATTCTTATATTATTATTAACTTATGTCTCATTATATTTTATAGGTAACTCAAGGTTAATGTTATAGGGAGTAAGCTAGATATGACCGTAGGAATTACTAAGCCAAAATGTTTCAAAAATGCCTAAAAGAATTCTAGGTTTCTACGGTTTCACTTCAAAAAGGGTCCTTATAGTTCTACTAGACGATCAGATCACGGCCAATCATCAAATCAACAGAAAGGAGGAGAGTCCGGAGAAGGAGTTGGAACCAGAGACAGAGAAGGAGTTGGATCCGGAGTATACGTCCATTATATTGGTATTTATAACTCTAGGTATTTGTAGTACATACATGTTTAGGTAAGCCAAATAGGTATGTAAGTATATAGGTAAACATTTAGGTAGGTTAGGGTGATTTAGCTTGGGGGGGGTTTTTACACTACCAATTGCTTCAAAGATAGATATTTTATTAATAGATAATAAAACACTCGAACACGCGGATCAAACAATATGTTTAACTCCTATGTAAATACGTGAGTAATTCCCGTTTACAAAATGAATAGTATAACTCACGAAAATTTTGAAAGTGAAATATCAGACAATATTTGTCCAGAGGCGGGAATCGAGCCCGAACCTCCTGTGACGTGTAGGACCGAACAATTTAATCATGAGATATAATTATAAAAAAAGATATATTTGAATATCTTACGGATATAAATACTGTGATCAAAGATACAAAAAAAAACACAAGTGACAATAAAGGATCAGTATAAAATGAGCATCAACCAAAACCATTTTTCTCAATTTATTTTGATGATTCACGAATCAAAGAAACCACTGACCCTTCAGTTCAATCATTCTCATAATTTCCGGCCGAAATCCAGCATTCAGCGATTTAATTTTCCGGTTAAAAATTCAAATTATTTGGGATCATAAATGCGTTGTTCTTTCATTTAATCCGAGTCTGAACAAATTATAACCAGTCTGATTACGTACTCCGCGCTTTCATTGTTGTAGTAGGGTTGTCGGGAAATATAAATGACTAGCTGACCACCCGTGGCTTTATCTTTTTTTATATATTTTAATTTCTGCCCTATTATAAAAATATTTTTAAAATGATATCAGCAAAATTATAGCTATTAAATATAACATTCCAGTCGACCAGCCGACAGCGTCGATGTTTCTTTTTTACGTTTATTATCTATGGTTTGTCTAAATTGTCTATAGGTTGACTTTTTAATTTTATACAAGCTTTTACCATCAGCGATAAGAAAGCATATTTATCTTATCATTCAAACAAACAACATTCAAATGATTTCTCTTAATAATAGATATTAATATAGATATCAATGACGAAAAACTGTACATTATTTTAAAAGAACAGCAACCCGTGTCCAGCAGCCCACCGCTGGACACGGGTTTGGGAGTGACGTAATATGGATGCTTATGATGATGATGACATAGTAATGTTGGTTATGTTATCATCATCATAAGCATTTAGGGCTGTTCCAGTTGGAACAGCCCTAAATATCGAACGAAACTCTCATGGGTTGTAAACCAATGATATTGTATTTACAGAAACAAGGCGACGAGTTTCAATTATTTTTGTTCGTTATTGCCACTTATTAATTATCGTGTCCCTGAATCTCAGAGCAATCCACAGACTAGTTGGGTACTAGAAGATTGTGGTAAAGACATAATTTTAACAATGCAGTTTGTTAAAATCCTTTATTATAATTAGGAGAGAGAGATGAATAAATAAGAGAGAGAGAGAATTCTATAATGTTTCTTAACTTTTTTCGAATATAATTACTTCTAAATATCGTTAGCAGTTTAAATAATTTGCTCATGCTATTTTTCTAATATTACTTACCAGTAATAGGTTCCAAATCATGTCCGTCAGAGGCTATAACCGTAATATTGTGGTTGTCTATGGTGATCTCGATAGGACAGTTGAGAAACTCGGCGTTTATCACGCGGAAACGGTACCTGTAGCCCTGGAAAGAAGGTTTAAATTAGTATTACATCCATCCAAAAAGCTTGAACAACATGTGTCATTCACCAACCCGCACTTGGCCAGTGTGGTGAATTAAGGCCTAATCTCTCTCGTCAGTCTAGACTAGACGCCATCACTTTAAGAGAGAAGTCCCTGTGTCCCAGCAGTGGGAACGTAAATAGAGAAGATAAATGATGATATAACTCCTTTAAAGGGTTTAACGACCCCTAGAGAGTGAAATACCTACTAATTGTTCTATGCTGACCCTGCTACTATTCTCAAGCTTACCATTCGGCATATTTTCAAGAATAAGGTTATACGTATATAGTTCCCTACCCGAAGCGAAGCGAGGTCGGGTCACTAGTAAGGTATAAACATAAAATATTTACCCATAAGTTTTTAATAACTTCCATCTTGAAATAATTGTTCTTTTGTACATTTAGACACGGTCAAAGGTGTAGTAAGTCACGTATAAGCCATAATCCTTTAATAATGCTGGTCAAGGTTGAATGCTATTTAGTTTTAACGACGATGCACTCAACAAATAGTTAAGTATTTGCTGGGTAATTTACCATCTCTTGTATGCAGAAAATAGAATCATAGGTGGGTTATTACGTCAGACTATATAAATATGGAATTATCCTTACCAATATAACGACAGTTTGTATGGATCAAGATACAAGATATTTGTTTATACCTAAGCTTAACATTGTAAAATGTATACAATAAAAAAAGAACACTGTTAACGCAATATACTATACTAATGAACAAGAAAAGCCCCCAGGTTTAAATAAATGGCGCAATTTTTAGGCTATGTGCGAACGTTTTAATCATATTGAATATACAAATTTGTTTACTTCTAATGTTGGATAACGCCAATGCTCTTACTTGTGCAATATTCTCTTTCCATCCCAAGGTTGTCTGGAAGAGATTGCTGTTAGTGAAAAGGCCGCCCATTGTGTCACTGTTATGTATCTGTTTCTCTTATGTATTGTCCTGTTGTATATTGTTGGTGTTACAATAAAGCTATTTGTATTGTATTGTAACGTGACAACCACGACCGTATTAGCGGCCCATAGACTAACGTTCATTCCCGCCGGAATGTACATTCCTTACGGAATGAACGCCAGTGTATTTGCAATAGCGGAAAGAATGACGGTATTATAACACCGCGACCCTTCAAGTCGTGTTTTATTTTATCCCGTCGCTTATCTGTACACGGGATAAGCCGGAAGGAATGAACGTTAGTATATGGGTAGCTATTGTCAGGCACATAAGAAGAGATATCTCACCTGTTCGACATTGAACCTGGCAGCCCGCATGAACTTGGGTCTCTCTGTACTGTTGAAGTATTGGAACCGTCCCACCCCATTAACAAGGAGCGTCGGCGGTTTGTTGTCTCCCCGCGAGTGGTGGTGGTCCGTGAACATGCCCACGGTTAGCTCGTGGATCCAGTCCGTCACTATCATTATGTGGTCTGATCTGTGGGAGAGGATATTTATTTATTTATTTATTCATAACAATTACACTATCTTTACAGGAAATTGTACGATCAAGGGTTAGATACTTGAGACTAATACGTTATAGAATACAAGATAGTGAGGTAACATCAACAAGAAAACAGTGAAGCGAACTGTCAAGACTATCTGTGTCAAGTTATTTCCATGTAATATATTTCAATGTCCTATTAAAATTGTATATAAGTAGTAATTTTCATAGACGATTTATTTAGTTATAAGATTTTCTGACTTGTCCATGTAAATCTTTTTCTTTCTATGGAAATAAAGTTCTTAACTTTTGACTTTTTGGTATTTTGTATGGCATTGATGTGAGCAAAACATAAATGTGTCTTTGCGGCGCGAAAGGCGGCGGTCCGCATTCGAATAGAATATGAGCAGATGATCTCGATAAATTATATTTAAACCATTTCAGATTAAACCACTTTAGACCACTTAAAACTAAAAGGCTTAGTCTAGTATAGTGGCATATTGAACGTTTTGTGGCTAAATGCTCATAATAAATCCTAATATCTTTGTGAATATTTGTCTTGCTGTCACGCCAAAAATCTGCACCGATTTAATTAAAATTTGCTTGAAAATATATTACATCTCAAAGCCACTTATCGAATCGCTTTTAAAAAATACACGTTGAATCCATCATCCGTGTGTAAGTGAATATAATCATCGAGAAACACAAAATAAATTAAAGACATTCACTACGGCCACATATAAAACTAGTCGCATTCTTCTATACTTCATTTACATAGCTGACGTTACCTGTCATAATCATAGAGCCGTCCGTGCGGATCCTGCGACTTGGGTTTCCTGATGATGAAGGATCCCGCAGCCCCGTCCGCGCGCTGCATCCCGGCGTGCGAGTGCCACCAGTGGGTGCCCGGCTGGCTCGCGTTGAACTGGTACCTTGGGGGATACGGGAACTATGTTCATTACTCGAAACTCCACGCAATGTAATTAGTCAAACGCCGGTGAAAGATATCCTCGTGTTATCTCATTGCTCTTATTTAAATCTGCGAGTGTTCTTAATGAACCATGATTTTGGAGGTTTACGATTTTGGAGCCTCTGTGGCGCGGCGGGCGAAGGTCCGCCTGTGGTTGTGGGTTCGATTCCCGCCTCGGGACAAGAATTAGTATGATCTGCAAATATTTGTTCCGAGTGTCCTAATCAGTAACACGGCATTAGGTCCTGAGTAGTGATGATAGTTAAGAATAGAATCCCTTACCTGAACGTAGTTTCAGGCTGAATAGGGCATTGTGTGACGAAAGGCGTGCCGTCCATGTACGGCGTCCCTTTCTGATGCTGACCGTGCCAGTGCACCGTGGTACCCTCCGTCATCAGGTCGTTCTCTACGTCCACTATCACCCTGTCGTGTTGGCAGACCTGATCAAAGAGAAACAAATACATATTGATGACCTCTGTGTTTCAGTCCATACATAGGTTGTCTGGAAGAAATCGCTCACAGCAATAAGGCCGCCCATTGGACTCCAAATGTTTTAGTCTTAAGTTTGTATTGTTTGTTTCTGTTTTTGTGGTGTACAATAAAGTATATTCTATTCTATTCTCTGTGGCGCAGCGGGCGAAGGTCTGCCTGCAACGCAAGAGTCGAACGCGACTCCTGAGTTGCAGGCGGACCTTCACCCACTACGCCACAGAAGTCATCACAATTATTTAGGTTACAATGTAGCAGATGCCTATCAATTAGCATTTCAATTCTTAGGACAATGTGTAACAACAATACACAGTAGCTAATTCATCGTAATAATTTTAGATCGCCCACTTAGACTCAAAAATGCCTAATAAAAACATTTAAAACTTCATTAAAGCCTTTATTCCTCGAGTTTCATGTTTCATTAAAACAACAATATTTTCTTACATCAATTTAAAAACTCCTATTAAAAGTTTAAATAAAGTATCAAGCTTAGGAGACCGTTTAGAATTTATTTAAAAAGGTACGTTTGTTAAAAACGCGGGCATATCGCGAATAATTAACAACCACACCTCGTACGTACAAAAGCTTTGCGGTTTTGTGAAAAGAAATGTTTTTTTCGTATTTATTCCTGCGGTTGGATTTGCTTTATTTTGCTACTCTGCAAAATTCTAGGCATAACTTCGAACTTTTCTAAAAATAGTTTTTTGAAAAGAGGCGAGTTTGCTGATTTGAAATAAGTAACCTAATATTAAATGTATGTACTCGGTATCATGATGAAAATTCCTTCTGCATCTTCGGTTAGTTTGAAAGGCATCTTAGAGAAATCACGTTCAATTTAAATATGGATAAAGTGGAAAATACTCGCAATCAAGAGATGGTTCTATTCACGTTTCAAATAACATGGACTCTTGAAGAGAGAAACCTGAACTTCACAGAATATTTTAAATTTTTCGGCGAACATAACTCATAAATGGAATACTCTTGCTATTTATTCATAACATTTACAAAAAGTTAAACATTTCATTTATAAAAATCTTATAATTCTAATCCGTCACCAGAACGTAATTCGTTCGATATGAAAAAATCTGAAATCCTAATTTAATAAGATCAGCAACTTTAAAAATTTAAATTTCAGGCCTACAACCGCAGAATCTGCACAATTAGATGGATATTAAGGAGTGTGGTTAGCCGCCAGTGCGGGCTTTTAGGGCTAGCATTTTAGCCTCCGAAAACTAAATCATATTCGTATTAACCTAAGAGCCCGTGATGGCCAGACCTTCCTTTAATTCACAAGCGTGAAAATTCTTTCATGTGTATATCTAACATAGGTAAGAATAACCCCCAAACATGAAACCTGGATCGTGGTTCCTTTGGGAGATAACAGGTAAAAGGTTGTTATCTCCCAAAGGAACCGCGATCCAGGTTTCATGTTTGGGGGTTATTCTTACCTATGTTAGTATATCTAAAGAAAGAATTTTCACGCTTGTGAATTAAAGGAAGGTCTGGCCATCACAGGCTCTTGGTCTATATCCATGCATCCATCCTATTATAATCATCTTGTCGTGGGTTTAAACCCTGCCGCGCACTTCTAATTTTCCTTTATAGAAATGTATGTGAGCGCTAAAAATACGTGCTCTAACGGTGAAGGCAAACTCCGTGAGGGAACTGGCATGTTTTGAGAACTTTGCAGAAGTTTGAAGGACACGTACCATTCACCAACCTACACTTGGCCAGTGTATTGAATTTAAGCTTATTCATCGAGTAAGCTCTGAGCTTTACGGGTAGAATACAAACATAGCCTCATAAAACAAATACAGATAGCGGAAGCATCCTATACGTGACTACGGTCACACAAAATCAGTTGTAACTTTTGTACAAAACCGAATCCAGCCGATTTTACGTGCTCACAAAATTACGAAATTACGAACAGGAAAAATTACTAGCGTATTATCACAAGGTTATTCCTTACCTCAATAGATGGTCCAGGCATCTTTCTATTAACGACATTCAGAGGCCTATTCATCCCATCAGCGGGAATACAATCCAGCCGTAAGCAGTCCGTCTCATTGTACGGGCAATTGTAGCACGCTTTGCTCATCGTCTGATACCATTCTAAATTGAAATGATAGTAACAAATCATTGGTTCTTCCCCCTCTCTACATTCTCTATGGCAAGGGTGGTCTCCACCAACCACTTCTCCAGTCACTTCATCGTACTGGACATGAGCTCTCATGTTATTCCTATTATGAACATTCTTCGCTAATAGCATTTTGATATCATCTATTTCTAATTCTTTCACTTTATGTTTCGTTGTGGAAGGTTTACTTTTATTTGTTGGTTTGATCTCGTTTACAGGGTTCACATTTGGGATGATTATTTTAGATGCGCTTTCTAAGGGTTTATTTAGGAAGTTATTTGGGTTGAATTCTGTTTCTATGTCTTCTAATCGTATGTTTTTGTTTTGTCTTGTGCGTAGCTCGCTGAAGTCGATCACTGTGTGTGGTGCTGTAAGTAAGTGTTGTGCGTTTGCTGTTGTCTCGACATCTTCTATAGTTGAATCCGTGACTTCTAGATTTGATGTGTCTGTTTGTGTGTTGGTACTGCTTATACCTGTAACAATTACAACATTGTTAACAAAACACATTGTCTTTTTGATCATAAAGTATGTATTTTAAATTTAGGCGCTCTTAATGTGTCTATCTACAGATTGGACCAGGACCAGATTCAGTTTTCGTTAATTAAACACAAAAAACTCGATGATTAACATTCTCCGTATTTTTTAATAATTTCTCAGTATTTTCACGCGTCCGATACAACATACTTTCCTCAATCACGTCAGATAATTTAGCCGAGGGTTTCATAGCATAAATCGCAATAAATCATCGACTGAGCAGTCTTCGGGGCATCATTACAAGGATTTGAATTGTAAATTATAGAGACGGGGTGTTTCGGTCTTTTTAACGCTGTCTGGCTACGACAGACGCAATTTAAATAAATGTTTTAGCGGTTTTGACAATAACACTGTTGTGCGTTGTAATACAACTTTATAACTCACATTTAGCATGGGTTCTTTAGGTATCTGGGATGAGGACTTCAAGAAATCGTGTAGTATTTCCCGAAAATTATTATCATCATAGCCACCTATAAATTACCCACTACTATGCACAGATTTCCGTGATATAATCGTTTTATGAGTGGAACAATTTGGCATAATCATTCACCAGGTTTACTAGGAGAGTTTGTGATCGCTGTTGCAAATGTTTACTGGTAATAATGTATTTCTCACCAAAGGAATAGATATATTCTTAAACCGGGCATGGAAGAAAAACTTAAATTTTAAATAACCTTATTTCTAGTATTATATAGCTACTCTAGTAAGTTCTGAATCTGTCACTAGAGTCCATTTTGTCGCGGACGGTAACTTGTCTTAAATACGCCGAGTAGAAGCCTCCCGTGGGAATAAATAAAAGACTCTTTCACCTTGACAATCTAAGCGGTATTAAAGCCGGAAAAAATAAAATTCAATTAAAATCCGTCAACCTCATCATCATAATTCCAGCCGCTCGACGTCCACGGCTGAACATAGGCCTCCCATAATGATTTCCAGTTATTCTGATTATATTACGCAGCTTGCATCCACCGTAAACCAACCAACTTTATAGTCATGAAAAATGTTTCTGAATTAAAATAAAACAAATAAAAAACCATTAGCTTGAACTTAAACTACTTTTGTTAATAAATTTCCCTATTATAAAGAGGGGTACTTTTCAATTTGAGAAAAACAATTTCTTGGGAAAATCTAAAAATCGCGAGCAGATAAAACGTCTAAGAACATGTAGTTGGAAACATCGTAAGATTGTTCACGTGAGCGACGAAAATTGTATAGCTTTAGTACCTGTATCTAATTACTTATTTGCTCATCACCAAGCAAAAAGTAATAGGATACTACCTTTGTACGTCTTTACGAAGCTTCTGAAAGGTCAAGGTGCCTGATACCGAGATATTTTATTTATTAACTAAATAAACAGAAGGCTGTCTTTGATTATATAAATAATTATGAAGTATTTTTACTTAGGAATCTGTTAGAATACTAGTAATAACCTTCAATATTGTCTCTTCTGTAGTCCTAAAATGACAAAGCGATATTAGAAGTTTAGAACGAGATAGATGTATTCCACCATTTGCCGAAATTCATGGACTTAGCACAGTCAGTTTTAGGAAACTCGAAGAATGGTACTTATGTTATTTTAATCAATAGGTTTGTTTCAGTTTTTTTAGAATTAGGGCAGCCTATCATAGATGTTAAGTAATTTCGAAATTAAATTAATTAATGGGATAACAGAAACACCTGGCAAGCAAGGTGATTATACGCAATCCCCTAGACATAATAATATGGGTTCCATTGAAGAGACACGTGCTGGCTGCTAGATGAATTAAGCTTCAGTACATTAAGACTTTAAAAGCTTCCTAAAAATGTAAAATGACTGACAGAATCTTCAGCGTAGAATTAATAAAGTCACACTTTGCAGGGCGGCCCACATTTTGAAGTTGCTCTCAGCACGAGTATTCCTGGACTACTACAGGAGATCGTGGCTCAATATTTATACTGTTATTTTTAACACGTTCAAATCGACAGGGTTTTTTCTATTCTTTCAGTTCTTGCGGTACCAGGTGTAGAAAACCTGGTAAAAAAAACTATAATTGTGGCGGTACCCGGCGGTTTGTAACACCTTGCATTGCTTTAGTAACTAAAATCCCGGTTTTGCTTCAAATTCAATTATTTATGGATTTTTTGCTTTGAATACCATAAATGACGAATTTAATGATATAAAAATAATAATCTTTCAGCATAGTTTGGAGTTGGATAATACTATGAATATGCCACTGATAGTGATATATTTTTTTATTGTAAGGTAAAAATGCGACCTGGGGGCCTACCATGATCTCTTAGAGCAGGATTATTCTAATCTTATTTTGTGATTTCGTACCATAACCTCTTAGAAACCATATAAAGTAATATTATTGTAGGCTTACTCTAAGAATGTTCGGAAACATGATGGTTTTTAAAAGATGGTGGTTGGCCCCCTGAGCTCTCGGTCTAGAGGCACGAGGAAAAATCCGCTTGTTTTTGCTGTAAATTTCAATTAAACTCATCATAAAAGCTCGTTATAACAACTTTTTGCTCTATGAGCTGACGGCATCCTAGTTTCATCATCATGATTGTATCTCGTAAAATAACCTCGTATCATTAACAAAGTTATTTCACCAATAGTTTTTATATAAAAATTTATTGCCAACAGATTATTTGGGCAATTAAAGCTACTACCATTAACTTAAGGAGCCCACCTAAGAATACTACCCCATCTCTTTCCGTGGTGTTAGCTTAGTAGATTAGATTATGTATACCCAATGTATACACATTAAATATTATAATAACGTATCCTTGGAATTCCGTATAATGTAATCGAATAAGAAATTGAAACACAATCCCCGCTCTACGTGATACAAAGAAAACAAAATATCAACAGCAAAAATGTTATTCAACGAAAATAATAAAAACCTCTTTTGACTACTTATTCTATTATCTATGGTTGCCAAACTTTAGGGTCCTGGTTGAATAGAAAGTTGTTTTTAGAAATCTTGTTCTAATTTAGAACTTTGCAATCTTTCACCGACTCTAAACTTTAGGCACAGCTGAACAATTCAATTATATTGCTACAACTTCAAAAGACAAGTTTATAACAATTGCCAGACATTTTGATTGTAAAACCTACATCTGTGTTACCAACAATCTGCTTTGAATTTGATTAATTATTCATGCATTTGTTTTACGAATAATTGTGGAGAAACTGTGGAGAAGTGTTTAAACTGGTATTTGAGGGGTACTAAATATTTAAACTTGAGTCTGAGGATGTAGGTTTGAATAATTACTCTAAAGCTTTTTGCAAAGTACAACATTGTTCGCGATATCTCTTATTTTCTCAACAATCAAGTTAAGACATTCAATGCCCAAGCTACTTGTAGCACCACCACACCGCGCCGTAGATACGAGCGTGTGCCATGGGCACAGATAGTGTTAAAGTAAACTTGCTAAAACTATTGACTTGCTCCCGCGGGAAAAATAGTGTACGGAAAATGTTGGTTATTGCCACTAGCAAAATAAATTATTAATAATGGACTCAGCGTTGTTTTAAAAGTAAAAAAAGTATTATAATACTTACATAAGACTATCAAAGCCACTGATAAAGGCACGTTGGTACTTCTTAGATGCATTTTAATCTGAAACATAATACGTTAAAATTAGTATTATTAATCTACACTAAAGAACACAGAACAAAATATAATAACTACACAAACTAAAGAGTTTGTTGTTCGGTTGAACGCCACCAAAAAAATACTGATTCGATTTTCAAAAAGCATTGAGCGCCGATAGCCTATTTACTATGAATGCTAAATATCTAATAATTCGTGGTTAAACTAGAAATAATTATTCTTCGCAAATATCCATAAAACGCAGGCAAAGCTAGCGGATTTTTAAATAAATATTAGTAAAGCTAAAATAAAAACGCGTGATGTAATTAAGCTTTATCTGAAAGGTCCCTGAAAGCACTCAGAGCCTTCAAATGAGATGAAAAGCTGCATTACTTTAGACGTTTTTAATTAAATAACGTTTTTGTAAACAAAACACTCTTAGATATAGCGAAATAATGTGTTACATTTGTGGAATTTATTTGACTATTGTTTATGGTAAGATTTATTAGGTTTAGATTGAAGTGTGAAATGTTTAATCTATTTTTATTCATTATTGTGACGTTTAAATTAAAATAATAAAGAATAGAAGTTAGGAACCACAATTAATTATATTGATCAGTTTTTCATTTATAACACTATTTTTGTTTTAAAATGGTGTTCACGTGTTTTATTATTTATAGCGCTCTTACATTTTTCAAGAAGAAAAATCCAGAGGTGCGCGGCAGGGTTTGAACTCACGACCTTTCGAGTGAAAGTCAACTGTGCTCCCACTTAGCCAACACGGCTCATGTCAGTATACCTACTTTACAGAAAAGTAGAAAAGTTTTATATTATAATACTCGTAATATGCGAACTATATAATTATCTCTAAGAACAACATAACTCGTTAGAAAGAACATACATTATGAGACGTCGTTAAAACTTACAGAAAACTACTATTTCCAGTTTTAGACTGTCCGATACGACAGCTATACGCTATTTTAATTTATTATTTACTAGCGATGCCCGCGACTCCGTCCGCGTTAAATTATGTTTGTATGGAGGCCACGTCTTATCATAACTTTAGGAAGAATTTAAATAGCCTATCCTGTATTCCATGCCTCAAAGTGTTTATCTACCAAATTTCATAAAATTCGGATTATTTGTTTTAAGAGTTATGGCGGAACATACAAACACAGAAAAAAATCTCAAAATCGACAATATCGTTTCCGTATCATATATTGAGCCTATAAACAATATCACTGAAAACAAACTAACTTACTCCATGACCGACCCTTACAGATTTATTATTAGTATAGAGATATTATTATTATTTTATTACATTAACAAAATTAAACATTCTAATACAATAAATATGACGAAATTTTCAATTAATTTTATTGAAATACAAACATAAATATCATAACGCTACAACGGTTTTAATTTTATCTGATTATTTTTACAATGTTATTTATTTTATCTTAACAATGTTATTTTATCTTAATAATGTGTGTTTCTAACTCTTTTAATTCCCATTTAATATGAGAAGCATCAAGCAATCTGAACGCGATAATAATTCCAACATAATATAATTTTGTGTCGAATGGCTTTAAAAGTATGTAAATATGCCATTTAGCCAACTTAACGTAATACCCAGTTTTCTAGACTTATTTCTACAAATTACTACTTCACTGCCTTCATTAAGATTAGTTCGTTGAAATAAGCTAAATAATATGCTTTCACCGTGCTGTTAGAAATTATCGGATAATGTATAGGTCAAATAGCGCGACGAACGAATACCTACCACATCATTATTATCATCATTGATATAGGGTCAATTCACTTAGTTAGTTTTTCCAACATAAACTAATATTTATATTCTATTTAGTTTAGACTTTTATGTTTTAGTGGGTTAAAAAACTTAAATGCATTTTTCGTAGGGAAAATTAAAGTAAGGTAAGGATTTATAAAAATGATCCCACGACAAGGCAACACAACCTTTAACTGAGAAACCCTAAAACGGTACCCACTTAATTACGCGAAATTGAACTACAAGCAAAGTCTTTTTAAGTTCTAAAGATTATTCAACCGTATAGAATTATGATTATGAATAGAAAATAGCTTAATATCAATGAAATGGATCACAAAATACCGATTGGTATAAGACTCGTCACATCCGCAATACATTAGTCTCAATAAAGCAATGATTCACGTTCACAGCTCAAGTCCAGAATGTGTAGGTTCGGTACAACTATTCTAATGCACGCGCTAATGGCACAATCAGTCGACCTACCAGTTTGCGGATGAGTCCAATCCCAAATCTAGTATTTCATAAGAAAAGTTATTGTTGCGACATGGTGGTGCCACAGAATACTTGATGATTATACTCCTTATGATTTCAGTATGTATCTGAGTTATTCTATAGTTTCTATAAAAAGGCTATTGAACCATAATTACCATAATTGCAGGACGATTTAGTTTAGTTAGCAAAGAGTTTAGTTATCTTAGTGGATGGCACAAACCAAGGAAAGACTAAAAGTAGTGTTTAAAATGCGGTTACCACCTGTTTTATTCTCGAATGCATGTCGATACGAATTCTACAAAACCGTAACTAGCCGGGCGACCGAAACTGCACTTTTACGATTTTTAGTAACCATCTTTTCAATAAGTTCCTGTGTTTGGTATGAATTGCTGTGCTTGGGTGATAAGCTCAGGTAAAATTGGTTTATTCCCGAATATTGTATTTTATTATCTGGTATTTTCGGAAAAGTTTCCACAGGGATAAGGATTTTCTGTCAATATTATTATCTCCGAATTGTGAAATCATTTATGATATTTAAATGGATAATCTCTACTGTACTTTATAAATCTCGCTGTTTGTAATCTTGCTTGTTAGATTCAACAGGACGCTCTTACAAGTGTGAGAGCTGAGCTTGGATTATGATTACATACTGTTCAATGACAAACACAAATAAATACTATATAAATATAAATAAACATACTATTTAAATAAAATGTATTTATTTATTTACACAAACGCAATGACCTAATATAAGGTGTTCTAACACCCAGAGACACATGAGTCCGAATTATACATGATTATTTTGTATAAGTTCTTTAGAATTTTACCGAATGGTACGGTACAGCCTTTCGTGTTTGAATTTAGATCGGCATCTTATTTAAAAACTGACAAAGTCTTAGGCATATTTCCGATTTAAACTACATTTACTAGATAAATAATTTAAATTAGCAAACTAATTTTAATAGAGTCCTTAACATTTGACCCGCTAACTGCTAATTTATTCGTCAAATAGACACCAATGTCATACGATACGATTCACGTGATACCGTGCGACTATTGTCGAGGTCGAAGCGAGTCAGTGACCACAGACCGGTACCCTATTGACTGAGCGAGCGAAGCATCTCCGTTTTATGTTGGGCGAAACGAATACCGTGTGTTTTCATTAAAAAATATATAACATTAGAACAAGAAACCTATTGTATTTTGTTTTTATTTTTTTATCTTAACAAGTAGGTACAATATCTTACAGTTTAATTCTGCCAAACTGTAAAGTAGTTTGTCATAGTCACCTAGGTAATTCACATGATTTTGTGTTTGGTTAAAGACACCATTATAATAAAAAGTTACATGAGTAAGAAATATTGACGAACAATTCACACCATAACACCAACATCTAGCTTCGAATAAAAAAAAATTGTAAAACTCGATATCAAATATAGTAGATAAGTAATACAATACACTCCACAAATGACTATTTAAAATATAAATGATAAATATCTGATCGTACATTTGTGGCAGGGCGGGAATCAAACCCGCCACCTCTTCCATCCATCGTAATCAGGCCACAGCTTAGAGGTCGTCAATATTATTTGAATGTTCCTTTTACAAAACTATTAATAAATATTAAGATTCACAGAGAAAAGTAGATATTATGGCATCACTATGCCGACACGGTAACACACATAAAACACATCGCTGCTTAGGACTGCATTTACTTTCTGTAGCGACCTTGTTACGAAATCGTCCTTAGCGGAGCATTCGACGTGTTAAGAGAGGTCATTCAACGCAATGTGTGGTTTGTGTATGGAATGACATGTTAGTTGATGTGCCGTGCTTATTAAGAATGCCTTGATTCACCAATCATCATCATAGTAACTTGAGTTTGAAGGACATGTGACATTCACTAAGCCGCATCTTGTTTTTGGGCCAAAGCAACACGTCTTACCCAGGACCAAATCTGAATAACTGAATCAATAAATAGATGTGAAAGGCCTTTAATTTTGCTGATGACCCATGAATAATTGAAATGGAGCTTGCGTGAGTAGTTTAAATATAAGTAAACGCTCTGCGAAAAAAAAGACTAAAACTAAGACGATTTTATTTATTTAAGATCGTTTCAATTCACACGTCTAGCCCCATTATTACCTATGTATATATGTAAAATATATATATCACTCGTAACACAAAATAAATAAAATAAAATAAATATTGCTGGACAATTCACACAGCAACATCTAGCCCCGTGATAAGCTCTAAGCTTGTGATTTATTTATTTTATTTATTGGAAATAAACAAAACGAAATATCATCTTTTGAATAAAAGTCGAACATACCAAGTTTCCAACTAAACCAACACGGCTTTTGAAGAGCCTATTAAAAGCATAATAACCTAGTGTCTGGTCAGTATACCATAACAAAGAATTATTAGGTAGGTACGTATTACGTGAACGAATGTATGTCAATGACAGCTAACTACGTGAACCATGGTATGTTTATTAGCATATTACGTGATTCATACTAGATTTATGGAATCTCATTTAATAGTTTTGACAACTTTTTGTTTGTATCTTAAACTAGCTAGTGCCCGCAACTCCGTCCGCGTTAAATTATGTTTTTATGGGGAAGTATTTCGTTCGGGCAAAGGACCTTAATATTAATTATTAAATATTTTTAAGTATAATCTAGAACAGAATAGGTATGGGTTGTTATTATAATAATGATGTTTAAGTATTTCTCAAGTCATCAATACCTTAAGTACCTACCATAAACTTTAGAGCCATCTTAACCTTTAATTAAAGAATCCATTATCTATGCGTACATTCTGTCAATGTCATTGTAATTACATATTAGAATCGAAGGCTTGTTTAGGACATGGTTAATTCCAATCTTCTTCCTTCCTTTCATAGAAGGTTGTGACCCGTGGTTGTGACCTTGCTGCCCTCTTTGTTTAATTTTATATTGAGAATCGGACCCGCCCGCGGCTTCACTCGCTTAATTCCATCCCACACCTATTAAACCTTCTCTGGGCTACTATGACTAAATTAAAACCTTCTGGTTTTAATTGCTTCTGCATCTAAATCGGTCCAACGGTTCTTGATTTAAAAAATTACAACATAAAGTGGCATTGATTTTTATATTGATTGATTGTAAGAAATGTAACATTTTTGTTTTATATCTTAAAATTATCCTTGGCTTATCCTTAATTAAATGAATATACCCGACGATATAGAAAGAATATTAATTTTTCAAAGTTATAGTATATTTACTTAATAAACAGTTTAATTTGCGTAATGTAAACAAAAACACTTGTTAAAATACCTATATTGCTCAAGTGATTGGGTCAGTCAGTTCATTAAATTTTTTGCCCTCATTAAGAGCTAAAAGTTCAATGCCAAGTGACTAATATGAATACCTAATCATTAAGTTCGGTAAAAAATGTACTTTTATTTTCAAGCAAAAACGTTGATTGCGTCTTATTTGTATAAAATGTTGTATAAATGTAATTTAAATCATGGGTATAAAGCGGACGAAGCCACGGGCTGGTCACTGAGTTCTATACACAAACAAATATATTTATCTAACTTACAATACATACAAATACATAAAAAAAATTAAAGACAAATATGCCGGAAAAACTAGCTATATCTCAACAAATTTTGACATAAATGTATCATACAAAACAGCCTTAAAAATGAATAGAAAACAATACAAACTAGACCAAATTATACCAAGACATAATACAATACAATACAATACAAATACTTTATTGTTACACCACATTACAAAAAAATACACATAAAAATAAACATAATAATACAGTGAAACAATGGGCGGCCTTATCGCTTAGAGCGATTTCTTCCAGCCAACCGTGGGATGGAACAAATACTAGAAGAGAAGTAAAGTAGTGGCGTAGTTTATATAAACATTAGAATAATAATAATACTTAGAACTAAAATTTATCTATATATAGGTATATCTATTTAAAAAAAGTAATATCACTAGAAACATATTTTTTTCTGTGTTTGTAAATAATGTTTGTATACTAAATTTTTAAAAGTGAGTAACGTCTTAGCCTTTCTTATATCAGTTGGTAGAGCATTCCATAGTTTCCATAGTTTCAAGACATAAACCTTTTTTTTTATAAAAATCCGTTAGCATAACGCCGTAAGTAATAATTCCTAGAAGTTTATAGCATTATCTTTTTTACTGTAGTATCTGATTATAGACCGTATTTGCTTAGAATTAAATTTCAATATTGACGATGCATTCTATTTGCACACATCAATATAAATACAAGAGCTCTTATGACTCTAGTCTGCAGCTTAGAGTAATGACCTCTAGCCATAGACAAATAGCTGTGGCTAGAACAATATTAAACGGCTTTCAGTGATAAAATCATGTTGAACTTCTATATCCTGTGTGAAAAGTCCAGCAATATTTATTTATTTATTGGTCTTTGTCTACTGTTATATATTTTCGTGGCTTTCCCATTTATTCCAATATGAATTCATAAAACCACGACAGTTTTTACAGTATTTTGTTAATATTTAATTTTAGATTAGTTTTCATTACAAGTAACCTAATTTTTACAGATTGATTCATCAAGAAAATCACCAACAGATAGCGTCCCATTTATTCCAATATGAATTCATAAAACCACGACAGTTTTTACAGTATTTTATTAATATTTAATTTTAGATTAGTTTTCATTACAAGTGACCTAATTTTTACAGATTGATTCATCAAGAAAATCACCAACAAATAGAGTCTGTCTTCATAATAGGTATACCGTAAGCGAATTACTGTTCATACCCGCCACATCAACATACTGGAGTTACAAAGTCGGTACGCATGCCATACAAACATGTATTATGCATGCTTTGCCACATTATAACTCCTTGTGAATATTATAAAAAGTAAAAAACTTACGCATGGGCAGTCATTGAACAAGTGTTCCGTAGTTCGGGATAATTAAGTAGATATGAACATTGAACGAGCTCGGATGAGTGTTGTTATGAGTTGAATGATCCTACGGGATCATGGTTAATGAACTTTCGCTCTAGGTTATGCTATTGTGAATCTTATTACTCTGGTAAAAGGCTCATTCTTGCAAATGATTTTGTTCTACATCAGCATTATATTTCATATGATAGCAAATACTAATTATAACTATTTTTGATAGAGTCTCAACCAAATAGAATTCCATTGTTGGCTAGGTCATTATGAAGGTACCTACTGCAGCCCGAAAGGCTGCAACACCCTAGTCAAAAATTGCATTGAAATTGGCATTGAATGTGTTAAGCACATAATGCAACAAGTATTTCCTCTAAAATATTGAAATTATCGTCTTGTGATGATTTAGGCCACATTCGTCCCGTGATAATCGGCCCGCATAAAAAAATCCGCATTCGTCCCGAATTGTTGTCCGCATTCGGCCCTGAAGAATGTACATTTTTAAAATAGCCTGCCTTTTTTAGATATTGTGACGTGTTTATATTATGAGGGTGTTTTACATTTCTGCAATAATTGACGTCAAGAACCTCATAAATATGGAAATACCTTCTTCATCCTTCGCATAATTTATAATTCGCAACTTTTACGTTGACGTTCTACTCATAAACCTAGATAATATAGAATTCATTTTTCCTCATCACGTTTAAGACAGGTTTTTGACTAGGGTCACGTTGCAGGATTTTTTATATTTTTTGAGGAAAATATGATTCTGAATCCGCTTCCGCATAGTTTAATGACTTTATACGATTTATATCATCGTAACAATTATATTACGTCCCACTACTGGGCAAGACTACTGGGCAACAGAACTCAACAATTTTGGATTTGATACTATCAATCACGCTTACCTGATATGGCTTTCAACTTTAGTACTACTCTCCGTTCCGCCACTTTGCCCGAGTTGAAATATGTTTTCCGCGAAAATATAATAATATTTTTCCCCCAGTTTCGTGTTAGGTTAGTAGTACGATGCCAGCTCCCGAACTACTCTCGGGTTACTTTTGCATTTAAAATATAAATAACTAGCTGACCCGCCCGCTTTATTCCCATGTTTTCTTACCTTTTAAACCTTCCCTGGGCTACTGCTATTTCAAAACCAAATTCACCAAAATCAACAGCCGTTCTTGTGTTATAAAATTACAACGAGCAGTGCCATTGATTTATATATACATGGTTTATATATATAGATTAAGTAATAAGGATCTAGTAAGCTCAGGCGACTTAATGCGTCAGTGCGGATCCTGGTAGCATCCGGTTCCCATTGCTCAGAGTGCACTTGTTATGAGTTGCTATTATTATGCAGTCTTATACAGTGTGTTCATAAAATCATAACCATTGGCAGTGCGAGCGAAACGACTTACTTTAAAAAGTGGCTGATATTCCTTTCGTCTGTATATTATGTACTGTAACAAGGGCCAAAGCTAGCAAGATCTCTTTAAACACAAGTCATGTTACTTATTTGAAGATCACCCATACCTAATACTATTTATGTATAAGCCTTTGTATATTAAAGTAATAAATAAAAAAAATGTGTTTGATTGTAGGTTTTTGTTGTTATGTTCGGGGCATTTTTGCACACTACTTTTATTAAGCTTGGCACATGTGGTCGAAACCTAAAGTATTTTCCTCTCATCAAACCTATGTAGAAATCATAGTTTTATGTTAGGAGAGAATGCGACAAAAACTGGGTACTTTCCTGTGGCGTTCCTTACGGACTGATCATATGAATTTTGTTGAGATATTATGTAACCTTATTCATCCAGAGTTTTTTAAATAAAAACAGCGAAACGTTTCTTTTTTAACTATAATTATATAAACGGCTTGCGAGGTCACAAATGAATGCTATTTTTACAGAACTAGTGTTTGAAAATGTATCGATCAATTTACATTCTAATCTAATGCGAGTTATATATTTTAAATAAAAATGAGTATTTAAAACAGACTTTGTTATCTGCTTCATCAATTATTCCAATGCATACATTTTATCGGGTTTGAAAAGATATTTTTTTCGATAGTTTGACAGCTGTCAAAGCTGTATAATAATAATAACATATCTGGGAAAACCAATCGGATTTAAAGATATGTCAGTATAAAGTAAGGCTATCCAATATGCACAGAAGTAAATATTAGATATTGTTGTATGCAAATTCAACTGGTATATTTAATCATATCGAATATCAAGTTGTGTTGACAGCCATATACAAAGATCGCGTAATCAATTTATCCAATCTATAAGATAATCAAATAATTCATCATATTTTTATTGTTTTGATTTTAGTAGAAACATTTTTTTGGGTAAAGGATTAAGTAGACTGAAAGTTTATTAAAAGGGCTTTCTAACCAAAAAACGATTTTCCAAAATCGAACCCAGTTTAGATTACCTTGGTCAACGAAACATACAGCTATATAAGTATGTAGATAAATAACAAGCATATCTAAAATAGCTTTAGTTGATTGTTATTCATAAGAAGGTAATTTTTTAATTTTTTAATACCTAGTTAATTATTTTACGATAACTAATTTTTAATATTTGATAGAAGTTATGTATAAATTCTAGTTTGATAGACCTATTAAGAGCTGTAAAATACTAATAAGATAACAATGTACCTACTATTATTATAAAATTGTTTGTCTTTAATAGTAATTTAATACCAGGCGTTTTGCTTAGTTTGAGTTTCGATGGTAATTGTATTATTAATGTATGCTATTGTTGTTAAATACACTTTACACAGCAACTAAAAATATGTTGGTAGATATTATTATGCCAGATAACCGACAATCGTTTTGAAACTAGTTCAAGTTATCCGAACTAAATTCCACTATGTTAAGTTGTGGAAATTCCCGGTATAATTAGCTATATCGGGAAAACCCGACAGTTTGTTCAATATTTGCATTTTCTGGGCATCCCGCTAACTGTTTTATGATGAACCACCACCATCATCATAGCACGTCTATCTATTGGTACTAATGTTATAACAATTAGGAGTTTCTCTGTTTGAATACGCAAATCACAGGAACCGCTAAGCCACCGCTGGTTTCAAAATGATTTCTGTGTTGGATATTGACAATTTTTAATCGATTATCACAGTCGATGAAATCTTTCGATAATGATAGGCGTGGAAATCTTGGACTAGGCTACTTTCGTAGAAGTAAGTAAGAAGTATTATTTTTTTCTATTTGAAAAAGATCAATTGAGGACTGGTAGCGCCTTAAAATGTCTATGGTCATGGTTTAATTGATAGCACTCGGCGTAATAGCGCGATTTATACCGTCTTGCTCTTTAAAGAACTTGTTGTTTTGCATTTACCAGTTCGTAAACAAATAACGGTGAATTATAACTAGTTTTAATTAGCTGACCCGCTTCGTTCGCATTTGTTTACGTAGAAGAAACATTATCTGCATATCAGCGACTTTTCATTATAATTTTATATATAACTCTAAAGCGGCTGGTCCGATTTATGTGCTTTTGATTTTATATAGTCGCCCAGGGAAGGTTTAAAAGATAAGAAAGCCTGGGAATGAAGCGAGCGAAGCTGTGGTCAGATAGTAGTTTATAGAATATAGCCTATAGCCTTCCTAGATAAATGTACTATCTAACACTGAAATAATTTTTCAAATCGGACCAGCGGTTCCTGAGATTAGCGCGTAGTATAGATTAACAAGGCAGTGTAAACAAGAGTTTCAGTAATATTTATTGCCGCACTTACAATTAACATAATAACAACAGCGTGCACAGCCATGCTCATTACAAATCATTAACATAAGATCAATATTCTCATTAAAATAAAAAATAAACAAATAAAAACAACCTGTATAACTGTTTAAAATGCGGCGTAGTGATAGGAATATATTAGCATAGTGTTGATCCGGTTTGCAATCGAAATCAATACGTAATTATGCACTTGTCACGGAGGCTGAATAAATTTACACGTAATGGAACAGATTTATACAGACATTATCTGAATTTAATCAAATCTCAATAAAATAAATATTGCTGGACAATTCAAACAGCAACATCTAGCCCTAAGCTCAAAGAAGCTTGTGTTACGGGTGCTTGATTTCTATAATATACTTAATAAAATTTGCATATAATATAACACCCAGAAGACTCAATCAAATTTCAAATCAAATACTTATTTGCAGATCGTATTTTTTTACGCTATTGTTGATAGCGTAAAAAAAAACGATAAATAAATAATTACGATATCGTAATTATTTTTAATTTTGTAACTATCCTATTATTATTTTTGTATTTGACATTGTATTCTATAATCTGTGACAAAAGGTTTATTTATTATAATATAAGTGAAATGAATTGAACAGTTATTATTATTACTCATATAAATAAGATGCTATTACTCATTTAAATAAGATGCGAGATGATGTAAAACATGACGGTTTTCTTATCATAATGAATTTGGACAAACATCTCAGAATTATCTAATCTAGTTGCCTACAAGATCTAAGGGGTACCTGAGTACCATCTCAAGTGTTTTCTGGTTATTGCATAATTATACAAATTCCAAAACCACGTGTTTTAACGGTGAAGACAAACATCGTGAGGAAACCGGTATGTTTTGCGAACTATAAACAGTTTTAATGCATGCGACACTAACCGACCCGCACTTGGCCAGCGTGGTGAATGCCTAATCGCTCTCGTAATGAGATAAGTCCCTGTGTCACAGCAGTGGGAATGTAATAGGGGTGCTAATGCAGTAGTTTTAAGCAATCTAATAGTGAAGAAAAAAACAATAGGTTACAGTATAAGTTGCACTTTTGAATAAATAATAAAATAAATAAATATAGCTGGACAATTTATACAGCAATATTATAGCCTCCTGTAAGTTCGAAAATTGTGTTTCGTGTACCTACTAGATAATCTGATATATAGAATACTAGCTGACCCGCCCGCGGCGTCGCCCGATCTAATCTCAACCCTTTTAAACCTTCCCTGGACTACTACGAACATTTCAAGACCAAAACCAGCAAAATCGGCCCGCCGTTCCTGAGTTTTAGCAAGACTAACGAACAGCAATTTATTTTAATATATAAGATACATGGATGGACTATAAAACATGATACCGCCATATTACCTCAGAGGTGACGCGAATAGTAGGAAAAAGTCATTGGCATAACCGAAAAACGCAGGCCGAATCAGGTATGGACCACTTACTCTATAATTTATATTCTTCTCAGCTATCTCAGTCCTGAAGCCTCCAATTATATCGGTGACGCACACCTTATCCGCGAACGTCCAGGAATGCTTTATTGAAGTCTGTTCCAAAATATGGAGATCGCAGTTCTAGTTTTTCGTGGCCAAAATATATTTTATTAATTTGCTGAATATTCACATAAAAGGCATGACGAATGATATTAAAAACCTTTTCAGTAATGGGATTCATATTTAGTACGTACGAAATTTTTTTTTCGTTTTTATAGTGAAGTTTAACGAATTTTAAAGCCATTTATTGAATACATTTTAAATACAAATGGCAAAAAAACGGAACCCTTTTATAGATTCGACATGTCCGTCCGTCCGTATGTCACAGCCACTTTTTCTTGAAACTATAAGAGCTACACTGTTGAAACTTGGTAGATGTATCCTGTGAACCGCATTAAGATTTAAAAAAAACAACTTACAATCCTTAGTTAGGACTTAAACCTAACTATTTTTTTTTCATTGAACCTATACGGGGTATAGCTGTATGGACAAATGTAACCTTAAAAATCTAATTTGAATGGACTAAAAGCTAAATCGATTAGCTCCTTCTGTAGCGATACTAACGAACATAAATTGATTTTTACATATTAGTAAAACAATTAAAAGAATAGAAGGTTTCACTTAACATAAGAATTATTCATATTCATTATCAATTGTCATTAACATGTTTATTGTATTTATGTTAAAATATTACATATATTTACACAAATTCTTAAAATAATTGCGTGACTGACAGGCCCACATTATATTTTATACGATCATATATTTTACGATGAAAATTCTTCGTGAAACGAATATCCCTTCTGCCTACAGTAAGATCATGCCAAAAATAATTTTATTAAATTAACTAGTTGTGCCCGCGACTCTTAATTATGTGTGTATGGGGGCCACATCTTATGATAACTAGAGCAAGAATTTAAATAGCGTATCATCTCGCGGGAAAACAAATGATAAAATAATGATTTATTTGAAATATATGAAAAAATATATTTATTTATTTATTTGAAATATATGAAAAAACTGACTGTTACTAGATCTAGTATTTAAATTTACCTTGCGCTTAATTAAGCGCAATTTGCCAGCATCAAGTGTTTTATAAATTTACAAAATAGTTAAGATAACTAAAATAAAAACATCGAACTTGATAGTTAGAAGACAACATTGATAGAAAACGTCTTTGAAAAATTACTTCTGGATAAACCTAATACGGTTTTTATATATAAATAGTATTAAACTAAATAAAACTTGGTAAGTAAGTAGATAGGTTAAAAGATAAGTTCGAGTTTCTAAGTCGAGCCGAATTCCGTACAAATCTTAGAGCACATTAGTTCGGTCAAGGATTTCCTCTTAGTTAAGCAACAACCTGTTTAAGTTGAATATTTGTTATTTAATCCAAGAGTATGTTAGACTAAATAAAAACATTGCATAATCTATGCAAGTAGGAATGATTTTGCTGTTGGAAATGTGTGCCTTTACACTATGTTTTGAGATAATGTTTTTCAGTATTTAGTCTATACGGGTCTTTATCGTGTCATTTTATATTTACCATTCCGACGTAATAAAAACACATTTATACTTCTTAATAATATTAACAAATCGCGAAAGTTTAACAAGTTCTAAAATGTTTATGATCTTTGTAGAGCCTGTAGATGTTATTTAGGAATGTATTGTCCTACTCATCCTGCACTCAAAAGCACGTATTTATATAAGTCAAGAACTAATGAGAATAGGTACTGTTCTTGCTGCTAAAACGATGAAAAAAAACCTATATACTATTATGTATAATATATGATAACATCGATGCCACTTTTCGTCAAAATTTTATATAACTCAAGAACGGCTAGGGCGATTTAGGCAGTATTAAAATAGTCGTAATAGCACAGGGAGGTTTAAAAACTGAGAAAACATGGGAATTCTGCGGGCAAACCCGCGGGCGGGTATCTTTAACTTTTATTACTCCATAGAAATTAAACAGCCAAAACCTTATTAAAAATAAAACAATAACAACGCAGAAACATTTACCCCGACGGCTAAAAAGCATAAAAACATAATCCCATTATCATTACAGCATTGTCAAAATGTTTTTGTAAAACCGCATTTTCCGAGAATATCCGCATATTCGGCAAGTTGTCGGGATTAAAGCCGCTGCGTAAATGAATTACGGACGTTTCGCACAACGCCGGGATTAACTGACTGGCAGCCACATGATCTATCATGGACGGGATATGCAAATCTCATTTTTATAAGCTTTTAATTAAGATTGGTAATGTAATAACAGGCGGCTGGCATATATTGGATTTTATTTTTAAACATAATCAAAATATTTTAGTAAATACCTACCTACTTTTCCTTTATTAGTATCAATTATGTCTTTAACTTAATAAGGAATAACACCTTTCATTTTGAAATAAATTTGATTAAGTCATTAATTTATGAAAAATATTTAATCAAAGTCAATTACAAATAATTCAGCACTTTATCATAATTAGCTATGTGAATTGTAAATCACTTCATTTTAAAATAACTTAACATCATATTTACGAGTGGATATGTAATTATGAAACTATTCATGAAACAATCAATGAAAGCTGAAATTAAATCTAAATGTTCATAAACCATAATTAAATATAATAATTAAACGTATATACTTAATCAATTATAAGTGGTTAAGATTAAATCACATAAAATAAACAAATCATTTCGAGTCAAAACAAAAATAAACAAAAAATACTCACAAAATAAAAAAATCCTTCAAGATTCACCCAGTCACTATCATCTCACTATAATATTCTACAATAAAACAAAATAAAAGAATATCCAAAAAGTTTAAACCATAGCCAAACAAAGGCGTCTGTGAAAAAAAACAAACAATTCGAATTCTGAATTCGTAATTTATGAATTGAATACCGCGCGATCACCGCGTGCGGACGGCAAAGAGTAAATGGCCATACAGTATCACCTGTTCTCATTTAAGGATGCACGCCTTTTTGCGGCAAACTTAATTATGCAACTTTTTTACAAGCTACTACTTTTTTATCGCTTTTACGAGGTATTTGCACTAAGACTTGCAAGTTAAACAGTTCGTAGTAGAGCTTTAAGTTATGAAGATTATATTGATCATTTTCTATCATTTTTCACTGGATTTTTTTAAGTACTATAAAGTGTTATTAATTCATTCATTCGCTGGCATTGAATTTTATATATTGAATATATAAAATTCAATGATTTTTAAATCTTTTAGTTAGACGACACCCAAAAAAATTATTAAAAATTACAGGGTAGTTCTATTCGTAGATCGGCACCACACGCCACCAGCTGCTACCGCAAAAATATAATACGCGTGTATGATAATAATTTGTTTTTCTCATTTTTATCTTAGATGAAATGATATTATTAAGATAATATTCAGAGTATGTAAGATGTAGATGTGTTTGAATTTATCTGTGCTCATATCTAATCTTCTTGAAATGACATTATGATAATAATTTCGTAATAGTCAAAACTTTCTAAAAAATAAATCGATAATCTAAGTATCATCGGAAAAATGGCGTCCAAGCGAGTAGGAAACATCTATACATTACTTTATAATTTTGTTACTTTTGTCATTAGCTAATTGCGCTTAAATAGTAGGTATGGAGTGTTGAGGCTTTTGCACGTCCCTAATGATGCTTTTGATAGAAAACAGAAACGTCGGATAAATATAAAATCATGAAGTCATAATTTACGTTAGAAATTACAGATTTTCGAAATGAATAACGTTTTATGGGTGGTGTTGATGAATATTGAAAGGCAATGTTTCGGTTCATTAAATATCCATTGTAAGGCATTATTATAATAATGGCGGACTCCGCTATCTTTCTTGAGGACTTTACGGTTTTCCCATAAAAAGGTGTTAACGGCGAGTAAACATACAAAAGAAATGGAAATTAGATTTAATTATTATGTATATTTTACTGCACTAAAGCATAAATAGGCGAGTAAATATCGCAACGAATCGCGGCCATTTAATGCTTGTTATGAGTAAATGCTACTTCCTGGCAAAGCTTTAAATAAATACATATTACAGGACAATTTAATCGACATAGACATGCATCTTCGTGGTAAGCTCAATGCTTGTGTTACCGGTAAGTATTTAGGTATACGTTTATAAGTTTCAAAACTTTAATTTCCATGGAAACAAACGATACATGGATAAGTAAAAAACCTAATATACCTGGTGTTTTTCATTCAAAACCCGTACCATTTATATTTTCTTTGCTGCATCTGAAAGGGCCAGTCCCTTTACTTAAAGTTTATGACTTTTTTAAATTAGTGTTCTTATGACTGACGAGATGTAGAATATTAATATAGGTATATATTAATATAGAGCTAAATAGTTTGAAATAAAAATATGGATACGTTCTTAGTTAAAACTAGGCACGGAATTAAATTTGCTTTGGTATACCAAACCCCTTAAATGGATACCTATAATGGAATATACTGGTGAGACCTGTTCTTATTTTATTTATTGAAAAACCTGTACATAACATTACAGATTTAGAAACCAATGCGTTAATGACTGTTCTTGGTATTGGTTCTAGTATAAATTGTTATAATGATGATGAAAGAACAATAATAATAGAAATAAACGAAGCAAATAAGGACGGAAGATATGATAAGGAAGTAAGTATGTATGAAATGGCGATAAAACTTTGAAAAAGGTCATCAAGTGCGAAGATGTTCTATTATCTGAAACATTTCTAGATGCAAGGTTCTTCCTTTGTTAATCCTAGTGAAATATTTATACTAATCCATACTTAGTATATTGTAAATGAGGAAGTGTTTAAATTTTTGTAGAAAATAAGATATAATCTACCTTTTTAATAATTATTATAAACTGTTTATTAGCCTCGCAAAAACTCGAGAACGGCTGGACTTCATTTGGCTTAACTCATTCTTGTTTTATCGTAGAAGTCCAGGTTAAAAAGGTGAAAAAGTTCGAAAAACTAAAATGGGCGAAGCCGCGGGCGAGCTGCTTTATAATATTTAAACTAATCACGATTAGTTAATATTCTTAGAACTTAATACCAATGATTCATGTTATAAAAACCAAAGTTAATTGTAGTTTATTGTATTGTATTATATATGCAGGATATAAAGCTGATGGGAATTACCAATCACCACATCCGTTTGATTTAAGAAGGCAGTATCCATAGATAAAAGACTTGTTCCTTCACTTCTATATTTCGGGGTTAGATCGATAGATACTTTATGTAAGAGCACAAAGTTTGTGTTACGGGTACCTACTAGAAAGGTAGGTATACCTACTGATATACTTCATCATCATCATTGAACTGAATTAATGATAATGATGATCCAGCTTGGTTGGCGCCGGTTTACGCAAACATTTCCCAACAGTGAACGTCTTGTGGACATAACAATAAAAATAACCAGTATATCAAGTACTTATCAGGTCTACCAATATACATATCAAAAATATCATAAGTGTGAACATAACATAATTAGTACGCGTATTGTTATTCATTAAAGTAAAAAAAAACTATACAATCACATCTCTATCGTAGCTCTAGTATAAACGACGACTCTCGGCTGACGGCGTTAAACCAATAATGTATGTATCGCACACGTAGATGAAAACTCAGGCAACTCAAAAAAAAATCTTTTTTTATCATAATAGACGAAAAACTGATTTCGGAACGGATAAAAATAACAAATTAAAAATCTAGGGATTTGTGTTCATAATATTGTTTGTTTTCATAAGTTTTAATGAAAATGTAATAATAACATTATAAGGTATATGCGGAAAGTATATTATAGGTACATTAGGATTAGGTACATTATTAAATGGAAATTAGCTTTCTTTCTTGAAATCTGATTGAGATAAGAAAAAATATTAAAAAAAACATTTCTAAATATGTATTCTTATTATAATATTCCTATGAGGTATTTTAATCTATAAGTATTTACCTTTTTACGTTTGTCCATCTTGACATTATCATAAGAAAGCACTACACTTCAAATACACTTACACCTTACAACGATACTAATATAAATACGAAAGTCTACGAGATAAAAGTTTATGATAAAAATGATCCATTGTTGTTTGTTGTAAACTTAAGCACTTTTTACCAAGTTAAAAAAATATACTCATTATAATAGTTTTATTATAAAGCTATTTTATTAAGACAAAACAAAATATCCTGACTCCCATATCAACGTCTTTGGTAGGTAGGAACATTTTACCATAGACTATTGGTAGTAAGATATTTTATCTGTGCTCACCGCGAAGATTAGATTAATAAATCTGTCAGCGCTCTGAGCGAGAGAGGGAATCCCTGTGACGTCAGATAGCGGTTCCAAATTCAAAACAATTAGAAAACCAGTTTCAAAGATCGAAAAGTTATTGGTTTTTGTGTCAGGGTTTTTGATTGAAAGAGTAATGAAATTAAAGTCATCATCATCATAAGCACCCATAACGTTATAAACCTCTAATTTCGTCTTCTCTGACCTCTAACCCAACTTGATTGAGATGATAGAGATAGAGACAGAATACACCCGGAACAAATATTTGCAGATCATACAAATATGTTTGTCCCGAGGCGGGAATAGATCCCGCAACCTCTTGCTTCGCAGGCGTACCGTCGCCTGAATAGAGGTAGTCAAATCTTATTATAATACTGAATGAAAAACTGATCTAATTTTTTATGTTTATACACTTAAAGGCATAACAACGATAGCTTACAATAAATTTTAAGGAGTTTAGACATATCAAATTCACAAACATACACTAGGTAGGTATCTATCCAAATCCATCTATTCATTTATCTAGCAAAACTGTGAAATCTTGATTTTTTTAACAATGCTATGAAATTAAACAACTTACCGTATCGACACCGTGCTTGAGATAGGTACCATTTTTCTTTTATTTTTAATTAGCTAGGGTCTTCAAAAATCAGTTCTGAATGTCGGATATTTTAAATTCTCTATACGACAATTTTCAATGCGTGCTATTAACATCATGATGGTAATCAGGTGAACTCATTTAACAAATAGCTGGTGATATTACACGTATTTATATAATAGATTCGTTACCGTGTAGTGCCCGCCTAAAAATAGTATTACCCCATCTTTTCCCGTGGGTCATCAAATCGGTTTCCACTACTGAGACACAGGGACTTCTCTCTTTACGAGAGAGATTAGGCCTTAATTCACCACGCCGGCCAAGTGCGGGTTGGTGTATGACACATGGTCTTCAAACTTATCAACGTTCCCAGAACATGCCAGTTTCCTCATGATGTTTGCCTTTACCGCTAGAGCATGTGTATAAAAATCACACATATTTTTTCGAGAAAAATCAGTGATACACGGCGAAGTTTGAACCCACGATCTTCTGAATGAAAGTCGAGTGTGCTCTCGGGAACATAATTATAATTTATTTTATTTTACAATATGATATGATAGGTAGTACTTATCCTGGTGTTACATGAACTAGAGGGTATAAATAAATCAGTATTTCTGAACGGACAGCATAACAAGGATCGTTTTCTCCTGTCGCATATAAAACAGTTTAAGAATTAAAAAGTTACCCGAATTTCGGGGAAGTTTATTTATTTATTTATTTATTTATTTATTTTTACAAACACACTTAATCTATCTTTACAGGTCACATACACACACCCAATACAATAGATAAGTCAATTACATAGAATAAAATTTTGTCATTAAAATTAATCAAACAACAAAGAATAGAGTCAATCATAAGTAGGTATGTCAATAAAAATAATCATAATAATCCAAAATCAGTCAAATAATCATAAAATGTCAATACCAAAACAAAAATATAAACAATTAAATAATTATTAGATTACAGAATGTCAAATTTAAATATAATAACAAAGAATATGTAATAGAGTCCTGTGACATTCGCACAACGAGCTGTAAAAAATATCAATTCTCTCTGCCACGAGGTTGAGCGTGCGGATGCTACGCGTAAGAGGCGCCTTATTCAGTAGGTTTGTCTTTCCTCTTGGTAGAGCTAATAGAGCGGGCCTTCTCCTTCGGCACACAAACTCATCTGGCACATTAAGTCGCATTTCCTGTAGAATGCCTGGGTTGGTGATCATCCCACGGAATACCTTAATCAAGTACAGCGTCAGCGCGGCATCTCTCCTCACCTCCAGCTTGTTGTATCCAACCATGCCTATAACAAACAAGGTTGGATACATCAACGGGAAGAAAGGATAGACGCCGTACATTTTTAGGTACAGATATCGTGTAAATTTGTTTTGTATGCGTTCCACCATATTACTGTACTTGGCTTCGTGTGGTGCCCATATCTCCGCATTGAACTCTAAATGACTTCTTACTAATGCACTGTATAGAGTCTTGACTGCATTCATATTGCTAAAGTTATTCGTCTGACGGAGAACAAATCCCAGAGTCTTAAATGCTTTTTTGCAGAGGTTCACCACATGCAACCGGAAATGCAGCTTGTCGTCTAGGCGAACCCCCAAATCCCTCACCGAATCAACTCTCTTCAACTGTGAACACTTCAACCGGTAATTGTGGTGAAGTGGTGTCTTCGCTCTACTGAATGTTATGATAGAACACTTACTGACATTAAATTGTAGAGCATTTCTAGACGTCCACTCCACCACTCTGTTCACGTCCAGTTGCCAGAACGCTCGCCGCGATCTCCCGAGAGCTCGTTACTCAGGCGGAGACGTGAATAATTACCTTTTTAACGATACTCTCGTCTTAGAGTTTTAAGTGGCAACACTTACATTGAAATAATTGTTTTCAGACAGTTAGGATTTATTAACATTACCTAATAGAAAATATAATTTTTTATCCGCTAATTGGCGTGCTTTGTAAACAATTTTTTTAATTTGATATTATCATCTACATAATTATCAACCCATATAAAGTCGCACTACTATTCACAGGTCTCCCCAATAGATAACATTCTTCTTCTACTCTCTGTATAAAAATAGGAGTGAGAGGCACTTCTATTTTTGTAGAAAAAATATAATATATGATAAAAGGTAGTTGTTATCTTTGAAGAAGAATGGAAAATCCGAAACGTAAAAATATTATTATAGTATCATTTAATATAAGCTTTCTAAAAAAGTTATTTATAAAATCTGTTAACAAAATGGACGTACCTATGTCCTCCCCTTAACAGTAAATTTCTTCTATGTAAATAGCAAAATAGGACCTCCCAGCGGCAAAATTCAACTGAAAAATTCAACATTTTCATTATGTTCCTTAAATATTTTTGACTTGGTGGATTATTTTACATTTTAACGTAATATTAATTAAGTGAGGAATATTTTTTAGTAACACTTTTATATTTTTTTATAAAATCATAAGAATTTAAAATATATTAGCTTTCTAGATCGCTCACGTTAAAGTGTTTTTTACCGGAGAGCAAAAGTATCAACCTAAACGTTTTGTTAAAGTTGTATTAGATGGGTAGAAGTAGGTATTAAACGAACATCCTATTTTTCTTATGCTGCTAGGGCCGTGCACAATTAATTTTAATTATTTTGTTGATCCTTCCAAAATTTATTATTACCTGTTTCCGGACAAACACCTTATAGACCAAGAGCCTGTGATGGCCAGACCTTCCTTTAATTCACAAGCGTGAAAATTCTTTCATGTGGATGTCTAACATAGGTAAGAATAACCCCCAAACATGAAACCTGGATCACGGTTCCTTTGGGAGATAACAACCTTTTACCTGTTATCTCCCAAAGGAACCACGATCCAGGTTTCATGTTTGGGGGTTATTCTTACCTATGTTAGACATACACATGAAAGAATTTTCACGCTTCAGAATTAAAGGAAGGTCTGGCCAGACCGGGCTCATAGTATAGACTAATAACCTGTGATGGCCAGACCTTCCTTTAATTCTGAAGCGTGAAAATTATTTTATGTGTATGTCTAACATAGGTAAGAATAACCCCCAAACATGAAACCTGGATCGTGGTTCCTTTGGGAGATAACAGGTAAAAGGTTGTTATCTCCCAAAGGAACCGCGATCCAGGTTTCATGTTTGGGGGTTATTCTTACCTATGTTAGACATACACATGAAATAATTTTCACGCTTCAGAATTAAAGGAAGGTCTGGCCATCACGGGCTCTTAGGTTATTAAACCAACCAACACTAATGAAGGTTGTGCCTAATTTTTATGCGATTAAAATCGAAAGGTTATTATAGCCAAAAATAATAACAAGAAGAAAAATAAGAGGTGCGTGGCGGGTTTGTACCTTAAGAGTAAAGTAGATTGTGCTTGCACTAAGCCAACACGGCTATTCCAGAATTTTTGACGAAATATAGATTTAGTCGATACTACCTAAATCTATATTTCGTCAAAAATTCTTATCTTATTTAAAGGACTAGGTATTCACAATAATACAAACTAAGGGGTATTTCCCCAATCATTTTACCTGGTAGAAACAGGCTGTAAACCACATCAGAACCTCAAATACTTATCTAAACACAGCCAGGTATTTCCCTGCAGCTCACAGGTAATAAACAATGGGCAATAAATCTTTAATATTAATAGAATCGCTGTCTGCCTAAGAATAACCCCGCATCTCTTCTCGTGATTGTCGTCAAAGAGACTCAGAGTACCTACCTATATAAACTAGGGACCCGCCCTCACTTCGCCTGGGTACTAAATTATTGTTATAAACTTCCCTCTTGAAGCACAGTTCTAGTGATGGAGAGCGGCTTATAACCGAAAAGATTTATGTTCTGGGTTATAAGCTTTTATGTTTTAATGTTAAAGAAACCTGTAACAAGTGCAACATTGAGCCCATAAACTGTAACATCTATTATGCTCTAACCATATCGAAAATAAAGTAAGTATTAATGTACGAAGATGGATGCTGATTCAATAGCTGAGATTTGGACTAATGAACTATCTTATGTTGATCCCGAGGGGGGTTGTGGGAACTAGACAAAAATGACCATCCCCATAATCTCCCCGAACATTTTGATAAAATTGTTTTGAAAAAAGAATTTTATATTCACAATTTAACATGCAAGGGAATCCCTACAGCAGGTTGGAATTTCACACTCTCAAGATGAGGTCAACAAAACTGATAAGTACCTAATCGCCAGGGCCGGATCTACCTATGGGCTGATTGGGCTGCAGCCCAGGGCCCCGGGGTTACAAGGGGCCCCCAGATCCCGCTAAAAAGTAGGCCATAATTTGAAAAAAAAATAGTTGTCTGTAAAGTCGGTTTACGGAGGATATTTTTACGTGAAAACGTCATAAGAAAATATTTATTAAAAATTGCATACAAATATACGTTTTTTTTTTGCTTAGGTGGGAACTGTTGAATTGTGAAATAAAATTAAAATTTACCTTAAAAAGTTTAAGTCAGACCAGATGGTCTTGCCACTATGATGCTGTCAAAGCGTTAAAAAATAGATAAGATAACATTATGAAAATTTCAAAAAGTTGCAGTGAAAGTGAGGTGGAGAAAGTTGATTTTCGGAAAAGGCACGAAATTTATACATGGAAATGGCGAAACTCGAGACAAAAAAATAGATATGTTTATAAAAAACTTGCTTTCCGCCCTGCGGCTTCGCCCGCGTTTTACACTTTCCCGCAATTTTCTTTGCTATAAACCTCACGGAGCCCGAAAGCTTTCCAACGAATGAAACAAAACAAAACCGTGGAAATCGGTTCGTGCGTTCTGGAGTTATAGCGTCAGGAAGGAAAACCCGACTTATTTTTAAGTGCGAAGATTTTTTTAAACTTTTACATAAATTGAGTACTAAGATATGCCCCCAAGTAGGTATAGTTTCAGCCCAGGGCCCCACAAATTCACGATCCGGCCCTGCTAATCGCGCAATTAAACTTATACCTGCAAAGATTACAATAAGATTAACAAATCAGACAGTTTAACGATTAACGGCGGGCGGTGAGGTATTACCAGAAAAAACATATGATTCATTACATACTGCACCTTTAGTTGTTGACTTAATAAATATAAAAGGCACAAAAAACATATTTTATAATTTTATTTAGATATCCTAAATAAATCAAACTATTAATTTATAATTTTTAAAGAATAAGGGCCTGTTACACCTTTTACAGATAAAAAAATAGATATAACAGATCACCATGTGGACTCCAAAAAGTCTGATATTATGATGCCCTTGATTTGATGGCAGGGATTCAAATTTAAGGGTCATTTACGTGATTTTCAAATCCTGACATGATAACCTTGACCCTACCACGTGTGAATGGTCACTGTACACTTGTACCGGTATCAGAACCGCCTTTGTCAACCAATCTGTTACCAATTGGCTTCATTGTCACCTAGATCACCTTCGCTAATCCGAGTTAGGCTATCTCGCACCATATAACAAGGGAGTAGAGTTGAGATTAGATCGCAAAGGGGCCGGGATGAAAAGGTTGAATGAAAATAGGAAGTATCTTTGGATGTACTGATAACTATTCTGTGAACTGCCAACTAGTCAAACGTTCTATGCTAATATCCACTTTCAGGTGATTAATTTACAAAGCGAAGCATCTTCGTTTTGTCTAACGAGTCGCATTTTTAGACACGTATCAATATATCAAATTTTACTTATGGACCAAGAGCCTGTGATGGCCAGACCTTCCTTTAATTCACAAGCGTGAAAATTATTTCATGTGTATGTCTAACATAGGTAAGAATAACCCCCAAACATGAAACCTGGATCGCGGTTGCTTTGGGAGATAACAACCTTTTACCTGTTATCTCCCAAAGGAACCACGATCCAGGTTTCATGTTTGGGGGTTATTCTTACCTATGTTAGACATACACATGAAAAAATTTTCACGCTTGTGAATTAAAGGAAGGTCTGGCCAGACCGGGCTCTTAGTATAGACTAATAACCTGTGATGGCCAGACCTTCCTTTAATTCACAAGCGTGAAAATTCTTTCATGTGTATGTCTAACATAGGTAAGAATAACCCCCAAACATGAAACCTGGATCGTGGTTCCTTTGGGAGATAACAGGTAAAAGGTTGTTATCTCCCAAAGCAACCGCGATCCAGGTTTCATGTTTGGGGGTTATTCTTACCTATGTTAGACATACACATGAAAGAATTTTCACGCTTGTGAATTAAAGGAAGGTCTGGCCATCACGGGCTCTTAGGTTATTATGTAAATATTTGATGCGTGTCTAAAAATGCGACTTGTTAGACAAAACGAAGACGTATTATGGAACCAATACGATTAATCAAATGAAAAATCAATATGACAGCAAAACGGTTGCTGTTAGCTATTAGAAGTTCCAGAAACCTTACAATTGAAAGTATGTAATTGAAATTAAATAAACTGGGCATAGGTATTCTGATTAATTCAAGATTCAGGTCTAGTTTTCTTGGTTCCTTACCATTAAATACAGCGATTGTGTGATCTGCGATAACTGATAATTTAGGTAAATTAAATAGAGCTTTGGATATTTCAACAACGACAACTAATTTACATTCACATCATGTGCTTTTCATCTTTATCTGTTTATCACCATGTAAAATACATTGATAAGTGACGCATTAGTTAGATTATCCATCACGAGTAAAATGATGAATGATGAAATTATTGCCAAATGTATGAATCAAGAAAACAAAAAGATTTTGGTGTGATTAGTGACTTCGGTTATAAACATACTATCGGCAAAAGTTACCGATCACAACCTTAAAACTTCATGGGAAGGAGAGAGATTTTTTAATTGTCCATTCATAAAGGTTTTCACCTACCTACGTCAATGTACCGGAAGTCCGTCCAGCCAATCAAACACCCCGCTGCGCCGCCGCCACTTTCAAAATAATGGTCACAAATTCACGACTCGCACTAAGTTATCGAAAACCTCAGCTTTTTCTTAAATATTTTCATCTTTCACAAACTTCACTGTCGCGATGTCACTTCAAAATACCAAAAACTCGATTGCCCCCAAATATCCAAACTTTTCCAACTTCGAACTTTTTTATTCAGTACTGGCTGAATACCCGTCCCGGCCGATCATCGTTTGATTAATGAAAAAAAAGTTTTGCGGCAAATTCAAAAATAGAATCACCGTGCGTCAGAAAAATGGCCGCTTACGGAAGCTGTTAAGTGGTACCTATTTTGACCGTGCCTTTGCTGTGTATTACTTATTTTTATTGGAAAATTAGAGTTTAATGGTCTGATTGGTGCGTAGAGCTACACGATGTTGGCTGAACCCACGCGAATGCGACTGAGCAAGTGTAGTTCGCCCGTACCAGTCGTCAAATATTCAGACTTATAATTTAAGACCTCTGTACACAGTAGGTAGGTATGGTCTGGATCTCACACTATCTACATACGCTGAAAAAGCTATAGAGTAGTTAATACCTCATCAGTGTTTATTGAATAAAGGTAGCAAAAGATATTAAAGCAAATTTCCTTGGTCATGCTTTGATGTTTTTAATTGGGTCAGTAAAATTAATTAGTAAACGTGACTCGACTTAATAATTTTTTATTAAGTAATTGAGTGGAAATTCAATACTTACATAGTCTACTTATGTTATATAACAACATAATTTTATTAACATAACACAATTATTTTTGCAACTTTTGAACTATACCTACTTACTCATCATCTTCATAAAAATATTAAGTCTCACAACCGGGTCACCCTTCTAGATATTAGGCATTAAGTAGATTTTAGGGGATTAAATTTATTAACTACGCATATGAGACAGAACGAATCTGCTGCCCGTTATTCGGTATAAAATCCCATAGTCCATAGAGTCCCATAGTCGACATCTGCGGAATAGGTGAGTACCATTCTGAGGCCGACACCCCACAGCAGTCACCCATAAATACGCCTCTGAGAATAATATTGCTAAATTTTGATATTGTAGGAAATAATGCGAAAAGATAACTTATCTAAACAGTAAACTCTCAATGGTACTGTCAATAAGATACCCGACACTCAATGAGCTCTTTTCTCTTGATAAGATAGGCTTGCGAAGATTTTAGCGAGATAAGGTTAAAGGCACTTCATTTTGAAATATTACCTACCTACTAATTAAACAAGGCGTAGATTGTGATTATTATTGCAGTAGGTACCTACTTACCTAAGTACCTACTTGTAGTGTATTTAAAATTTCGGCTGTTTAGTATTTAGTAGGTATAATTTGTTAAAAAAATCTGTTTTTTTAACTTAGCCTATGCTTTCCCTTTATTTCCCCAATAATAAAGCAACTTAACAAAATAAAGAATTTTTTACAAGTAAGTATTTGTAACCTGTAAGAAACAAGGGGATTTTACAACTCTATCTAAATACCGACATTCATAATGTGTATGATTGTTCCAATAATTTTATTGTGCACTTAGTTCGCCGCCTACAGATGTAGATGATTAACTTATTCTAATCCTTACAGTGATATGTTAAGACTGATTATTCTGTAAAGTAAAGATTCATTGAGAATGACCGGGAAGAGACTAGGTTTTGTGCAGACTTAGGTGGATTTATCGCTTGCGTTTTTTTAACGTTTTCTATAAATAGTTTTTTTTTTAGTTTATCAAGATTGAAATAATTTTTCAAATTGGACCTGAGACTGACCTGACCTAAGCCTTAACTGAGATTTGCGCGTTGAAATAAATTAAAAATATATTATACTAACCGCAGAATGTGTTTTTTTTTATTAAAACAAAATTAGGGAAGCGATTTAAATTAAAAATAGGTAATATATCCGTACGCGAAATGAAAATAAAATGATCAGAAGTGGTTTTTATAACATACATACTTAGAATTTTATATAATTTATAATTTTGTACATACACATAAAGGAGTAATAAATATGATATTTTATACTATATCTAAAATAACTACACTACTATATATTAATGTTGTTATTGCTAATGAAATTAGCAATACTATTATAAATATTTACATTAAGGGTTGCGAGGAGAACTGGTAAACTGGTGGGGAGTGGGATACTCATGGCAGCAATATTATCATATTACGGTTTATTATTTAAATTGTTACAGTTAAAAAAAATGTGATTGACATCGCAATAGTCATGTCCACAGTAGTCGCAGGAGGTGTCACTAACAATTTTCATCCGAGCTAAATGAGCTGGGGTACATGTGTGCCCCAACCTCATCCGAATCAAAACCGTAGTGGCACGTTTGTTAAGTTTTATTTTGAAGAACCATGGCTTAATCTGAATATTTTCTTGAATGAATTTAAAATGCTTTGCTTTGTTAAAGGTTAATTCTTCCCAGAACTTTTCCCAGTTTATGTAGTTTTTGGCTCGATCTTCGTCATCTTCTTCTTAATGAATGGCTTTTGTCTTTGTAAAACATTGCTCCCCAGAAAACTCGCAATACTGTAATTTCAATGCCAAGTACGTAGAGTAATCAAAGTCAACTTCATTTAGCTGTTAACAGATGACAATATGACAGTTGTTGACAATTTGTGATTTGACTGTGATGCTTAGATAATAGAATACCAATAGATATGTTACTAAATTGTCTATGGAATTAGTTTATAAGATGACTAAAATAAAAATGATGACATCTCTGTCTTATGTATGGAATTAAAAGGAGCCTAACTATATACTCAACAGTTGCGCTTGGTTGCCAATATTTATGGCACGTGCCTTTCTTCAGCTTCCTTCGATATCATTTACTGTCACTTTGGATAGTTTGGATATCATTTACTGTCACTTTTTGGTTTTGTTTACATCGATAGTGGTGTTCTTGTATATTGCACGAGTTATCGATATTTTGATTTTAGACTTAGGTAAAAAATTATAGACCATGTTAATTTGAATAAATGTTGATAATATATTGTGTTTTTGCAGAATAGCATGAATCGTAGAATGAAATGACGGATTAGATTTCAGGTTTTTTATACAATATTATATTATTTTGAAATATAAATTATTTTGATATTATAATAATAAGGTCAACCAGTCTAAATGCGTCTATGGGGCAAATGCGTTTTTTTGAATTTATTCGAGAACTATTCAACATACGTTGTCTTCTGTCATCTTGTTGCATTTGTTTGAACTAAATACAGAACATGCAGTTCGTGCGGATGGCGTGGCAGTTCAGATATTCGAGTAATTGGCCATTTTGAAAATTGCACGTTTCTGAACAAATTTTGACTGCGTGAGGCGAGTTACTAAATCCATGTTAGTCATCAGTTTTCTTCAATTAACTGATTTTATTCAATAATCATTGTAAGGAATAAACTATGGGCTACCTACACAGACAGTTATTTTTAGTGAAAAAGCTTTATTTAAAGAAATAATAATGTTTCCATTTATAAGGTTTGGATTAATTTCTTGGGGTAAATGCGTCTGCTGTTATGGGGCAATTGCGACTGTGGGACGCATTTACCCCCAAAACATATATCGTCAACCTTTTTATGTCCGCAAATTTTAATATGAAAATTAAATGCAAAAAAAATCTGGTCTCATGGAGGTTTTTATATCGTTTTTGTCAAATTATTATTTTAAAATATACAAAAGTCAGAATATACTTAACTTTAATTTAAAAAAATGCGGTGTAGCCTTCAAATTTGTGTTTTATTACAATCTGTATTGTTCTACGGTTCTATCAAAATCTCACGCGTAGAAATTTGTCTACTATCGTCCCATCGTATTACTTACATTTGTTATTTTTAGACTTTTGTTGAGTTTTGATAGTTTGTCCGTACCCAAATAAAATGTTGACAGCATCTGGATTTGACAAGGGGCTAATGCGTCTATCAAAATATAGACGCATTTCCCCAATTTTTACTAAATTGTCTCTAAATGCATCAATTATTATTTTTGACTAGTTTAACTATCATACTATTGCAAAGAAATTTGAACCAAAAAGTTATATCTAGTTATTATCACGAAAAGCTTATCATTAAAGTTTTTATTCAACAAAGACGCATTTTCCCAAAGCGGGGTAAATGCATCTAAAATTCCCATTTAAAATAAATAGTCAATTTGAAACATCTGTAAAGCTCCAGGGAAGATATCGCTGATTGAACTTTGTGCAGAAATAGCCATAATATTGGACTACAGTTTCAAAAAGTGGATAATGCCATACATTTGATCACAATGAGGCTCTAACTTGAAGTGATCGAGAAATACCACGCATTTGCCCCGGTTGACCTTATACTAAATATAAGCAAGTATATTGTATTAAGTATATTGTGTTTTATAATTATCTAAAACATTTGGCTTATTCAGGTCTTTCATTCGTTTAGTTATATTCTGTGGGTATATTAATTTAGTTAAAATGAACTTTAAACATTAAGTAGAACTCAAACTAGTTAAAATAAGGTTAAAAGTTCATTTTCACTAAATTAATATGCCCACAGAATATAACTAAACGAATGTTTGAATTTGAGTTCTACTTAAGTACCTATTTTTTTTTGTTCTAGTTAAAATGTTTTTTGTTTTGCTTGGTTTTATAACTGTATTAATTCTATAATTCTATAATTTAATATTTACGTACTTCAATTTACAATAAATACATTATCATAAAAAAAGTTCAGTTGAAAACAAACTCTATCGATAAATTATTATAATATACCTACCTCGTACAACACTAATTTATGTTAGCGTAGGTATACACGATGTATTCGTGGTTAGGGCCATTCCATTAAATTCGTTCTTCTGAGCTGTGATGTGACTGGCTGTCTGAGCGGCTAAACTCATTGATTTTACACAATTTTTTCAGTATGAATTGCTATTTTTTCATAGTGTTTTAGTTTACACGCTCAAATTACATATGTAATGTCTTTATTCGATAACCCTGTTTTCAATTCCACCCTTTACGAGGCTCTGTATCTTCAAGTTGGGGATACTTTGTCATTCGCTAGGGATTTCTTTCAATCTTGTGTTTCTTCGCTACCAACGGTTAATTTTCCTAAACTGAACGTTGATTTGTCTGAACTATCATTTTACGACGAGGTAGCAGAAGTGTTCTTCTTCAACGAGTTCCAATACCTGCTGTTGAAGACATTTTTCCTCATCCTATTGTTTACTTTGCTCCTGATTTTGTTGTCTTGGCGAGTTTACGGTAAACGCATTTCAGAGCGGTTTATGAAGCCAGGTGAGTCATTTATAAATTCTTTATTAGTTCGACCTTGTCTATACTATCAATTTTATTATTCACACTTTCCGATTATTTTGTAAACAGTTGATAACAGTCGTTTATCTTGACAGCTACATCAGCGACTATCGAGCAGCTGAAAGAGAGTGTATCAAAGCTAAAACTACCTAAAGAGTACACTCCAAGGAACTAATATGGAAAAGAAAATCAAGCAATTTTTCCAGAAGAAGAAAGTTGAGGCCAAGTTCAAGTTAGCAGGTCCCGGTCACAAGTTGAGTGAATCATCTTCAAGCAGTAGAACTTCTGAGACTAGAAATGAACCTACAGTGAAGAGATCGGGCCTGACGCAGGAGAGCCAGGTGGCTGCGGAAGCTGCGTTGGCCAGATTGTCTTTGAAGAGAGAGAACCCTGCATTTAATACTTCCTATGCTCATATACAGGTTTGTAGTATATTGCCTTTGGTATGCTTTATTCATAAGGGAGCAATTTCAAAGTGATGAAATATAACAATATTGCTGGGCAATCAATTGAATCTTGTATTAAATGCTATTTCATTGTAATCTGCCAAAGAAATATGTGAAATATGTAAATATTTATGAAGTAGGTAGTTTTGATAACTTGCATTGTATTTCATCATCCTAAAGGTGTAACTGACTCAGTCTAATCTAAATTCATATGCCACTGCCATGCTTATTTCCATTCTATTAATGTCTGAAAATTAATATTATTACAACCACTACTTTAGTTTTTGGCTAATGTTATTAGTTAAAACATGTTATTGCCTTAATTTTATTATTGTTGAGCCTGGAAGCCATCATAATATAGTTAATAACTTCTTTATATTATTGTATGTTCGTCATAGATGAAATTGTGGATACACAGAACTGATTTTAATACCATCATTGTGTAGTGATTCTAACAATTTGTTTCAGGCCCAAGTTAAGAGAGAACTAGAGAATGAGGCTACAACATCTAAGAGAGAGAGTGAAGGGCGAGCTGCATCTAAATCCCCCGAAAAAGAACTGGAATTACCCAAAAACTTAGCAGTGTCTGGAGTTTATTTCAAGTAAGATAAGTTCTATATGTTAACACATTATGTTAGTTTATTTATTTTTATTGTGCTGGCAAAATAATCATTCTATCTTTTATCTGTTGGTTTTGCCTACCTTTTGTCAAGAGAGAGGTAAGAGCCTTAATTCACCATGCTGGCCATGTGCGGGTTGATAAATGACAAAACAGGTCCTACAAACTTTTCAATGTTTTTAAAACATGCCGGTTTCCTCACGATGTTTGCCTTCACCGTTAGAACACATGTTCTATAACAAGAAAATTCAGTGGAGCGACGGTATTTGAACCTTGACCTGTATTGAAAGTAGATTGTGGTTGGCAAAGCGGGAGGCTTTGTCAATACAGCTCCATACCACACTAAATAATAATATTATTTCAGATGTCCAATGCTAAATGAAGACATACTACCGCGTGAGGAATGGCGGGAGAATATCCGACAGTTCCTCAATGAGATGAAAGAGCACGACTTGGCCGGCGCCGGCGCGTTGATGCTGCAGACTTGTAACAGGAACAGAGAAAAGGTAAGGTATTAACTAGTCTCATGTGGCGCAGCGGACGAACGCAAGAGGTTGCGGGTGCGATTCCTGCCTCGGGACAAAAAATTGTATGCTCTGCAAATATTTGTTCCAATTGTCTAGTGTATGTAAGTATAGTATAATAACAAAATATTTATATACTTATGTATTAAGTTTATCAGAAATGTAGCACCACACATGTTATGTAACACAAATATATCAGATTATCTAGCGCCCGTAACACAAGCTTAGAGCTTATCATGGGGCTAGATATTACTGTGTAAATTGTCCATTTATTAGCCAAGCAATATTTATTATTATTTTAATATTCCAGATCGACTTATGCGTGGAGACCCTATCAAAATACATAGAGAACCTAATCACCTACCCCGACGAGGAGAAGTACCACCGGATCCGTATGTCTAACAAGGCGTTCCGCGAGCGCGTGCTCGGGCACGAGGGCGCGCTGGACGTGCTGCGTGCCGCGGGGTATAGAGGACAGGTGCTGCCGTTTGAGGACGGAGAGACGGAGTTCCTCGTGTTCGATAGGAGTAATATACCGGATATGGATTATCTAAAGGTACAATACAATACAAAATTCTTTATTGTCACACCACATTACAAAAAAAGACACATAACAATACAGTCAATGGGCGGCCTTATCGCTAAGAGCGATTTCTTCCAGGCAACCGTGGGATGGAACAAATATTAGAAGACGCCACTGCTTTAGTGGCGTAGTTTATAGGTAGGTTTGTAGGTCGAATTCTTTATTGTCACACCACATTACAATGGGCGGCCTTATCGCTAAGAGTACCACCGGATCCGTATGTCTAACAAGGCGTTCCGCGAGCGCGTGCTCGGGCACGAGGGCGCTCTGGACGTGCTGCGTGCCGCGGGGTATAGAGGACAGGTGCTGCCGTTTGAGGAGACGGAGTTCCTCGTGTTCGATAGGAGTAATATACCGGATATGGATTTTCTGAAGGTACGTTTTTGTTAAACTTTTATAATAGTTTATTTGAATAGGAAAAGCAAAAGCAATATTCAATTACAAAAACATAACTTTAAAAAGTATTTCTCAAATAGAGAAATTTGTTGAATACATTTTCTTACATGATACACATTACACAATCTAGCACTAGTTACATAAGCCTCGAGCTTACCATGGGGTATCTTGTCTTTGGATTTCAAAATATCTTGACCTGCCAATTTAGAATAGTATAGTGGTGATTTAGAATAAATATTGATTGAGTATAATTTGTTTCAGGAAGTGTTGGATAAAATTCGAGACGCCCAGGTGATACCGCTAGAACTGGACCGAAACCTACAAGTGCTTCTACCTTCACAGGCCGCAGGGATGGTAACTAACCATAATAATAAGCATAATCTTCTTAAATATATTTTAAGCTATCATGTGCATGCTATATAAATCATGCATAGGAGAGTAAAACTTAAAATAATCACAATCATAACATACTAAAATACAAAATTTATTTATTTCTTTTGCGGCTTATAATTAATGTTATGGGAGGAAATATGCCTATTTCATGATTTAAATGTTTAATATTATATTCATAGGTGCAACTTCCACCTTCCTTCTACGCTATTTCGCCTGAAGATTTGAAGAAAGAACAACAGCTCAGGTAACAAGATAATTATATTCATCAACAATTTGAATGATCTGCAAATATTTGTTCCGGGTGTCTCGGTGTTATATATGTTTATTAGAAAATATCTATCTATGTATGTATGTTCTATTAAGTATATCAGAAATCTAGCACCCGTAACAAAAGCTTAGATTTACCACGGGGCTAGATGTTGCTGTGTGAATTGTCCAGCAATATTTATTTTAATTTGCAGAACGGAAGCCATAGAGAAGAGTCAAATGTTACGCACCAAGGCGATGCGCGAGAAGGAGGAACTGAGAGAGATGCGCAAATACAAATACGCACTCGTCAGAATACGCTTCCCGGACGGAATACTACTGCAGGTAATTTATAAAATACATATAAAAGAAAGTCGTGTTAGTTACACCACTTATACTCAAGAACGGCTGAACAGATTTGGCTGAATTGCTGGGGAGGTAGCTTAGATCCAGGAAAAGGACATAGGAAGTACCTTTTGGTTTTTCTTATTGAACAATTTTCTCAAAGCTTGGAAGAGTTAAAAATACATTTGACATTTACCAACCCATATTTTATTTAGCCCGCATGGTAAATAAGGACATCTCTTTTGACGATATACCTTATTTCACAAAGCTGGCGAATAAATTAATATCTAAATGAATTTCTTCTTTCCAGGGAACATTTTCCGTGTACGAACGTTTTCAAGAAATCCACAATTTCGTGCGAGAAAACTTAGAACTACACGAATTTCCATTCGTACTAACGACACCTACCGGACAAAAGTTGAACTTCGATGAAGACGGGAATAAGTCCCTCGTAGATCTTCGATTAGTACCCACAGTAATGCTTAATTTCGCCTGGGACCCATCTATAGCTCAGGATATCAAGAATAGTCCTAATAAGGATATGTTTTTGAAGCCAGAAATTATGATTCTTGTGAAGGAAATTTAAGATATATTTTGTCTTTCAGGGTTTTTAATGAATTACGGTAGTATAATATATTACTTGGGTATATGATTTATCACTTACCCAATATGCATAGGTAGCAAGCTCGTTCTAGTTCATTGTGTGTCACTTTTAAACCAACACCATGTCAAAAGACACTTAATGTTCACTGCATTTTAACTAAAATAAATTAAGTTGATTACTCTGCATAAGATAACATTTGTCTATATTTTTTTTTACACAACTAGTGGCAGATAACAGAGAAAGAAGATAGAAGACGCATAATTAGATGCCAAGTAAATACAAACAAAACACCATACGCCCAACAAAATCTTTGACGTAAAGACACATTTACTGTTTTTCTTTGTATTTCCTTATACACCGTAACTCTTGTACTGTAGTCGCTTTTCTAGAATCCCTTATGAATTTTAAACGTTTAACTATGGGATTTCAAAAGCGCACCTAGCGAGTTATACTGGAACTAAAATGTATACATTGAGAGACTATGAATGTTCGAAGCGATCTATAGAATAAGCTTATCAGATACTTGTTACAACGCATAATTTCATGTTCATTATTTAACTATATTACGTTCCACAACTAGGTATGGTTCTCCCTAAATAGAACCTATTATACATATACTGTGAGTGAGAAAGACTGGTTGATACGATTTGATCGTAGGAATTGTGTTAAATTGTTTTTTCAGAGATTTTTTTACTTAAGAAAAGGTTTTATTGTTTAGGTTTAATTGCAAGACAATTTTTTTGTAAGAATTCTATATCAAATAATAAACAAGAAGTAATTCTGATATAATAGCAAAGGCAGAAATAATATTCACCAGCTAGTTTTTCATTCTCATGTATTTTGGTATTATAAAGAATTTTCACATAACTCTTGCTATTTACACCTTGTCCATTTAATATTCTATGGTACACTATAATTTATAATTACTGAATGCAATGAAACTCCCATTCAATAAGTTATAAAAAAGATCTTGAAGAGATTTTGATAAACATTATTGCTAATTAGCTCAATAATATAACTCTATTTTGAATGGGAATTTCATTTCACATTTTCACATTCAAACGTGATTTTAGCTTTTCATACTATGGACTGTTAATTTATTTTGTATTCTAACTTTTCTGTATATTTGAATAAAATGTAAATTAAAATTATGTTCGAATAAATGATATAAATGTTAATTTATGGTTTTTATTTATTAATTGGACTAAATTCTTATTTCATCCTAAAAATTTCGTTTTACTATACACAAACTACATACCACATTTATAAATGAATTTCAGTTACAATTAGCCTGTTTTGTCCCACAGCTGGGCATAGAGCTAGGCTCCCTATGATCTCTCCAAGAACCTTATCTGAGCCAGTTGAATTTCAGTAATAACTAATTATTTAACGATTTTTTTTTATGAGCCTATTGTGTCCCATTGTAGGGCAAAGGCCTCCCCCATATCCTTCCAACCGTCCCGATCCCCTGCGGCATTCCATCGTGGAACGATTATTTTTAACATTTAAAATTCAAAGGAGTGCTAATAATTCTTCAGGTAAGATTTCATCATTAACATTGTCAATGGTGACGGATTTGGTGCAATCCTCGGTCTTGTAGATTCCAACGAGACGGTTCGAAGTCTCAAACATAATGTATCGGAGTGAGATTATGATGAATTGTGCGTTCTTGGTGCGGTCCTGAAACAAGAGATAACGAGATTAATTCTGTTATATAAGTATAATACATCACTCATCATAACCAGAGGTCTGAGATAGGCTGGTTAGGGCCGACTTAGGCAAGGGGACAATGCACAATACGCTCCATAGCGAGACGTGGTGTAGTGCAGAACTTAGTTCACCCACGACAAATTAGAATCTGAAGTATCATATCAAGTACGAAATACTAGTCACGAGTTTACTACGGGCAAGATGTAGCTATGTGAATTGTCCAGCGATATCGATAGGTCTCCATAGCTCTTTGAGTAAGAGCATGTTCATAATGATGAGGCCTATAATGAAGCACCACGTTTCGAATCCTTATATCAACACTAATACGCACAAATTAATTATAGGCGTTCCTCTTGAGGCACTGAGGTATTTTAGACGAGAAGACGTGGTAGTTTCCCGAACGCTGCCTATGCAAGTTGGATTTGACAAGAGACCTATAAGTTTGTTTCTATTTGACTGTCTGTCCTAGGTATACATACGCGTAAACAACTTCTGAGTTCGAGTTCCTATAACATAATCAACTATAACAGGGACTGGCTTTACATGAACATACCTTGATATAATTAGCGACAATGGAGACGTTCTTGAAGTCCAAAGCAGCATCGATTTCGTCCATCACGTAGAGCGGCGTCGGCTTGTAGTAGTGCAGTGCGAACACCAGCGCTAGAGACGACAGTGTCTTCTCTCCTCCGGATAGATTGGATATGTTCTTCCACGATTTGTTTGGGGGTCGGACGCTGTGAAATAGATTTATGAATCATGTTAATTATTTTCATAAATAACATACTAAACAAAGTTCACTTAATAATGCCACATTTAAGTGAATTGTTAACTAAATGATTAAGACCTAATTTCACCACTCTGTTTGTTAGTTTAACATTCCGTTATGTTTAATTATGGACAGTTTATGTATATTGATGGACTGTTAATTACTTTATGGGATGTTAAACTAACAAACAGAGAGTGGTGAAATTAGGTCTTAGTAAAGATAGTGAATAAAAAAATGAATTGTTAAATTCTGGAATTATTTAACTGACGATATATGCATATTACATACTTATTAATTTGTAACTTGATGTAGCCCTGTACCATAAATAAGTCTATCAGACTTATCAATTTTCCGTTTGTTTAGTTTTGTAATAGTTACAGAATTTTCTTTTCTGTAACTATTCTTAGGCCGGCACCACACTGTATTCACCTGAATATGATGCCTTCAGTGAAGGGATCCAGAGAGTCGACCAGCTCCAGCTCGGCGTCGCCTCCCAGAGTTATCATCTGGTACATCTCCTTCAGCTTAGTGGTGATTGTGTTGAATCCTGACACAAATAACAAGGAATTTAATGGATGAATAAATAAAATAATAATAAATAAATATAGCTGGACAATTCACACATTAACATCTAGCCCCGTCATAAGCACTAAGCTTGTGTTACGAGTCTTAGATTTCTGATATACTTAATAGATTATATATATATGTTACGGCTAATACCCGAAGTGCGGCTACACCTAGTTCTAACCGGCTAAAACTAGGTGTAGCCACTGACTGTTGGTTAAACCTAGTATTAGCCGATTGTTTTCGGGTAAAACTAGGTGTAGCCTTCATCATGCCGGCTACAACTAGGTCCAGCCATTCCCTGTTGGATAAAACTAGGTCTATCCGATATCACTCCGGCTAGAACTAGGTCCAGACAATCCCTGTTGGATAAAACTTGTTGTTCTAATAAATAGTTTATGTTACTTTATAAAAGTGTGATTTATAATTAAAATAACATTATTTAAATTATAATATGTAACTACTTATTGTCTGTTGTTAAAAAATGTTCTTGATTGTTCCTATTATATTAAAAATTGCATGCTATCGGCAGAGCTTTTTTAGATATTAAAAAACATCCAATAAAAAGAAATGAATTTTTTTTATTCTTATAAATCACATTGTAATAATTAACAAAATTATTAGGAGTGCAATTTTTAATATACTTAATAGGAACAACCAGGAATATTTTTTTAACAACAGAAAATAAGTAGTTGCATATTATAATTCAAAGAATGTTATTTTAATTATAAATCACACTTAAAATAAACTATTTATTAGAATAACAAGTTTTATCCAACAGGGATGTCTGGACCTAGTTCTAGCCGGAGTGATATCGGATAGACCTAGTTTTATCCAACAGGGAATGGCTGGACCTAGTCGTAGCCGGCATGATGAAGGCTACACCTAGTTTTACCCGAAAACAATCGGCTAATACTAGGTTTAACCAACAGTCAGTGGCTTCACCTAGTTTTAGCCGGTTAGAACTAGGTGTAGCCGCACTTCGGGTATTAGCCGTAACATATACAAAGATGGATATTTTTATTTTACATAGGTATATAACTATTTAGAAAACCAACGGCTAAAACATCAACAACATGATATAAACTAAAATAAAAAACATAAAGCCAATAATAGTTAATAGCCATTAATAGTTTACAAGCTCTGGGGGCCTACCATGATCTCTTAGAGCAGTATTATTCTAATCTTATTTTGTGATTTCGTACCATAACCTCTTATAAACCATATAAAGTAATATTATTGTAGGCTTACTCTAAGAATGTTCGGAAACATGATAGTTTTTAAAAGATGGTGGTTGGCCCCCTGATTGTGTTATTTTATAATTTCTATGTTTATCTGTTTATTACTATTTAATATTATTATTTAAAACTATTTTCTTTCTATAAGTACACAAACTCACCAGTCAAGAATTCGTTCTGTCTTCGTTTCCTCAGTGAATCGAAGCTGTCTCTCATGCGGTTGCGTTTGGTCGTGACGTTGTCGAGTTCCGCCGCGCGCTTCAGAAACAAAGCTTCCTTCACTCTGTAGTCCTAGAAACAACGTTTTTAATAAATATACCTAATTATAGTTGTTAAATGTCATGGGTATGGCTATATAGAATAGGATTTCGAGTAATTATTGACTCCTCATCCACGCAAGCCTTCAAACAGAGTGACTACTTTATATCTATACTAGCCGACCGCCAACAGCTTCGCTTGCTTTTTTTCATAAAATATAGCCTATAACCTTCCTCGATACATGGACTATCCAACACTGAAAGAATTTTTTAAATCTGACCGGCGGTTCCTGAGATAAGCGCGTTCAAACAAACAAACAATCAAACTCTTCAGCTTTATAATATTAGTATAGATGGGTTCGAGTGACTACTTTATGTCTTTACGGGTTCATGACTGTGACTACTTTATGTCTCTACTGGCTCAAGTGACTACTTTATGTCTCTACGGGCTCAAGTGACTACTTTATGACTCTACTGGCTCAAGTGACTACTTTATGTCTCTACGGGCTCAAGTGACTACTTTATGTCTCTACGGGCTCAAGTGACTACTTTATGACTCTACTGGGTCAAGTGACTAATTTATGTCTCTACGGGCTCAAGTGACTACTTTATGTCTCTACGGGCTCAAGTGACTACTTTATGTCTCTACTGGCTCAAGTGACTACTTTATGTCTCTACGGGCTCAAGTGACTACTTTATGACTCTACTGGCTCAAGTGACTACTTTATGTCTCTACGGGCTCAAGTGACTACTTTATGTATCTACGGGGCTCAAGTGACTACTTTATGACTCTACTGGCTCAAGTGACTACTTTATGTCTCTACGGGCTCAAGTGACTACTTTATGACTCTACTGGCTCAAGTGACTACTTTATGTCTCTACGGGCTCAAGTGACTACTTTATGTCTCTACGGGCTCAAGTGACTACTTTATGACTCTACTGGCTCAAGTGACTACTTTATGTCTCTACGGGCTCAAGTGACTATTTTATGTCTCTACTGGCTCAAGTGACTACTTTATGTCTCTACAGGCTCAAGTGACTACTTTATGTCTCTACAGGCTCAAGTGACTACTTTATGTCTCTACTGGCTCAAGTGACTACTTTATGTCTCTACGGGCTCAAGTGACTACTTTATGACTCTACTGGCTCAAGTGACTACTTTATGTCTCTACGGGCTCAAGTGACTACTTTATATATCTACGGGCTCAAGTGACTACTTTATGTCTCTACGGGCTCAAGTGACTACTTTATGTCTCTACGGGCTCAAGTGACTACTTTATATCTCTACATGTTCGAGTGACTACTTTATGTCTCTACGTGTTCGAGTGACTACTTTATGTATCTACGGGCTCAAGTGACTACTTTATGTCTCTATGGGCTCAAGTGACTACTTTATGTCTCTACGGGCTCAAGTGGCTACTTTATATATCTACGGGCTCAAGTGACTACTTTATATCTCTATGTGTTCGAGTGACTACTTTATGTCTCTACGTGTTCGAGTGACTACTTTATGTATCTACGGGCTCAAGTGACTACTTTATGTCTCTACGGGCTCAAGTGACTACTTTATGTCTCTATGGGTTGGAGTGACTACTTTACGGGTTGGAGTGACTACTTTACGGGTTGGAGTGACTACTTTATGACTACGTACCAGCACAATCTGCGTGTTGGGTTGTTCTCCATTCAGTCGTTGCTTGTGCATGTCGCAGCGCGCGCGCAGCTCCTCCACGCGCAGCGCGTCCAGCTCCGCGGCGCCGTGCCGCTGCAACGGACCAACGGGTTCGAGTCCCGGGATCACGATGCCGCTGTCGTCCGCGGGGATTTGTTCCAGCTTCAGTTGCGATATCTGTAGATGAGGGCAGAAAGTAAAATTAATAAATACAATACAATACAAAAACACTTTATTGTACACCAAAAACAAAACACATGAATATAACACAAAAAGAGACACGTACAAGGGCGGCCTTATCGCTAAAAATATTTAATTCCGAATCAGAATAATGTTACTCGCTTTCATTTTGAAAGTGTGAATTTTTATCATAGGCCTCCATATATGACTTCCAGTCATTACGGTCGCTCGCGGCCTGCATCCACCGCGAGCCAACCAGCTTCACCAAATCATCTATCCACTTTGTCATCATGGACATCCAACGCTGCATTTTCCGATCCGTGGTCTCCACTCGAGAACTTTTCGGCCCCATCGACCATCTGTTCTCCTTGCTATAAGGCCTGCCCTTTGCCACTTCAAAGAGCTAATCCGTTGGGATGTCGGTGACCCACGTTCTCCTATTCATCTACTCATTTCTTATTCGATCCCGTAGAGAAACCCCGAGCAAGCCCTCTACATAGCCCTTTGAGCGACTCTGAGTCAGTTTATGAGGCCGATAGTGAATATTTACTTATGTACAATTACAAAAACAACAAGCTAGGTGGTAACCTTATATTGTTGAGGCTTGTATCCAATAGTGGGACATAAAATGGATTTATTTATTTATTTACCAAAATCCACAGCCCTTAAAAATATATATAACATTGTTCATATACCTGAGCTTACGGCCAAAAATATATATTATAATGGATACATACCTCCTTTTCCCATACGGGTGTTTTGTTAGTACACTCCTTCACGATACGTTGATGTTTCCCGATCTCGGCCTGCACGTCGACTTTCTCCGCCTTCAGCTTGCCCTGATCCTCCTGTAACGCGGCGATCTCCTTCTTGAGGCCGGTGAACTCGTCTGTACCTTCGCTTAATTCTTCGTCTATCTGTACAATACAATACAATACAAAAACACTTTATTGTACACCAATAACAAAACACACAAATAAAACACAAAAAGAGACACGTACAATGGGCGGCCTTATCGCTAAAGAGCGATCTCTTTCAGGCAACCTTTGGATGGAAAAGAGAGATGGTATTTAAGTAAGACAGGGGAGTACTAATACTTACAATAATATATACTAATATATATAATACTTATATATCTGTAAAGCAATAAGCAAATATTGTTAAAACTGTCGTCGTTAAACAATTTAAACGAGAAGTCCACGAGCCTTTATAAGTTCGATAAGGCCAACAACCCGTTTGTCCATAAAATGGCCTAAGTAAGGGCTCCCACACATAACTATGATGCGATGCGAAGCGATGTAAACTCAAACGTGTCTCATTTGTATAAATAGCGAATGCCAAGGGTTGCGGCAAGTACAGAATTAATTAGTATGGGGATACGGTATTTTATTACTGTACTTTTAAATAATTGTACATAGATCTGTTTTAAATTTCATACGGGTTTTCTTCTTTGGAGGCGAAGTCGCGAAAGTTAAGGATTGTTCAATGATATTTGTTGTTAATTTACTAAGGCTACTTATTACCGCGGGAAACTCCATCATAAAGCGGACAAAGCTGCTAGTGGAATACTAAAGTATTATACAATACCTCTTCAATCTGCTTCTGAAATTCTGCCATTTCCAAAGTCAGTTGTTTCTTCACTTCGCCAAATTCTTCCAGTCTTTTCACAGTTCCCGCCAAATCTGCCTCGATGCGGGTTATATTCTCTTTAGTCAGATTTGAATTCCTGAATAAACGTAAATCGATGAGAATTGGTGTTTGGTATTGCTTTGTATGGCAATGTATAATCCGGCATTCTATAGAATAAGAATAAGCCGAAATAACGTTGATAAAAAGCCGTGTAGCCTAAAGTGGAGCACATTCTACTTTTATTCGGAAGGTCGTGGGTTCAACTACTGTTGCAGTCTGCATTTTTCTTGTTGTAAATAAACTGGCAAGATTTGAAAACTGTTTTGCAGAGTTTGTTGGACATGTAACATTCACCAACCCGCACTTGGCCAGCTTGGAATTTTAAGTCCTAACCTCTCTCGTTGAAAGAGAAGTCTCTGTGTCCCGGCAGTGGGTACGTAATTAGTCCCAGCAGTGGGAACGTAATTAGTCCCAGCAGTGGGAACGGGGTGCTTACTACTAATGCTTGTGATGTAAATAAATACCTTTCACTCTGGATGATTGCGACTCTGAGTTTTTTCATCTCGGCGTTGAGTTTGTTGACCTTTGTCGTGAGGTCTTTGACCTTCTTCTGCAGGTCATTGACCCGCGAGCCGCAGACCGCTGTTATCTGCGCGTCGACGCCTTCTATCTCTTTCTCTACCTAAATAAATAAATAACTTTCAATAAAACCTTGTTAACTATCATGGTTTAGACAATATTTGAAAATGTAGTAGCGACACTATTGACTATCAAACTCGCTATAAGACTTCGAAAGAGGGTAGATTGGTTTGTATGTGAGTATTTTTGCTGTTTGCCTTCTGGCTATTGTCTTCCTCTGAGTCTGGCCCGCAGATGTTTTTTCATAGGTACTTTTAAAATAGATAAATACCATTCATACCTCTCCCGCATTACGTTTGGCAACATCCAACTTTTCCTTAGCCGATTCAATCTTAGACACCAACTCCTGTTTACGAGTCTCGTCCACGCGACAGGCCGCTACTTTGCTTTCTTGACGTTTCAAATCAGCCTGTAATAAATAATTAATAAAATTATATGCCCACTATTTACTCTTAGTACTGGACGATTAGGCCTTAATTCACCATGCTGCCGTAGTGAAAGTATAAACCCGTCGTTAATGGGTCTGGGATATAAAGTTCTTGGAACAATTACAAGCTCTGTGGCCTAGCGGGCAAAGCGGCCTATTTAATTCCCGCCTACAAAATTTTAACGATCTGCAAACATTTTTTTTATGTTCTGTATATTTTATATGTATACTACAATATATCTATGTATGTATATATTCTAATAAGTATATCAGAAATCTAGCACCCGTAACACAAGCTTCGAGCTTACCACGGGGCTAGATGTTGCTGTGTGACTAAGACCAAATTTCACCAAACTCTGTTTGTTAGTTTAACATCCATTAAGTAATTAACAGTCCATAAATATACGTAAACTGACAGTGATTAATAGAGATGAGTACGGTATACAATAACTAACTAAGCTAGCGTTAGCATTGTCCAATAATAACTAGCGTTAGTATAAATTCCGCGTACCGCTAGGGAAATACCTGGCGAGCTATCTTACAGTACGGCCATCATAACTTTGCAAACTTCTCAAAGTTATTGGGTAGTGGTTTGGTTGGTTGGTAAGTAGTTATTTCTAACCAAATGACGAGAACAAATTTCACTTACTGTCCAATACCGTTGGTATCCCTGTCTAACAGTAGGATTCTCACGCGAGTAAACGAGATAGATCAGCTATTGCTAGCCAAACAAAACTTACTAAAGGTGGCGCGCAAATATGAAGTAAGCTTTCGGTCTTATTTATAGCACTATAAGGTTGACTTTCACTCACTGCCCAATAAATACCGTTGGTATCCCTGTCTAACAGTAGGATTCTCACGCGAGTAAACGAGATAGATACGCTATTTCTAATATCCTCAGTTTCCATCACGGAGGTAATACAAAGGTTTCCATGCACTAGTGCGACATCTATGTATTTCTTTATATTATAATATCATTGGTTGTAGAGTACATTTAATTTAGTTCTAGGGCAGACACACAGATGTCGATGTCTTTTGGTGAAAAACCTACGTGTTTTTATAGTGAACTATTTAAATGGGAAAGTCTCCTCACAATCACAACACAACTGAATTCGTTCAAGTTCAAAAGACACCTCTTCAAATCGCTAGATGGCATCTGTCTGACTTAATCTAGTTTAAATAATGCTTTTTGATTTCAAGTTTCAGAGCCAGAATAGCATTTATATGCTTTAGGTAGGTAGGTATTTGTTAATTGAATAGATATCCTACAATATAGGTAGGTGAGTAAGTATATGGCTGACAATAATTCTAAAAATACGATGCGGTAATTTTTGTTTTGTTTGTTTACAATGAAATTATTGTGTTTTGAATTTGGGCTTGAGCGTAGATAAGATAAATATTCTAAATAATGTAAATAAAATATTTACTCAAATATTCTCTGCATAAATTTAATATAGGTGGTACCTACTAGCTACTTACATATCTAGGTACGTACTTCCTATCTAGGCAAAAACTATCAGTCAAATTTTCATAACTTTGCAAACTTGGTTGGTTGGTAAGTATTTATTTCTAACCAAATGACGAGAACAAATTTCACTTACTGTCCAATACCGTTGGTATCCCTGTCTAACAGTAGGATTCTCACGCGAGTAAACGAGATAGATCAGCTATTGCTAGCCAAACAAAACTTACTAAAGGTGGCGCGCAAATATGAAGTAAGCTTTCGGTCTTATTTATAGCACTATAAGGTTGACTTTCACTCACTGCCCAATAAATACCGTTGGTATCCCTGTCTAACAGTAGGATTCTCACGCGAGTAAACGAGATAGAAACGCTATTTCTAATATCCTCAGTTTCCATCACGGAGGTAATACAAAGGTTTCCATGCACTAGTGCGACATCTATGTATTTCTTTATATTATAATATCATTGGTTGTAGAGTACATTTAATTTAGTTCTAGGGCAGACACACAGATGTCGATGTCTTTTGGTGAAAAACCTACGTGTTTTTATAGTGAACTATTTAAATGGGAAAGTCTCCTCACAATCACAACACAACTGAATTCGTTCAAGTTCAAAAGACACCTCTTCAAATCGCTAGATGGCATCTGTCTGACTTAATCTAGTTTAAATAATGCTTTTTGATTTCAAGTTTCAAAGCCATAATAGCATTTATATGCTTTAGGTAGGTAGGTATTTGTTAATTGAATAGATATCCTACAATATAGGTAGGTGAGTAAATATGGCTGACAATAATTCTAAAAATACGATGCGGTAATTTTCGTTTTGTTTGTTTACAATAAAATTATTGTGTTTTGAATTTGGGCTTGAGCGTAGATAAGATAAATATTCTAAATAATATAATTAAAATATTTACTCAAATATTCTCTGTATAAATTTAATATAGGTGGTACCTACTAGCTACTTACATATCTAGGTACGTACTTCCTATCTAGGCAAAAACTATCAGTCAAAGAAAAAAGAACAATGGCAGATATTCATACATTATAATTAGTTGAAAATAAAAGGTAGCGTCTACAGATCTAAAATATCTTAAAATGTTAAGCGTGAGTCTTAGAATGACTTTGTCTAAGAATTTTGTGATAAGAAGGCTTCAGAAAAAATATATTTACATTTGAACTTTTTTAGGTTATGTCTTACGACACTCTGAGAAAGTTCGAAAGTGTGATTGTTTTTGTTACTAGTAAATTCTTTCTTATAAGAAGTCCCTGAATTAGGTCTTTTTAGATTAATGTTTCTTTATTGCATATTTAGATAATTATTTTAGGTACCTACCTCTACCTATATACTTTTTGTACTCATATTATTGTGTCAGTCAACCTACGGTTTTTTATTTAAAAAAATATTTGACGCTGTGATACGTAATACTCACATCAAAAACGAAAAACATTCTAAGACCCTCTACTAAAGAAGAAGAAATTAGTTGGCATTTCATTAAAAAGACGCGAACTACTAACCCTCAGAAGAACGAATTTAATGGAATGGCCCTAACCACGAATACATCGTGTATACCTACGCTAACATAAATTAGTGTTGTACGAGGTAGGTATATTATAATAATTTATCGATAGAGTTTGTTTTCAACTGAACTTTTTTTATGATAATGTATTTATTGTAAATTGAAGTACGTAAATATTAAATTATAGAATTAATACAGTTATAAAACCAAGCAAAACAAAAAACATTTTAACTAGAACAAAAAAAAATAGGTACTTAAGTAGAACTCAAATTCAAACATTCGTTTAGTTATATTCTGTGGGCATATTAATTTAGTGAAAATGAACTTTTAACCTTATTTTAACTAGTTTGAGTTCTACTTAATGTTTAAAGTTCATTTTAACTAAATTAATATACCCACAGAATATAACTAAACGAATGAAAGACCTGAATAAGCCAAATGTTTTAGATAATTATAAAACACAATATACTTAATACAATATACTTACTTATATTTAGTATATTATTATATATCAAAATAATTTATATTTCAAAATAATATAATATTGTATAAAAAACCTGAAATCTAATCCGTCATTTCATTCTACGATTCATGCTATTCTGCAAAAACACAATATATTATCAACATTTATTCAAATTAACATGGTCTATAATTTTTTACCTAAGTCTAAAATCAAAATATCGATAACTCGTGCAATATACAAGAACACCACTATCGATGTAAACAAAACCAAAAAGTGACAGTAAATGATATCCAAACTATCCAAAGTGACAGTAAATGATATCGAAGGAAGCTGAAGAAAGGCACGTGCCATAAATATTGGCAACCAAGCGCAACTGTTGAGTATATAGTTAGGCTCCTTTTAATTCCATACATAAGACAGAGATGTCATCATTTTTATTTTAGTCATCTTATAAACTAATTCCATAGACAATTTAGTAACATATCTATTGGTATTCTATTATCTAAGTACTAACCTCAAACGTCACAGTCACTGTAATGTCATGTCAACGTCATGCGAGCTTGTATTCAACAGGACACTACCTCACTCACTCGCAGAACGAGACGCATGACACGAATAGTTCGAGCGGGACAACGTGAGGCGTTCTCTCTAGTCAGACAGACTGTGACAAAAATAGTGAGGTGGGACATGGATTGAAAATGAGGTGTGTGACATTAGTGAGCGAATGAGCGGTACAAATGAGGTACCTCATCTATGTCCTACTCAACACTAGTCATTTGATATTCTTAATTATTTATGTTTTTTTCGGTGGCCTTAAATAAAATATTTTTTTATGGGAAAAATCGTCAACAAACAAATAAAACTGGCCGGCAATATACCAAATCAACAATAACTGAACTAAACTAGTCAACAACCAAGAACTGACTACTCGAATGCTTTGTGTTGTGTAACCGTGCTAGCGTTAAAAACGAATGTCTATCTAGCTGGTGGACTAAGGCATTGGTTAGCCGAATATTTCTAACGGTATTGGGTACCAGTTGGTACTAACGTTATTGGGACAAAATACCCAACCAATAACCGATGGTAAAAATACCCAATAACTCTCACCCCTAGTGATTAAACATGACGGGATCTTAAATTAACAAACAGAGAGTGGTGAAATTAGGTCTTAATGTAAGAAAACGATTTACCTGCAATAAAGGCATTTGTTCCGTCAAGCTAGCGAGCGCTAACTTGGATTTATCGAGCGTCATCCTGTCGTCGTGCAGCGTCCTCCGCAGAGTCGATAGGGAATCCTCCAATGTTAATTGCTGAGTACGAATTTCGTTTAGTCTGGAAATCAATAATATTGGATTATAATTAGAAGACAAAAACCTACTTCAAACTGCCTATAACTTTAACACCCATATTCTCAGTCGTTTTCTCCACTCAACTCAACCTTACTGGATCAAATTCGTATCTGAGAATACGACAAAAACGTTCTCCACTTGAGAATTTTTTTCAGCTCACCTCAAGTTCGAGATAAGGTGGGAACTGTCAAACGTAAGGTACCACATAACCAACCTTGAAACTCCTACAAGACCACGACGATCAACGCTTGATTATTTTTGAGTGAAGGAATATTATGAGGAAACGACTAAGAATATGGGTGTAAGACTCACTCCTGAGAATGACTGCTCTTATTGTAGTCAAAACGTCGAGTGTTTTTACTCCTTTATACATACGTAAGTTTATCAGAAATCTAGCACCCGTAACACATGCTCCTAGTTTACCACGAGGCTAGATGTTGCTGTGTGAATTGTCCAGCAATATTTTAATATATATTTAATATTACAGTGAGAACCGTGCGCGCGACCTGAGAGGAGACGGAGCACGGCGGGACGCTCACTCCTCCTGATAAACACTGCTCTTGTTGTGGTCGAAACGTCGAGAGTTGTTTAACTCCTGTGTAAATACGAGAGTAATTCCCGTTTTATAAAATGAATATTTTATTTGTCCAGCAGTGGTCATCCGACGGCTGATATGATAATGATGATTTATTTATGATAAGTACCTTTGTTCCAGCCCGTCCAGTTTCCTCTCGCTGGCCTGCAGCAGCGCGGGGTCCAGGTCGCGCGTGTCCTGCTGCACGGAGCTCGCCATGCGCCCGCGGTTCACTGACTTACCTCCACCGGACATTGTACCTGAAACAAAACAGACATACATACATGTTATACTATGTAACATTTATAAAAAAAAATATCTTGGATAATTCACACAGCAACATCTAGCCCCGTGGTAAGCTCGTAGCTTGTGTTACGGGTGCTAGATTTCTGATATACTTAATAGAATATACGTACACACATACATAGATAAGTATCTTTTATTATTACACTCGGAACAAATATCTGCAGATCGTACAAAATATTTGCTCCGTGTACAAAACAAACCTTTGTTCTTCAAAGACGGGAATCGAACCCGTAATAATGTTATATTATTAAATTATTCATTTTGTTTTTGAATGAAAAAACTCAGCTTTACTTGAAATAAGGCTTTGATTGATTACAACCTATGCGTTCTATACTTACACATATTCGTGTATTTAATATTATTTCTAAAAAATCTTATCTTCACAGGAATTAATGAATATAGGAGAATCTATATTCTTACCTGCGATTTCAAGCACATCACCCTTCAAGCTGACGACGCGATATCTAGTAGAGCCGTATGAAATGCGCGTCGCCTGGTCCAAGTCCTTGCCCACCAACGTTTCGCGAAGAGCGAAGTAGAAAGCTGGCAACACTCGCTCGTCATTCACTTTCACCAGGTCGAAGAGGCGAGGGACGTTTTCGGGGCTGGAAACCAAAATTTACAAGGTTGAGATATGTATGTATCTGCGATTGGAGACGTAGTTATAATTAGAATTCCGGTAAACTTATGTCCAGGGACATAGGGCTCCTTTCATGATATTCAGTTGTTTCGATCGGATGCAATGATAACAATAATGATGAAATAAATTAGTCGGATGCAATGATAACAATAGCGATGAAATAAATTAGTCGGATGCAATAACAATAATGATAAAATAAATTAGTCGGATGCAATGATAACAATAATCATAAAATAAATTAGTCGAATGCAATGATAACAATAGCGATGAAATAAATTAGTCGGATGCAATAACAATAATGATAAAATAAATTAGTCGGATGCAATGATAACAATAATCATAAAATAAATTAGTCGGATGCAATGATAACAATAGCGATGAAATAAATTAGTCGGATGCAATAACAATAATGATAAAATAAATTAATTGGATGCAATGATGACAATAAATATGAAATAAATTAGTCGAATGCAATGATAGCAATAATTATGAAATAAATTAGTTTGATGCAATGATAACAATAATGATAAAATAAATTAGTCGGATGCAATGATAACAATAACGATGAAATAAATAAGTCGGAAGCAATGATAACAATAATGATAAATAAGTCGGAAGCAATGATAACAATAATGATGAAATAAATTAGATGGATTCAATGATAACAATAATGATGAAATAAATTAATCGGATGCAATGATAACAATAATGATGAAATAAATTAGTCGGATGCAATGATAACAATAGTGATGAAATAAATTAGTCGGATGCAATGATAACAATAGTGATGAAGTAAATAAGTCGGATGCAATGACAATAATGATAAAATAAATTAGTCGGATGCAATGATAACAATAATTATGAAATACTGAAATTAGTCGGATGCAATGATAACAATAATGATAAATATGTCGGAAGCAATGATAACAATAATGTTGAAATATATAAATATATGAAACTCACTAGGTCAGTTTCCTCTGCAAGTGCGGTATAAGATGCGTCTGCTGGTCCAGCGCTATGAAGGTGGCGCGGCCGATGTCGTTGTCCTTCAGGTAGTTGAGGCAGGTCTGTCCGGTCTCCACGCTGTCCACGACGATGTTGTCCAACGCGCCGCAGCATGTTGATATCGCGACGTCGTATTTTAACTCTATGCCGCCGAGATCGCCCTGAAAGTGTTAAGTATTACATCGAGTTCTAATTTGTTGTGGGGGAACTAGGATCTGCACTGACGTCTCGCTATGGAGCGTATTGTGCATTGTCCCCTCGCCTAAGTCGGCCCTAACCAGCCTAACTCCTTGATGTAGCGGAGTAAGACCATTCTTGCAGATATGTTTCAGCATATCTGAGGATGACGACCGTGCTACCGCATCAATGAGGTGCCTTAGCCCTGTCTCTTTTCTAGCCTCTTCAGTGGCTGTGCAATGTAGTAGTACATGTTCTACCGTCTCCCCTGCCTCGAAGCAACCCCGGCACAGGCTGCCGTCTGTGGCTCCGGTTTTAAGTAGATACTAGTTAACGGTAGTTAAGTTCGCAATGACCTAAGTATTACATGTTTACAAGATTTCCACCCAGAGCCTTGAGAGCCCTGAGTTAAAAAAATTCTGTGCGAAGCGGGGTTTGAACCCGTGACCGTCAAAGTGAAAATCGCGTGTGCCGGTTTACGGTGATAGGAATAGAAGCACAGATAACTTACCAATCTGCCAAAAATGCCAGGTATATTTCCCTTCTGCTTCTCTTTCATCAAGGAGTCCAGCACGCGGTTGCGAGATCTGTTCGCACTCATCTTTTGTCGAGACTGTTCTAGTTCAGATCTGAAAATTAGTTATAATGATATTTATGAGTGATTTATAAGTGTAACAATGAATAAACATGTTAAAGATATTCTAAGTTATTTTCATGTTTGCCTCTTAAAATATATTAGGTATTGAATTTGATAGTTAGTTTTTTTTTATTGATTACAACATCAATAAGTTCTACAGTTGTATAAGCCGCGCACTTAAAGAATTGATCTATAAATGGCGTCCGCTCGCATGCGTTTTCGCTCACTCTCTATCGCTGTCTAAACTTTTATCCTTGTTTTGCCAATCGTACCATACGTACCCGCCGTCATTTTCAAATCAATTTTCTATCTGCGCGGGTTATATCATATATTTTATGTATTTTTTTTTGTTTTTCTTCACGGATTCACTATAGTTTTTTTAAGTTAAAAAAATATTTAATAATATAAAGCGAAACTTTGTAAAAATTTTTTGTAGAAAATATTATATATTACCTTAAGCTCATTATTTGTTGAACCAGCGTACTCTCTTCGCGTTTGATATCTTGCAGCTGCGTTTGTGTCTTCGCAATGTCCTTGTCGACTTTCGGTACACTTGATGAAAGATCTTTTATGATACTGAAAACATAAAAAAAATTATAATGATAATCTTTTTTTTTGAGCCAATAAGAAAGATTATATTAATGTATGTATAATAAATAAATATCACAGCAACATCTAGCCCCAGTGGTAAGCTCGAAGATTGCGTAACGGGTGCTAGATTTCTGATATACTTAATATAATATATTTAATATCTGCAGTTCGTACAAATTTTTGTTCTAAGGCGGGAATCGAACCCGCAACCTGCGTCGCAGGCAGACCTTCGCCAGACCTTCCACAGAGGTCGTCTAATTAAATAACAATAAAGGTGTTCTCACCGTTTCTTCTCTTCCAAATCACTCTTAGCCTTGTCCAAGGTTTCCACCATCTTGTTCAGTTTCTCAGTCTCCTTGGTGTGTGTGTTGAGATACAGCGCCAACGAAGACTCGGCCAGTGTGAACGAGTTGTTGGACTCGTCCACGATGTTCCTGAGACCCACGTACTTGTTCTGGAGTTCGTCTTTGATGTTCTGGAGGTCTTTGGTTTGTGCTCTGAGAAAAAAAATTACATAAATATTGCTGAATTGCCCAACAGCATAGGAACATCTAGCTTCGTGGTAAGCTTGAAGCTTGTGTTACGGGTGCTGGATATCTAATATACTTAATGGCATATATAATAAACATACATAGATATTTTTTGAAAGAAAATACCGAGAAACTACGCTGGTTTTCAAAACCAGCATAAGCTAAGTTGGGAGCTTTTGTAACACAGGATAGAGCTTATCCGATAGACTATTAAACATTTTGCTCCAGTTATAAGATGTGCCCCGCCCCGCCCCCCCCCCCCCCCCCCCCCCGTTATTTTTATTATCTATTTTACTACTTTTCTACCCTGAATTGTTTAGTTTATTTGTAATGATTGTAAAATGTGTTTTATAACTACAAATAGACGTATTTCATTGATTGAGAACAACAGGAATAAATGCAGATCTTATACATCTTGTCCCAAGGCGGGAATCGAACCCTCTTGCTGCTGGTCGTCATGATATTGATGTAATGTAATGTTTCTTTATTTACCTGACTCCAGATAACACAGTCTGTAGCTCTTCGTCCGCTTTGCGCTTGTTCTCTGTGTGCTTTTCAACTAACTTCGCACAATCTTCGATCTCACGTGTGTTTTTCTCTGGGATCTAGAACAAATTAATAAGGAATTTTTATCATCTATAATAATATTATAAAGCTTAAGAGTTTGTTTGTTTTTTATTAATCTCAAGAACTGCTAATCCAATTCTCTATATAAATTACTAAATGACTCGCCCGCGGCTTCGCACGCTTTCTATCTACCCTTATCACAGGGGTATGAAAAATAACAGTAGCCGATTCTCAGACCTACTGAATACGCATATAAAATTTGGCAAAAATCGTTAGTTTAGGAGGAGTACGGTAACTAACATTGTGAAATGGAAATTTAATATATTAAATACTTCATTCTATATGATGTGGTTTAAGACTACTCACCAGTTCAATTTCAATCAGCTTTTTTCTCTCCTGTTCTAGAACTTGATCCAAATTCTTCTTCTTCGTTTTAGCCTGAGTATTTTCCATTTGAACTTCAACAGTCTTCTTCTTGCAAGATCGCACGCGCTCGGCCAATGATTCTTTCTTCGTTTTAAGGGCGTCGTATTTTCTACAAAAAAAATCATAGTGAAGTCTCCAAAGTGAAATATACAGGGAGATAGCGAAGCTGTAGAAATGGGTAGACCCGTTGGATATCAATTATTATTACAAATAGTGGACAATTTGCACCTTTCATCAGTTACACTTAAAGCTTTATAAAATAAAGCATATTAAAGGTGTAAAGTAAACTTTTGACACATGCAAGACTCGAACGCGCACTCTCGCACAAGCTTTATAGCCACTTGACCGCTACGCCAGCAGTATATAACAAATAGACTTACTTCGTCCCTTCCGCGATAATATTCCTTTTCTCCTCAATAGCCTTGCCAAGCGTATTCAACTTTCCATCAATCTCTTCCACTGACAAGACCTTTTCCGCCATACTTGCTTCTGTCTCCGTCCGCAGTTTATCCGTTTCGTGTCTGTAAACAAATACATATATTAATTATTTTCATATTTGTATATTTTTTTGTCATAATTATATGAAACACTGTGAATACAAAAATATTCATATTTTACTAGGCGAGATCGACGGCTAAAAATTCGCCTGCGACGCATAAGGTTGCTGTTTCGATTCCCGCCTAGGTACAATTTTTTCTAATACGCAAATATTCATTTTATTTCATCTAACACTTGTATGAGTTTCGCTTTTAGCGATAAGGCCGTCAATTGTACAATTAGTTAAGTTTGTTATCCTGGTATTGTTTTCATATTGAGATAAACAGGCAATACACGAACCTTATTTACGTTGACTATTGATCAACCGTTTCCGTAGTTTCAGTAGTCCTTGCAGTGTTCTTGATCCTGATGAAGTCCCACGTTCTGGGACGAAACGGTTGATCAATAGTCTACGTAAATAAGGTTCGTGTATGGCCCGTTTACTTCAATATGAATTTATCAAACCACGAGAGTTTTTTATGGTATTGTTTTGTTTATTTAATTGTACAATAAAGTTTATCATCTATCTATAGAAATGTCTAGCAATAATATTTATTTAAAAAAAACTTTATGTTCAATTGCCTTACATATACTTCTGCAGCAGCAAATTCCGGCTGATGATGGACTGGTTGAGCAGGTTCATCAGTTCCACGGCCTCCTTCATGGGCTGCTCCAGTTTGTTCTTCTCGGCCTCCACGAGCCGCACGCGGTTCAACTTCTCCTTGCGGCGCTCCGTGTAGTTCTCTACTTTTGTTCCCAGACTATTTAGTGGTGCCTGGAATATCCATATAATATTATAAATGGGTATATTTTACTTGAAAAATTCGTGAGTTACTCTATTCATTTTATGACAACGGGAAATGTTTGTTTGTTGTTATTCCCGTTGTTATAAAAATGGAATATTTGTATGTTTATCTGTCAGTGAAATTTGTTATATAGATAGCACATATATGCCAATTTTAAGCGCGAGAAAATTATAACATGGATAAATCTATCCGCAGGGCGGTCAGCTAGTAAATTATAATTACAAGAATAGCTTTTTTTATGCATTGGCACAAACACAAAATGATTGAAAGTATCAGAAATTGACTACACATAATTATATTTTTCTTACCTTATATCTAGATGTGCCTACAATCTCTTCCAAATACTCCAACATTCCGAAGTCATGTTCATTCTGAGCTTTTGGCTTCATCATAGCAATTTGCTCCACTTCACCCTAAAATATCAACAAGTAAACTAATAAATAATAATAAACCCTTGACTTCCAACTGTACAAACTGATTCATTATGCATACAAGTTGCGATAGTTAAGTTAGATCTAAGCAGCCTCAGCCGATGGCCACAATGTGGCATGAGGTAGGCCTACTAATTAAAAAAACCTGATTCATTTTAAAAGATCATTGCAAACTCATACATACCTGCAGAATGAGGAACCGGTTATGATCCAGATCAATTCCATGGCCGATTAGTATTTTTGCCACCTCTTTGAAATGAACTTTCTTGCCATTCAAAGTGTAGAAGGAACTGTTGTCTTTGTATGCAGTGCGAGACACCACAAGTTCTGTATTCGGAACTAGTGTGAAGTCATCCCCTTCCTGAAGCAAAACAAATTAATGTAAATGTTTTTATTGCTCAAAAAGGAAATATATAAGTAGATTCTTTGAAACTTCTATCACTATTGTGTTGTTGATAAAATATCATTTTCCCAGGGAACAAAAATTCATGATATGAATTTACCTCCAATTAAATTAGCTTAAAACGTTTCTAAGCATGATTCACCAGGAAGTCGTTATTGCTGTAAAGCTCTCAATAACAGACAGGTGAATGTAACACAGCACTATAAAATAAATCACTTGTATTGCAACTTGTTTTAAATGAGCAAATGGTAGTTCAATATTTAAGTAATTATTGTATGATTTGATTTAATCACCACTCTTGCCAAGCCAGGTTGGTGAATACAGTAAGTTGGTACAGTACAAAGAATTATACTGTTGACATCCTCAAGCATACATATATTATACATTTCGTCATAAATCCCTTAGAATATTTAATACCTTAACAAAATAGCTGGTTATACAAGCAAATTTCATCACGCATAATGCCTTTGAGTCTAAATGCGGAAAACTGAGCCATTCTAACTAACTACCTTAACAAAATATTAAGTACTTTCCTTACCCCATCAATGATTTTGGAGAAATGCACAGCAACAGTACAACTTTGCACATTAGGGAACTTGGCAGATGAATGAATCATTACTGAAACCTTCTTAGACCGAATCTTTGAAGCTCGGTAACCAAAGACAAACAGCATGGAATCTATGACATTGCTTTTACCACTACCATTTGGTCCTATGATGGCTGTGAAACTCTGGAATAGAAAGAAATATGAAGATTTAATAAAAGATTCACAGAGTTTACAATTGTATCAACAGTCTGATCATAAACAATTTACACAAAACATGACACATGTATAATACAGATAAATTCTATATGTAGAGTACTATAATTCTGGGTGAATAAATCTAAATTACAAACTAGTTGATTAATAATTTAGAAGATTTTATTGGTAAAGAGAATTACATATTATCAATGTTGATATTTTATATCAACACTAGCATTCCGCCCTGCGGCTTCGCCCGCATTTTACACTTTCCCGCAATTTTCTTTGCTATATTATAACCTATGTTACTCGGGGATAATGTAGCTTTCCAAAGGTGAAAGAATTTTTGAAATCGGTCCAGTAGTTTCGGAGCCTATTCATTACAAACAAACAAACAAATCTTTCCTCTTTATAATATTAGTATAGATGTATGAACCTATTTTACTCCTCTTCACAGGTCTACTTTATTCCAGTTAACAAAAGAGTTTGGAATTATAACTTTATTAAGTTAACTTACTTTATGGAAAGGACCTAAATGCTGAACCCCAGCATAACTCTTGAAGTTTTCATTGACAATGTGAGTGATGATCATACGCGGGCCGGTGCAGTCGAATGTTAGAGCCGGTTTAGGCGGCGGAGGTATGTATATCCCTCCAATTCGACACCCACCGTCCTCATCCTCAGACATGTGCAATTCCTCCTCAGAATCGCTCTCAACGGGGGCTTCTGCGCCATTTTCATCAGCGCTCATATCCTCTTCTTCATCAACATCCATGGGTTCACCATTATTTTGCTTCTTTTTCTTAGCTATTGCCATTTTTGTGAATTAAATGATTCTGCTTCACAGTTGTTCCAGAAAATTACCGCAGTTTCCAAACGTGGAAAATTATAATAACAAAACTGGGACCAGTGACCGTTTTAATTTTCGAAACAAACAAATTCAATGTTTTGGCCTGAGGTTTAGGCGAAACGAATAGAGATGGCGCCTACGTAGTCCTTCCAACTAAAGCTGCTTCGAAAATGACGAAACATATCTTAATCATTTATTTATTGTTTTCATATTGGTACATAGTTTTTAATACAAACATTATGAGGATGATGGAAACTAACAGAGCTTATTGTAAATGTTAGTTATAAATGAATATAAATAAAAATGCGTGAGGTGAGCGAGCGAAGCGAGTGTGCTGCGGGAGCAGTCGCCGAAGCGCCAGAAATCAGATAGACAGAAAATTATATAACATGATATTACGTTTAGATCAATACCAGTTGTTGTATTTTGAATTTTTCTTTCACTATATCAGACTACTGTTGAATATTTCACTAAAATCTATATGGTTGTTTGTGTGACATTCGGCATAAATATTTTAAGCGGGCAAGGTTAGTTAGTGACAGCTAATTCGAGTCCAAATCTTCTGAGGTCCAAATCAATGAAGTAAGAATAAAAATTATGTCCGATGCGAAAAAAGAATGCAGACCCATAGAGTGGAGGTATAAACTATTTATCAAAACTGAAATTGTTAATAAGTTATGAGTGTTGTCATTTTTGTACTTCTTAAAAAAAGCAAGGCCACGTTCGCCACAATTTCAAAGAAGAAGAAGTATATAAACAAAAATGGCGAATCGCACGGTGAAGGACGCGAAATCTATTCGTGGTACAAATCCTCAATATTTGATAGAAAAAATCATCAGAGCTCGTATTTACGATTCTAAATACTGGAAAGAAGAATGTTTTGCACTTACAGCAGAGTTGCTGGTCGACAAAGCGATGGAATTACGTTATGTCGGAGGTGTGCACGGCGGTTTCATCTATCCCACACCTTTTCTGTGTTTAGTTTTGAAGATGCTGCAGATCCAGCCCGAAAAAGACATTGTAGTTGAATTTATAAAAAATGAAGAATTTAAATACGTTCGCGCTTTAGGAGCATTTTACATGCGGCTCACTGGCACTTCTGTAGATTGTTACAAGTATCTTGAACCGCTTTACAATGATAACAGAAAACTGCGGCGGCAAAATCGAGAAGGTCAGTTTGAAATAGTTCATGTGGATGAATTTATTGACGAGTTACTCCGAGAAGAGCGTCTGTGTGACATAATTCTGCCTAGAATTCAGAAGAGAATGGTTCTAGAAGAAAACAATGAGATTGAGGCCAAGGTGTCGGCTCTTGACGATGATTTGGATGAAGATATGCCTTCAGATGACGATAACGACGGTAATGCCAAAGAAAACAGGCGGGATAAAGAACGGAGAGATAGGGAGAACAGGAAGAGAGACAGGTAATCGTTTTCAACCAAGTTTAATTCCATTCTCATCTCACTCTGGTTTATGTTTATAGTTTTTGGGGCATTGGTAATATCACCATCATTATCTGGTAGCTTGTCAATAACATCAAGTTGGCAGAATGATGCTACTGTCCATATTCTGGTATAATCAGTGATTCTGCAACACATAATTTTGTTTTTCAGGTCCAGAGATCGGGATAGACGAGATAAAGACAGAAAAAGAGACCGTTCCAGAAGCAGAGAGCGTCGGCGTGAGAGAGAAAAAGAGAGGGAGAAGGAGCGGGACAGAGACCGTATTAGAGAAAGAGAAAAAGAACGAAGGGATAGAGACAGACATGATCTGGAACGTAGAAGAGAGAGAGGGGGGCGCTATTAGGTGTTTGTGACCATTAAATCTTAGGATAACTTTACAACCATGTTTTATTTTTATAAAACGGTATTGTCTATGCAACTATGATTCCAGAATGGGCATCATGTTGTGTATAACCTTTTAGTATAATCATCAATGCAATACTAAAGTGTGGTGATAATAATACCAATTCCCCCACCACCCCTGTTTCTATTAGAGATTTGTGCCCACTCAAGGACAACATTTAAGATGATCCAATAATCAATTTAAACAATATTATGAAATCCTAGAAATCTATTTTGTTAAATCCAAGTATGAAATGGAAAAAATCTCATATTAATGTATGGTGTTTTTCTCTAATATTTGTAGAATATTGAGAACCAAAAGCCATTAATTTATTAATTAATTGAGCTAGTTTTGGAACTAAAGTATGAGGTTGGTACCTAGTTAAAATGAAAAATATCTGTAATAAAAAATATTTATATTTGGAGATAAATAAATAATAAACAGTATCTACTTATAAGCATACGAATTACAAATTTAAATATTCAGCTTATAACATTCAAATACTTTAAGTTAGGTCTTTGCAGAATTTCTACAGGTTTTTTAGATAAGACAACCAGGACTATAATGCATAAATTTTTTTAGATACAATTTAATGTCCAATGACAGATAACTTATCTAGAACAAGATATTTTATTATGCATAAAATAGCCCAGTCAATTTAAACATTTCAAGTTACATAAAGTCCCAACAAGCTGGATTTCTGTGAAATTGTTCAAATCATAATTATAAACAATGTCTAAAAGATCCCCATCATTCCACGTTAAGGAAAAAGTTTTATTCAAGGTTAAATGTCAAAAAAATTAGTTTTTCGCGATTTTCAGCAAAACGGTAAGTTTTATCATAAAAGTACCTAGGACAAAATTGTAGATCATGAAATTATCTATCAAAATGTATCAACACTTTTTTCTTACAAGCCACCGTTTCTGAGATATAACGGTTCAAAAAGTTATAAAAATTGTTTACAAAATGAAATGAAATGTTCAAAAAGTTATTAAATTGCGTCAATAGCGATGTATCGCATGATACTTTGTCGGAACGAAACGAATCCTCCGTTGTTTGTGATTCAATATTAGAGCACGACCGGCCTTGACAATTTTTTTTTATTTTTTTTATTTAAGCCTTCAGCACACCGGATGCGTATACGTACACGTAAGTGTAGACGTGCACGTACCACTGAGTTGTAATGTATGGGAATGTATTAGACAGGACACACCGCTTGCGTAACGTGACGTGCGCGTGCAGTGTGTCCTGTCACATACATTCCCATAGATTACAACTCAGTGGCACGTGCACGTCTACGCTTACGTGTACGTATACGCATCCGGTGTGCTGAAGGCTTTAATTACAAGAAAAAGGCTTTGTCGCTGAGCGACCACATCGTCTTATCGGGAACTTGACAATTTGTGCATGCCAACTTTTATAACTTTTTGAACCGTTATATCTCAGAAACGGTGGCTTGTAAGAAAAAAGTGTTGATACATTTTGATAGATAATTTCATGATCTACAATTTTGTCCTAGGTACTTTTATGATAAAACTTACCGTTTTGCTGAAAATCGCGAAAAACTAAATTTTTTGACATTTAACCTGGAATAAAACTTTTTCCTTAACGTGGAATGATGGGGATCTTTTAGACATTGTTTATAATTATGATTTGAACAATTTCACAGAAATCCAGCTTGTTGGGACTTTATGTAACTTCACCCTCATTTTTTTGTATAAATTGACTGGACTAAAAAGGGTTAGTGAAATTGGGTTAGTGACTAACCATATTTTTAAAATAAGACAATAAATATCACTTTACATTGGTGTTTTCATAAAACCATTTAAAGGCTCTAGGATTTATTCTAGCCATAAATTTGGAACAATGAAAAACATTTTATAAACTACGAAATGCACTTTCGGCACATAATAATGAGCAAATTTTAATATACAAACATAAATATTATTTCTAAATTAGCCCTAATTTTAACATAAACTTAGCTAATATGTATAGTTAGATTTTTTTTCTAGTAAATATAATGATTTAGACAAAGTATTCAATCAAACTCATCAGCATCACAGCAACACAGAATTAAATTGAGATTACCAGCCACAAATACGGGAAGGATTTAATTGTAAGTTTACCAGTAAAAAAAATATTACACTTAGAACAAGCACATTATATTTGAATCCGCATTATGTTATGGCTCATAATATGCACTTATTTGATAAATTATACCTATAAGAGATATTTGAGTATGTAGGTACATAAAACGTCTATATCTTTGTTCAAACGATGAATCAACATAGAAACTTCTAGAAAGTAGGAGCATTCATGATGAATATTCTCTCTTCTTCTTTCTTGATCCACCTGAGGAGACGGTCTACTGCTCTGATCGTCTGGTCCTTTTCCATGAGAGGGTCGAATGTTACGTAGAGTTCAAAGCCGTTTGTTACCTGGAATAACAAATATTAATGTTTATGTCTGGCACAAACTTATTTATTTGGCGACCTTATGTGTATGCGTTATCGAAGCTCTCGGTGGGTCAATAAATGATGTTTCATGCCTATTTATATTTTTAGCCTTATATTCAACTAGTTTAGATTTTATAGACATTTAAACATTCGTTTATTTTAATTGCCGCGCGTCATAGCGGTTTAGCTGAAGTTAACTTCTAGGAACTAGACTTACTAATAAACAAAGTGTGTATAAGCAGTCAGCATTCATAATCAATAATAACTCACCCAAGCCAAAATAGTATCATCAGAATTCGATTTAAAAATCAGCTTCGCCGGCGTCGACGTACAGTGTATCTGACTGCAATACCTCCTATAATTCCTCACATAATCAATATCACTCATACGTTCAATCTTCTTCTCAACTATATCCCCTCCTTCTTTATGACGCAACCTATAATCCTGCAATCGATCTAAACAAATCGGATCTGATGTGAACAACTGCGCTGTACTCTTACACTTGTACATAAAATGCCGTATCTCAGGTATTCCTATATGTTTGAGAATATTGCTAGTTGGGAGATCTTCGCTCCGGTTGAGTGCGTCGTTGATGGCCGTTAGACATTTCATTTTGCGCATTTTATCGGCGATGTTGTGTTTGGCTTGTGATAGAGGGAAGAATGCGTCTCTTTGCACTGTTAGGAGGAGGAGGCAGGCTTGGCAGTCTTCGGATATGTAGGATACGTGGCCGTGCAGAAAACCTCTGAAATATTAAATGTTTAAATTAGTCCAGCTTTATCGGACTGGGAAAAGTTGTCCAGCAACATTATATTAGTTTTTGTGTTATTATAATGATATTGTTTTGTATTGTAAATTTATTTGGGCATTTATTCAGAGCAGAAATACATTACCTACCAATACAACAGTAAGTGTAAAATCGTATTAAACACGTTTTTATGCAATACTAGCTTTCCGCCCGCATCATGTTGGATTTTCCCGTGGTAAAAAGTACCCTATGTCCTTCTCCCGGTTCTAAGCTGCCTCCCCACCAAGTTTCAGCCAAATCGGTTCGGCCGTTCTCGAGTTATAAGTGAAGTAACTAACACGACTTTTATAAATAGATTCCGGGTCGTGTGATCGGCCTCAGAATAGCACCACTTCTTTCATTAAGATAATACCTACATACAAATATGATCATGTCGCTGACCAGTTACGCTTATTTATAACATTTACTGTATTACTCTGTGTATTTTCTGTTGGAAAGCTCAATAAATAAATACTCACGTAGCATCAAACTTAGGCAAACAGATCGGCGTCCAACTCTCAGCCGTTTTAAAAGACTCCGAACTCCTCACAAGATTAAACAACAGATGTATATCGGAGGGATGCAGTGTGTATTTCTTCATGCGGACCAATGTGATGAGTTGGTTGCCAGCTATCATGATCGCGAACACGAGGTCTCGGATCTTGTTGCACGACGAGATTATTGCGCTTGTTATGTTCTCTCGCGCTTTCTCTGGGAGAGGCAGGCAGCGAACTGCACCTATAGATAAAATAGTAGACTTAGGGTCAGTTTTACTGGTTACAGATAGAGCTTTAGATAGTTATATGATAGATATTTGTACCAAAATTTGTAGTTTATTTGGCAGATAAGTTTCGGATAGGCTTTTTCTGAAACCAGTGTATGCCCTTACTATGTTAAGATGAAAATGATATTATGTCTTTTCATCATCATCATCCACAGCCAGACTTCACCCGCTGCTGAGTATAGGCATATAACACTTTATGCCACTTTCTTTAAAATGAACCCTTATAAGACCTTTAAAATTCAACATAGGTTTTATCACTTTTGGACAAATATAATTGACTGATATTCACTTACCTAATAAAAAAGCAGGATCCTTTTCCATAAACACTAGCAAATGGTCAATAAGTCGCTCCGCGCCAGACAATAACCGCCGTAGATCATAGTTCCTTCTCTGCTCAAATATCCTGTTCAACTGTGTAAGTGTTAACACTGATACTATCTGGTTGAAAGCGTATCTGAAACACAAATTTAACCCTCTGGAACTGACGTGGACTAACTTTAACAATTATACTGACGTGGTAGTACACGAGACACCTTTTCAGCCCCCAATATTTCCATATATTTGAATTTTGCAACGATTTAATTTATATTTATTAAATTCTTAGGGTTTTTTTTATGTAAAATTTATTATTAATATTAAAAATTACCTTTTGGTTTCATAATGAAATATATTTTTTTGACCTCGTACAAATCAGGTCATAAATTTTACTACAAACGTAAATGACTTAGAAAATGAAGAAATATCATTTTTTCTTTATTTAACTTTAAACATTATTGATAATAACAAATATAATAATCGACCTAGAAAATTTAAGATACATTCATCGGTTCATTAAAAATTTAGACAGCTTTAAAATCACAGCTTTTCTTGGTAGTTTTCACACAGTGGTAGTTGAACATTGAAGCCCATATGATTCGAAGCAATCACAGTATTATTACATTGTTTGTCTTTTATTTCCATTGGGCATATATTAAAACATAATTTTCTGCTGCTGGAGGAACAAAATAAAGTGCTGGGGGTAGAGGAGGACCATCTTTATCATGATAGGTGATAATCAACCGAAACTCTCTCGGAAGTCTCAGAAAGTTTTTTTTTAATTTTTTTAAGTTTGGCTTTGGAACTTCTTTAGTTGTAATGATATGGTTTTATAGATGTTGGATTTCTGGCTCAAATCCTCAATTTCATCATAAAAATCGCTAAACTCATTTTACCTTTCGTCGTTCAGCCATTGCTCTATTTCTTCATTATAAATACTCCGAAAAGTTCCAACTCATGTTTTTTAAGAAGTGCTTGGCCTAAGATTATAATGTAAGCCAGTTAACTTAACAAAAACTGGTTTATAATGTTAAAATAAAAAAAACAATAAAAAATATTACTTAATTACTGACATGGTTGCTTAGGAGACACTATGAAAATATAACTATTTTGATGAGGTGGTAGTATATCAGACACCTACCTTAACACTGACGTGGTAGACTGGTGGACACTTTGCTCTTGCTACGTGTACGTGAGCTTGTTAAAACCTCTTATCACACACCAATCGACGCTAAAGTTGACGACAGACAGATACTAAGAACGGCGGAGCTCGAATTTGAGAATTTACAAAAATAAACCAGATTTTTAGTTTCGAGGTGTCTGTGGGACTACGACGTCAGTCGCAGAGGGTTAAATGTATGTTTTTTATGTTGACATGTTTTAAGTGTATTTTCCGGCTGAATAAAAAAAAAGTGTATTTTCTTCGCAAAATTTAATGATAATGTTATGATTATTAGAAAATATTTCGATTGGCTTTAAATAAGTTATTTTACCGGTTGGAGGAACTAACCTAATGATAAAAAAACGCAAATAAGTTCATATAACACAAGGCAGAAAGATTGTATTGATTTTAATGTTAATAACGTTACGAAATACGTTACGTAGCAGGTTCGAGTCCCGCTTCGGGACAACAATTTGTATAATCTACAAATATTTTTTATCTGGATCTGGGTGTTAATGTGTAATAAAAAATATCTGTGTATGTATAGTCTATTAAGTATATCAGAAATTTAGCACCCGTAACACAAGCTTCGAGCTTACCACGGGGCCAGATTTTGCTGTGTCTGTTTGCAGCTATATTTATTTATTAAAAATCCCATTAAAATCCAACTTACGTCAACTGCAGTACCAATTGTGTCTCACTCTCATTAGACTTGGACACAGCGACGAGAATCAACGGACCCTTCACCAGGAACACAGCCTTGCAGTCCGCTGTGCTGATACTCCTGAGGATATCCTGGTTCTGTTCCTCCACTACGGACACCAGGGCTTGGATCACACCGCACAGACCTGCCAGTTTGTCCTCATTACCATATCTAGAAAGTGTTTGTGAACCTATTATTGGTGTTTTCTTTATCTATCTATATACATCTATAAAATAAAGTCATGTTAGTTACACTATTTATAACTAAAGAACATCTGAATCGATTTGGCTGAAAATTGGTGGACAAGTAGTGTAGAACCAGGAGGAGGGCATAGGGACTTTTTACAGTGGGAAATGTAATATAATGCGGACGAAGCCGCGGGCGTATAGTAGTTTATAACTACCATATATGGTGCACGTTCTTGTAACTTATAAGGACTTTGGCATATTTGAGAAATTTGTTGAAAATTTGGTTGTTCGGCCCTTGTTCTGCTAAAGGTGTGTAATGTAGTGTAACTATTTCTATGTTTCCATAACAGTTTAGAATTTTATTAAACTGCAGAGAGAAGCTAAATAATCGTACAAACCTAGAATAAATAGGTTTCCCTGCTGAACTCAGTATAAACACATGCTTCTCTTTATTAACAAGCTCAGGTGATTGTAGATAATCATCTCTTTCATCATCTGTGTCTCCATTTGGCTCTGTGAGATTTGCATTGCTTGGTGATGAAGATATTGATTCCTGAAAATAATATTAATTTACATTACTGTCTTCACAATGTGTCCACTATATACAATACAATACAAAAACACTTTATTGTACACCAATAACAAAACACACAAATAAAACACAAAAAGAGACACATACAATGGGCATATATATTACTATAGCAGCTTAAAGTAATAGTCACACAGACTTATAAATAGATTTCATTTATTTGGTGTAGGTTTAAGTTAGCTTTTAGTTCATATTTTTAAGTAATATTTGTGTGTGCAAGAAATGTACCTACAGAAAAAGTTTACAAAAGTTTAATTAATACTGAATCTATGCAAAGGAGTATTAACAGGTCTGTAACATATAGTAAGGACAAGGCCAAGGTTTATGTAGGTACTCATTACAAATTAAAATGTTAAAGGGGAGCTAAGATAAAGACGGAATTAAGCTACATAAATCAATAGCAAAAGTTTATCGTATAAAACCAGCCGTCCAGTAGTTTTTGCAACAAAAACAATAGATAAACACTCACATCTTTACCCTGTAAATCATCCGTAGATTTCGTCGCTTTCAGCTCATCATCCTTACTTTCACCTATTTCACTCTGTATTTCAATGATTGTACTACTTTTTTCTGTAAGTTTATTTCTTTCTAGTAAACTGGAGCTCATTTCTGAGGCAAACTCCTCAAAGGAGTCTGTGGGGTTTAAAACACTTTCAGGACATGCACCAGGCTCTAAGACACCGGAGATGTTTTCTGGCACTGCTGTGGTAGAAACAGCGTCGCTTTTCGATGTTGAAGCCATATCTTTGTATTTAAATAAAAATGTACAAGTTTTAAAATATTCTTGCAAATTCCAAGTTTCCAATACAAATACTGTGTTTTGTTCTAACTACAAAACGTACGTGTAGCAGGTGTAGCTTAAGCCTGTGCTTTTGTTCTTTGTTGATTCGCTATGGTAATGGTAATTCGTTATCAGCTGATCTTGCTCTAATGCTAGGAATTTATTTACGGAATAAGTAATGTTACTAGGTATGCCAAATCGCTTGAAATGTTGTATCAGTAAAGCCTGCGTGTATACAAATACACTAGTTTTTGTTTAGTTAAAAAGTACCTAGTAGTTTTGATTTTATAGGCATTCAAAGTTTCGAAAAATATCGAGTCTCGCTAACAGTCACATGAGCGCTTGTGACGTCATAGTTTAACGTCGCGCGGGCCACGGCCCGCTTAGTATCAAGTCGCCAGCAGATTATAGTAGTAGTGCAATAGCTTGCGCAGTATTTTGTTGTGTTTTCGTCCGCGTATTAAGTTAATAGTTTAATAGTAGTACTTAAATATTATTCGATTTATAAAATGGATGAAGATAACTCAAATAGTAGAAGTACCTACCTACCATTAAACTTTGACGTTAAAGACAATATTACCTATATGTATTAAAGTTTTGTTGCTATTGGTATTTATCTATATACTATAGGTAGGTACCGCTGTTCTTAGTAAATTTAAATAAACAATATTGATTTATTGCAAACTAGCTTCTTAGTAAATTTAAATGAACAATACATTGATTTATTGCAAACGAGTACACTTCTTATCAATCAACATCTAGAACTATACATTTTCTTAGGATTAAAAGTAGCCTATGTGTTATTCTAGACTTCGTCCAGATCCGTTCAGTAGTTTTTTCGTGAAAGATATCAAACACACCCACTCACTTTCGCATTTATACTATTCGTAGGAAGTAGGATAGATACTTAGGATGTAAATGTAGTAGCTTGAACGTTACAGATGTACTAAACCTATTTTTTTAGGGTTCCGTAGCCAAATGGCAAAAACGGAACCCTTATAGATTCGTCAAGTCCGTCCGTCCGTCCGTCCATCCGTCCGTCCGTCCGTCCGTCCGTATGTCACAGCCGTTTTTCTCCGAAACTATAAGAGCTATAAAGCTGAAATTTGGTAAGTAGATGTATTCCGTGAACCGTACTAAGATTTCATAAAAAAATTGAAAAAAAAAATTACATTTGGGGGTCCCCATACATAGGACTGAAACTTAAAAACGTTTTTTAATCGGACCCATACGGTTATCGATGAATAGGTCTTTAAAAATCATAACAATATTTCTAAAACCATTTAATTTTAAACTCAATAGTTTGGACGTGAGACTCTTCCAAAGTGCAAAACAGAGTGTCCCCCCCCTCCGCTAGTTTCTTAAATAAGAAGATGATAAATCTAGAAAAAATATATATTGTACATAACCATAAAAACTAACAACGAAAATTGGTTTGAACGAAATCTATGAAGTAGTTTTTTTATAGTACGTCATAAACTATTTCATATAAACAATTACTGCGGAAGCCTACATGGGCGAGTCCGACTCGCACTCGGCCACTTTTATTTGTATTTATTTTACTTACAATATGCGTGAGGCCGTTTATTTTGATTTAAAACTTGTTTATGCGCTTCTATACACTTATCTATACGAATCTATATCTATACTAATATTATAAAGCGGAAGAGTTTGATTGTTTGTTTGTTTGTTTGAACGCGCTAATCTCAGGAACCGCTGGTCCGATTTCAAAAATTATTTCAGTGTTGGATAGTCCATTTATCGAGGAAGGTTATAAGCTATATTACATTTTCAAAAAAGTAGGGATCCGCACGGAAAACCCAAATATGTCACCCAAGATGTAAAAAAAAAATCTTATATCGCATGCGCTGCGAAAAGTATTCATTTTAGAAATATACAATGTACTACAATTTTGTAGAACACATTAATATCTACAAAAAATGTCGCGACAGCATATTTCTAACTATTATAGTTACGTCACAATAACAAGCGAATGCAAGCGGACTGAGTGAACCAGACTGATCGTGCTAAACTATGACGTCACACCGTAACCGGCGGCTCGCGTCGTACGGTTACAACTTGTTTTACTTCTAAATCGGAAACTAATTGATGTATCGAAGTAATTCTTTCACTAGTATTTTTTATATTTGACATAGAATATGGAGTGCTATTCATCAAAATTAGGTAACATTATCAATTATGCGATGTCATGAAGTGGAACATTTTTTTTTATTTCGACAAATGTCATGTTTTTAGACAGAATCTCAGAAGAAGGAATATATAATATAAGTGAAATCTTATTAGAAAGAAACATCTAAGATATCACTTAGATTATACACTAATAGATATTCGTTCTTCTGAGAGTGAAATTCACTAACTTGACATTGGCGGTTGACGGCATAACCCCAATCGCCAAAATTAAAAGAATTAATTAAATAGAAAATCAAAGATAAATAAAAAAAAAGAAAATAGAATTAAAAGAAGATAGAAAATCAACCGAAACAGGTTTACGAACAAGTGATTTTTATTTTATTATAGTATCACTCACACATGTATCTAGTTATCCTTACTAAAATAAAAATCAATACTACACACATTTTACTTATTTCGCTCTCCTTTTAAGTTAAATTAATTGGTAGGTAATATACATTAAAATAAATGTAAGTAGGTACATAAAAAAAAACACTACAGATTTATGATAAGTAGGTATATTGATATGAATAAAGATAACACACAGACCATGCTAAGTTTTATCTCCATGTGAATCCTCATGTGTGTCTAACTAAATGCGATTTTAGTCTGAATTCCTTATTACAAACAGCACAGGTACAGACCATGCTAAGGTTTATCTCTAGTGTGCATTCTCATGTGTATCACAATAGATGATTTATGTCTGAATTTCTTTTTACACACAGAACATACATAAGGTTTCTCTCCAGTGTGAATCCTCATGTGCCGAACTAAATCAGGTTTAAGTCTGAAATTCTTATTACACACAGAACATGCATAAGGTTTCTCTCCAGTGTGAATACTCATGTGCCGAACTAAATCCGATTTATGTCTGAAATTCTTATTACACACAGAACATGCATAAGATTTCTCTCCAGTGTGAATCCTCATGTGTCCAACTAACTCCGATTTATGTCTGAATTTATTATTACACACTGAACATGCATAAGGTTTCTCTCCAGTGTGAATCCTCATGTGTGCAACTAAATTCCATTTATTTGTGTATTTTTTATTACACACAGAACATGTATAAGGTTTCTCTCCAGTGTGAATCCTCATGTGCCGAACTAAATCCGATTTAAGTCTGAAATTCTTATTACACACAGAACATGCATATGATTTCTCTCCAGTGTGAATCCTCATGTGTCCAACTAACTCCGATTTATGTCTGAATTTATTATTACACACAGAACATGCATAAGGTTTCTCTCCAGTGTGAATCATCATGTGTGCAACTAAATTCGATTTTTGTGTGCATTTTTTATTACACACAGAACATGTATAAGGTTTCCCTCCAGTGTGAATACTCATGTGCCGAACTAAATCTGATTTACGTCTGAAATTCTTATTACACACAGAACATGCATAAGGTTTCTCTCCAGTGTGAATCCTCATGTGTGCAACTAAATGCGATTTTTGTGTTAATTTCTTATTACACACAGAACATGTATAAGGTTCATCTCTAGTGTGCATTCTCATGTGTATCACCATAGATGATTTATGACTGAAATTCTTTTTACACACAGAACATGCATAAGGTTTCTCTCCAGTGTGAATCCTCATGTGTGCAACTAAATTCGATTTTTGTGTTAATTTCTTATTACACACAGAACATGTATAAGGTTTATCTCTAGCGTGCATTCTCATGTGTATCACAATAGATGATTTATGTCTGAATTTTTTTTTACACACAGAACATGTATAAGGTTTCTCTCCAGTGTGAACCCTCATGTGTACTACCAAATGCGATTTATGACTGAATTTCTTATAACATACAGAACAAACAAAAGTTTTCCCATCTAAGCCAGTTACTGCTTGTATATTCAAGTCCACGTTTGAATAAGATTGTTTGTGACATAAGGAATACTGTTTCATCTTATTTGGGTGCAATTTTTGTATGTGTGTAATGAGGTCCATTTTGCCAGTAAAACTGTGACTGCAGGTATCACAAATATATATCAGATTTGATTTGGACTCTACGGAATTACTACTTTGTTCTTGTAAATACTTTTGGTGGTTGTTCACTGCATCCATTTGTGGTTCTTCATCCACAGTGCCTGACTCTGTCTGCAGATCCTCCTTTGTTATATTCTCTTCTTTCACAGAAATAGGTTCTTCTTTAATAACAGCTGCTGAGGTTGCAGAAGGCACTGTATCATTTACAACAACAATATTCAGTTTAGCAACAGACAAGGGATTTTTTGTTTCTAGATTTGCAAACATTTCAGGTGTTATCTGAAAAAGATATATCATTTAAATTTAAAGCATAGATTTTAAATTTAAAGCACATTATACTATTAAACATTGGTTTTAGAACTACACAACTATCTAAAATATATTAACCTAACTCAATTATTAGAAAATGGTACTTACATAAAGGAAAATTTCCAAGATCACAATGTAACCTTGTAATTTTTTCTATACCATTTTCTAATAATTGAGAAAACTTTAGTGAGAGTATAAAATAAATATAAGTAGGTATACAGTAGGTAGTATGTATATCTCAGCAAGCTGAAGGGTGACCCTTCTCAGTGTGTCTACATCATTTAAAAAATATATATAAATAAATATTGCTAAACAATTCACACATCTATTAGCCACACATCTATTAGCCCCACATACACCAAAGTTCAAAGCTTGTGTTATTGGTACATAGAAAATAACCAAAAACATTATGTTATTTATTAATATAATCTAGCACCCATAACTCAAGCTATGAGCTTATCACGGGGCTAGATGAAGCTGTGTTATTTTATCAAATAATCAATTTAGTATAATCAATTTTCAAATTACTAACCCGATGTTCACTAATATTTAGCATTTTCCTGAAGATATGTTCAGACTCCTGCACCATCATAGAGAAGGTAGAGCAATTCAATAGTTTCTGGAAGCAGTAACAGCACACAGCTAATATGGTTCTCGTATCTTCTGGGTTTACCTTAAACATAATGCATAAACATGATGTGTTAATATCTCTGCTATAGTCCCACTATCAGCGCTGCCAGAGAACATGGTATGAACCAAGCATAAGTAGAGTTTACATTGGATTTTCAGCGTTATAATCAAAATAATTTCATTGAAGAACACGACTTACCACACTGTTGGATAGCTTGTTGTATAAACAAATGAGGGAATCGTTCTCCACTTGACGTAGATTCAGATTGCCGGCGAGGCATACTCGACATACAGGCACCATTGTTTTAAGGTATTTGATAAATAGTTATACCTAATAAATATATTATGTGTTCACCAAATTACTAAATCTAGAAGAAAAGACAATAATCAAAGACAAATATTTAGCTCAGATGTAACCTTAGAAAATTCCTTGCTCTGAGAGATGTAACTTAGATTATATATTCGTTCTTCTGAGAGATGTAAGCTTAGATTATACTCCTTCTTCTGAGGATGTAAGTGATGTAACCTTTAGTAGTGGGCGTTGAATCAACGAACCGTTTTTTTCAACTGCTTTTCTATATTTAACGAGTCAACCGTTTTCTTATTACGACAAAACAAGTTAAATCAACGTCGAGAGTTATTTAACTCCTGTGTAAATACGTGAGTAATTCCCGTTTTATAAAATGAATAAATCAACGAAGTTCGTTGATTTAACTCCTGCAAACCTATGTAGTTGACGTTGAATGAATTAACTTGTTCGACGCTCGTTGATTTAACTCCTTTTGCTTTTGACGTTCGTTGAACGAATTAACTTGTTCGACGCTCGTTGATTTAACTCCTTTTGACGTTTGTTCAACGAACTTGTTCCAAGTTAATTCATTCAACGTCAACGACATAGGTTTGCAAACGAAACACAAAGAAGTTGAATCTACGTCGAAACGAAAAACAAATATTATTATTTATTTATTTTATTTAATAAATTTCGATAATTCGTTTGTAAATTTCGAATTCAAATAGGATCATGTACTTATGTATTTATTTTTTAAATACACAAATCTGTAGAACTTAAAAATTAAAGAACAATGGCAGATATTCATACATATAATTAGTTGAAAATAAAAGGTAGCGTCTATAGATCTAAAATATCTTAAAATGTTAAGCGTGAGTCTTAGAATGACTTTGTCTAAGAATTTTGTGATAAGAAGGCTTCAGAAAAAATATATTTACATTTGAACTTTTTTAGGTTATGTCTTACGACACTCTGAGAAAGTTCGAAAGTGTGATTGTTTTTGTTACTAGTAAATTCTTTCTTATAAGAAGTCCCTGAATTAGGTATTTTAGATTAATGCTTCTTTATTGCATATTTATATAATTATTTTAGGTACCTACCTTTACCTATAAAACGAAAAACATCCTAAGACCCTTTACTAAAGAAGAAGAAATTAGTTGGCATTTCATTAAAAAGACAAGAAAAAACACACTGACACCGCGTTCCAGAGCGCGAACCTCACAAAAACTCACCTCAAACGTCACAGTCACTGTAATGTCATGTCAACGTCATGCGAGCTTGTATTCAACAGGACACTACCTCACTCACTAGTCATTTGATATTCTTAATTATTTATGTTTTTTTCGGTGGCCTTAAATAAAATATTTTTTTATGGAAAAAATCGTCAACAATTTATTAATAATAATAATAGAATCAATAAAATAATTTCAATTCTCAAACAAAGATGATTAAAAACGATAGACGTGTCAGTTGGCGAGGTCGTTTTTCAATGTAATTACAAACTTAGTTTAACCATAGACTAAATATTTAGTCTATGGTTTAACGCATAGTTCCTTCTACAACAGTTTACGAAAACCTGTCGACGTTCGTTCAACGACCAAACCAGTTAAACGTCAACCGTTTTTTCAACAGGTTGACCGATTATAGAAAACAGTTTCGTTTCGTTAACGTAAAAATTGTCAACGACCCACCACTAGTAACCTTAGATCAAAGAGAATTTAATCAAAGACAATATAATCACATCGTTATAACACTACTTTCAAAGAGAATATAATCACTATAATACATAATACGTTGCCTAGATTAAATTCCTCAGAAGAAGGATTATTGATTATAGGTGTAATGCGCCGTTTACATTCAGCCCTGTTGGCGAGGGAGGGAAGTGAGCAGGGAAGTGGGAAGCGCGAGAGTGTAAACAAACAGGTGACTCGCGTTGACGTTGCCGCTGACGTCGCGCTCCCTCAAATGTCGGTTTTTCGCGCGAAAGTCAAAGGAAGGCAACGCGAACGCGAGTATAATCTGAGGACAGAACGCCCCAATACACATTTTGCATAGGTAGATTATAAATGCTCTGTTCCAGGGGCTTTGATAAGATCAAGTTTAGTTAAAATCCACTGATGTGGTGATGGTCCACTTTTAAGCTTACTTATCTTGGAAAAATTACCACCGTCTCAAATCTCACCACTTTTATACTTAACTCATTTTTAGGGTTCCGTAGCCAAATGGCAAAAACGGAACCCGTATAGATTCGTCATGTCCGTCCGTCCGTCCGTCCGTATGTCACAGCCGTTTTTCTCCAAAACTATAAGAGTTACAAAGCTGAAAGAACAATGGCAGATATTCATACATAAAATTAGTTGATAATAAAAGGTAGCGTCTATAGATCTAAAATATCTTAAAATGTTAAGCGTGAGTCTTAGAATGACTTTGTCTAAGAATTTTGTGATAAGAAGGCTTCAGAAAAATATATTTACATTTGAACTTTTTTAGGTTATGTCTTACGACACTCTGAGAAAGTTCGAAAGTGTGATTGTTTTTGTTACTAGTAAATTCTTTCTTATAAGAAGTCCCTGAATAAGGTATTTTTAGATTAATGCTTCTTTATTGCATATTTATATAATTATTTTAGGTACCTACCTCTACCTATAAAACGAAAAACATCCTAAGACCCTTTATAGTTTGTCTATCCAAAGATGGCCCTGAAAAACCCCGGCAAATTCAAAAAAATTTAGTATGGCAATACATTAAATAATGTGATAACTTGGAATAACATAATTTGATACTTTTCTATTATTCTAAATAAATATCCTTACATATTTTTTTTACTCCGATATAAACAAGTAATATTCTTCAGATTACCTACACGCCTAGGGTGCATCTTAGAAATATCTTAGTGTAAGTAATAAATAAAAGTCTCAATTATTTAAGTTTTTTTTTATTCATCGTAATCAAAATCAGAATTTTGAATCATAATTCATAAATTTACTTCAATAAAATGTTTCTTTTTCCAAATATGTAGTAATGCTATTTAGCTATCATAAAAGAAGGCAACAGTATTATAAAAAGAAAATAAAAGTCGAGAACCACAAAAATGGGATCAAAGTATCAAAATGTTTGTGCACTACAAACTTAGGAAATCAACCACATTATGTAAACAATCCTGTTTCTGCAGAAATTCAGCTTCTTTTTCCTGCTGCTTCTCCTGATACTTAGATATCATACAGAATAACAGCCTTCGCTCGCTACCGTTGATTGTTTGAGGCATTTTAACACGCAAAATTCTCAAAATGTATTTTTAATATCCACCAAAACATCAAGGAATAGTATTGCCACACACCGAGACCAATTTTCCCTAATCTTTTAAAGTCAAATTTTTATGGATGTACCACACGTAATTGTATATTTATCCGATTTATGATTTATAAAAAATTAAAGAATTACTTCTTGTGTTCATTATAGTGAACTATAATTCGTTAGCAAGTATTATTATTTTTTATCACCCTGACTTTACCCCGTTATAGAGCATAATGTCCGTAGGTGGAAACACATGATGTATTGCCATGTGAAAAGTTTCGCAAAAATGCCCAGTGCCAGCTTTCGTTAGACAGACTCTACTAAAGAAGAAGAAATGAGTTGGCATTTCATTAAAAAGACAAGAAAAGTCACACTGACACCGCGTTCCAGAGCGCGAACTACTAACCTCAAACGTCACAGTCACTGTAATGTCATGTCAACGTCATGCGAGCTTGTATCTCAGAGCAAGGAATTAATCTAAGGCTTGTATTCAACAGGACAGAACAGGACACTACCTCACTCACTCACGAGACGCATGACACGAATTGTTCGAGCGGGACAACGTGAGGCGTTCTCTCTAGTCAGACTGTGACAAAAATAGTAGTGAGACATTATTGAGCGAATGAGCGGTACAAATGAGGACCTTATCTATGTTATAGTCATTTGATATTCTTAATTATTTATGTTTTTTTTGGTGGCCTTAAATAAAATATTTGTTTATGGGAAAAATCGTCAACAAACAAATAAAACTATTTTGCATATCAGATATTTCTAGACGCAAAAGCGTTATGCCAACTAATAATCTGTTGTAGGTAGATGTATTCTGTTAACCGCACAAAGATTTCATAAAAAAATTGAGAAAAAATAAATTACATTTGGGGGTCCCTATACATAGGACTGAAACTTAAAAACTTTTTTTTAAACGAACCAATACGTGTGGGGTATCTATGAATAGGTCTTCAAAAATCATAACAATGTTTCTAACACCAGTTAATTCTAAACTTAATAGTTTGGACGTGAGACTCTTCCAAAGTGGAAAACAGAGTGTCCCGTCCCCCCCTCTAATTTCTAAATTAAGAGGATGATAAATCTAGAAAAAATATATATTGTACATAACCATAAAAACTAACAACGAAAATTGGTTTGAACGAAATCTATGAAGTAGTTTTTTTATAAAACGTCATAAACTATTTCATTTAAACGCGAGTCCGACTCGCACTTGGCCACTTTTATATCACTTTTATATATACTTTTATATTTTATATTATTCAGGTAATAAATCCTGTAAATTTATGATCACCCAATGCAAAATAATAATGAAAGAGTATTTATTTATTCTTTATTTATAGAAATACTTAAAGCGGTCTACACACCAAAGCCGGCGGCCCGGCGGCACAGCCCGCCAGGTTAACCCGGCGGCTTCAGAATGTCCAAGCCGAACGACTTTGCCGGCGGCACGACAGCCGCGGCATGTGGTGTTCTAGTAATACGTCACTACTCTATGAAAGCCGGCGGGCAACTGACTGAGGGATGCCGCCGGCATCGGCATGCAGCCCCGCCGGCTTGCCCGCGCGGGCGCAAGCCGGCGGCATGATTGTACAAAATAAGGCCGGCGGGTTGGGCCGCCGGGCCGCCGGCTTTGGTGTGTAGACCGCTTAAGTATCAACCTAGTTAAAAAAAATAACATGTAGCTTTCCACGTGATGTTTAAATGCGGATGTTACTGCGGTAAAAATAGAAAAAATATTAGAATATAGATAATAATTAGAAGTATGTAGGTACCTATTGAATAAAAAAGCATACAGGTAGGTAGTATAATATTACTTTATTATTCTTTTATTTCATTAAAAAACATTAGTGAGAAATAGCTGTCAAGAGTTATGATTAGACATGCAACCTTCTTATCAGAACTAGCCTAATGTGTGCATTCATAATTTATGTAGATTTTGAATAACAAATACAACAAAAAAACTTTAAAAACCCATATAGATAACAAGATAACAAGCAGTCTTATCCTTATAAATTATGAAGTTTACAATAATACATAATCAGCAATGCAAGGCACTTTTATCTAGAACTTATATGATTTCTAGCTAGAACTTATATGATTTCTAGCCTACATAACTACTTGGGTCATCATTTTCTTTTAATTAATATCATCAAATCATACTATAATTACATTATTTAGTCCTTAACATGGACATTATAAACATGGTACAATTTAAACACATAAAAGTCAAAATGTGGCAACAATTTAAAACTTTGTACAAATAAATGTATTGATAAATTTATTATTTGGTACTATGGCACAGACAAAAAGAACAATCTTACAATGCCTATATCAGTAAATATGTAAAAAAATTAATATAAATTCACAACATGTCTCTAACAAACTCATTTGGAGTTTTCTCCCATATTTGCCCCGATCTATATAGTCTATATATTTTATCATTCACTAAACTTTGTCCAAACCTCAACATTGCACCTTCAAATTTGTGTTGGAACACTTGCATTTGAGTAGAATTGTAACTTTCACCACTTGGATGATATGATTTAGGGTCTCTACATTCACTATACTTGTGTACGGCAGTCATTTCCAATGGTGCCACTTGTACAGCTGAAGTTAGATTATAAACATCTTCAAAAGATATCATAGAGTCAAGATTTCTAACAAACACCGACTTTAACACATCAGGGGTTACATAATAATGTGATTTTCTCATTATATCTGGATATCCATTCTCTGTATTGCCATCAATTTCTTGATTCAAGCAAAAGAGTAATGGTTTTAATTCTATTGTTCGCAGTTTTCTTGTAGGATCAAAGTCATCAATAACTGCTTTAATATTACTGTGTACTCTAGGTACTACAAACTCATCCCATGATAGAACAAAGGCATGACTGGCTTTATTGCTTTCTTCTTTATCAATTCTAAAGTGTCGGAAAAGACAATCTAACTCGATAACATTCTTGATAATGCTGTAAGACTTCGCAAAGACATATGGGTAGTTTAAAGGGAAGAATTGGATCTCCCATTGTGTTATGTCTGTTGGTAATAAATTGAGCCTTCTTATAATGTCTTCAGAGATCATACTGTCATATATTGTGAATTGATTGACTCCCATCATATGATGGTAGACTAGGAACTCTATAAAGGCATCTCTAGACACCATAGGTACTTGGTTTGGTATAACGCAAACAGCTGGCACAATATTGTTGACAAATCTAATACTTCTATGTTCCAGAGGTTTCTTTTTGGTATTCACTTGAATCACTTTGATGATTGGTGCATGGATTGGGTTTATATTGTAATCATTTACATAGAAGCTTACTCCTTTAGGCTTTCCTAAGTTCTTGGTCAAGTAACATTGGAATATGTATAACTCAAAGTCCTGTTGTGTTTCTGAGATAGTTTTGTAACTAAATCTCCCAACTTTGGGTTTATCTGTATTCTCCAACCATATGTTACATCGGAAGTTAGGTTTCACACCGGCTTTCCCAACCACTATAGTGTCAATATTATGAGCATGGGGAGTAAGTTTCTCATACTTTTGATATGATCTTAAGAATGCTGAATAGGAGTAGAAGTTATCATCTATTTGTTGGAACAAGGGCGGCGTTTCTCGAACTTCCATTGAAGAATTTCTAACAATCTCCGATAGCATTGTGGCATTAAATCCAGGGCCACAGAATTCTATTTCTGACAGACCAGGCTTTCCAAAGAAATTGAGCACTTCCAACACATATCTAAGTCTGTAATACTCGTGACGATAAATCAGTAAAGTGACGATGCTAACAAAGCATACAATCACGAGAATCAGTTGATAATACTTCCGCATGATGCCTCCTGAAGATTTTCTCTGAGTCTTCATTTACGCCGGCATCTGAAATATCAGAGCTTCTATGTAGGTAGTTATCGTAGGAAATAAAATGGTGATCATGTGTTAGCACTCATAACACTTTTCATTATATACTAATATATTATTGTGAAAGGCACGAAATTAAAATATTATGCATTATTTAAGACAAATAAAGTAAAAAAGGTCATTGACACTGAACTGCATTGCAGCTGTGCTGCGAAAAGCCGTGAAAATGTGAAAATCTAAAAGAAAAACGTCAACAATCTATCCATATGACAGTATTTTAAACAGACAATGACATATCTGTCATACTATATTTTCCTCAATGTTGGTAGTTTTTAGTATATTCAATCGGAGGATTCCCCGTGACACGCGCATCTTCTTCTTCTATCTATCTAATATATACAATTCTCGTGTCACAGTTTTCGTTGCCATACTCCTCCGAAACGGCTTGACCGATTTTGATGAAATTTTTTGTGCTTATCCGGTATCTATGAGAATCGGCCAACATCAATTTTTCATCCCCCTAAATGTTAGGGGTAGTCCACCCCTAAATTTTTTTTTTATAAATTATTTATATGGCAAAACAACGTTTGCCGGGTCAGCTAGTATATATATAAAAGAAAGTCGTGTTAGTGCCTTCACTTATAACATTCTCGTGTCACAGTTTTCGTTGCCATACTCCTCCGAAACGGCTTGACCGATTTTGATGAAATTTTTTGTGCTTATCCGGTATCTATGAGAATCGGCCAACATCTATTTTTCATCCCCCTAAATGTTAGGGGTAGTCCACCCCTAAATTTTTTTTTTATAAATTATTTATATGGCAAAACAACGTTTGCCGGGTCAGCTAGTATATATATATATATAAAAGAAAGTCGTGTTAGTGCCTTCACTTATAACTCGAGAACGGACGAATCGATTTGGCTGAAACTTGGTGGGGAGGCACCTTAGAACCGGGAGAAGGACATAGGGTACTTTTCACCGCACCATAATGCGGGCGAAGCCGCGGGCGGAAAGCTCTAAATACAGTGTACAGGAATTTCAATAAATAAATAAGTTCATATTTTATCAACACACACATGACTTTTTTTTTTTGTGCACTATACCAAATATACCAATTTGATCGCCAATGAGAACGAGACTTCCTATCAGAGAGAGAATCTATCAGTTTAGCCAACATTACAAAATAAAAGCAAAAGCAAGCAAGTCATCGGCGTTTTAGATTGCAGTTTTTGTCAAATAAATAAAGGAAATTATAGCGATAATGTCTGAAAATAGAGAGGAAATAATTCGACAATTTTGTGATGTTACCGGCGCTGACGATCAACGCAGTAAATTCTTTCTAGAATCCGCCAATTGGCGTCTTGAAGTTAGTGTCTGTCGTGTACAGAATCGACAAATTTTTGGTAACATATTTATTTTATTGCATTGTTGATTGTTTAGGAGGCAATATCCAGCTTCTTCGAGCATGGAGGGAATGTGGAGGAGCCAGCGTCAGTGGCCCGTGTAGCTCCGACGATTCCAGTTCTATCTGATAGCGATATGGAATCTCCACCTGAATCTCCGAAACCTAGGAAGGAAAAGAAGAAACCAACGTCAAACTTCGCTACTTTAGACTCTTTGCAACAGGATGATAGTTCCAGTGATGAAGAAGAAGGTAAATTTCTCTGATATGACAAAATATGAGGTCAATCAAATGCCCCTATTTCTCGGGCTTACAGTCTTAATCATTAAAACCCTTTTAGTGAAAGTCATTGTAACTATTTCAGTTTATTGTTTTAAAAATCTCCCAAATAGACCAGGGTTTTTAATATTTTACAAGGAAAAAAATAGTAGTAGAATGAAACCCATTCGAAAAGGAGGGGAATATGATAAAAATGAAAGGAAAAATAAATTACGGTCGATCTGAGTTCGGGAAGTGGGAGGGGGTGGGCTTTTAAGGGGAGAAAATGGTTTATCTCGATTTCCGATGAAACTACAAGTCCTATGAAAAAAAGTTATATGGCAAAGTTGTAGGTAATATAAAGATCTACAACTTTTAATTCACAACTTTTTTACATAACGTCAAAATGTATGTGAAAAATTCAAATAACTAAGTTTTTGGTTTTTTATTTCTATCTTTTTCAAAAACATTTTATTTTCTACGAAATTTGGTGAAAACTTACCTATTTATGTCCCAAATCTACTATAATTTATTTGATTAAAAATATTGATTTTTTCACCTTATTTTGACTTAATTACTAAAAAAATAGACCAATTTTCAATCGAAAATTCACGTGTCAAAATATTAGTTTTTTTATAAAAATCGGTATGCTGTTTATTCATTGAAATCTCTATTTTCTGATGGTTACGTAAAATATATACATTACCATAGTAAATTATCTCAGAAAATGCAAAACACCGAAACAAAATTTGTATCATTATGTACAATTGCATCATAAAAATGTGATTTTTGCAATTTTTATTTCATATAATTGCTTATAATCCGACTTATTGCACATTATACAAACAGATTATTATATAATAATAATTATTATATAGTCTGAAAAGACAAAATCATATTTTTATGATGCGATTGTACCTAATGATACAAATTTTTGTTTCGGTTTTGTGCATTTTCTGAGAATATTTACTATAGTAATGTATATATTATTTTTAATTATCAGAAAATAGACATTTCAATGAACATAAGGCACACCGATTTTTATAAAAAAGCTAATATTTTGACACGTGAATTTTCGATTGAAAATTAGTCTATATTTTTGAAAATTAAGTCATAATAAGGTGAAAACAATAATATTTTAAATCAAAAAATCACAGTGTATTTAGGACATAAATAGGTAAGTTTTCACCAAATTTCGCAGAAAAATAACAATTTTTGAACAAGATAAATAAAAAAAACCAAAACCTTGGTTATTTGAATTTTTCACATAAGTTTTGAGGTTATGTAAAAAACTTGTGAATTAAAAGTTGTAGATCTTTATATTACCTACAACTTTGCCATATAACTTTTTTTCATAGGACTTGTAGTTTCACCGCAAATCGAGATAAACCATTTTCTCCCCTTAAAAGCCCACCCCCTCCCACTTCCCGAACTCAGATCGACCGTAATTTATTTTTCCTTTCATTTTTATCATATTCCCCTCCTTTTCTAATGGGTTTCATTCTACTACTATTTTTTTCCTTATTTGACCATTTTTGAAGCTAACTGCACTGGTCTAAAAATTCTACTCCTTAAGCCCGAAAATAAATGAATTTCAAACTACTATTTACTCTATAGGAATAACTATACCATTCCATTGAACCAACTAAAGTTATCTCCTAATAGAATCAAAACCCTCTTGGATTCGAGCGACAATTGCTAACATTGCAAAAGATTACTTCTATCATGGGTCTTCTGAAAAGAAAAGTGTAGAAGATGCCACTTCAGCTCAAAGTTCTGATGAGATTGATATGTTGAAAGGGGAAGTCCAGAGATTGTTGAATGAGAATAGTTTATTGCAGAAAGAGATTGAGAGACTGAAAGGCTATGAATCCGAGGCTTGTGGGTCAGGTCTGTCAAATACCTTTGGCTGTAGTAAAGTAGACTAGAAAAATAAAAAATAAATATTGTTGGATAAATCACACACCAAAATGAATTCATCATCATAGAAGATAGTGAATAAATGACAGACTTCTAAGGCAGACCTGTCCACTTTTAATTATTTTACTGATTTGGACTGTTTTTTAATCTTAATGCTTATTCATTGTCTATCAGTCTCATAATTTTATTAGACTCACTGGTGCATTTTGTTTAGCATTTAGTTTTCTTGTTTACTACAAGGAAAATGCACACTTACAAAAATGCCTGCCAAATTTAGGAAGGAAGTTCGGTTGTAGTATTTAGGTCTATATGTAGTGTTGTCTTTTTTTAGATAAAATACATAACTAAAACTAAACATGTGTTTTATTAATTGTTTCAGGTCAAGCTTTCTATGCAGGTGGTTCTGAGAGATCGGGACAACAGATAATTGGCCCTGGGAAAGGAAGGAAGGATATTGTTACTGAAGTCTTCAAGAGTGTTAGGGAGTAAGTGTTTTGTGTTAATCATCTACTGTAATTTTACTATAATGTAACAACTTAGACCAGTTTAAGATAAACTGGAAAGATATCATGCCAGATAGGGATGATTGGAGGAAATGGGGGAGGCTTTTGCCCAGCAGTGGGACACAATAGGCTCATAAATGAAATGTTTGAATTTGAATAGATTTGAAGTTGAAGCATACCTTAAAGACAACATTATTTCTCATTTATTTAATTATAGTTAATTTGATTTATTCATTACTACATAGTATTAAACTAAGTTTCTATATCCCTATGTGTGCTTTATTATTTTATTTATTTCACAGGCGTGGAGCTGTAGTATTTGAAGATGAACCTGCCTCAAGTAGTCGTGGCCGCGGCGGTCTTTTCGGCGGCACTGGATACAGACTAGGTAAACTATTAACAACACCATTAACGGTGAAGGCAAACATTGTGAGGGAACCAACATGCTCTGAGAAATTGAAAGAGTCTGAAGTACATGTTTATTTTGTTAAGTTGTTTTGCAATTGGCTGTTTAGCATTAATTTAGTTTGCTTCTCTTTTTCTGGTTTTGTTCATCATACATCCAGATGTCTTAAAGACATGTGACATTGACAAAATTGAAGAACCCGCGCGTGGTGAATCATGGTCTAATCGCGCGTCAAGATAGAAATGCCTGTGTCCCAGTCATGGGAACGTAAATAGGAATGTTTGCTTCTGTTACTTTAATTTGTTTATTTCCCTTTGTTTCTACTCAACTTCTAAACCTTACTAAACTAAAGTAAACAGTAAGACAGATTAAATGTCCTGCTCAAAATCATGGCTTATCAATGATTCGTTAACGTTAGATAATGGTGTAGTAAAATTCCATGATCTTTTAGTGGGAATAATTTATTGATACATTTGAAGAACAAATAACAATGTGTTTTTGTTTCTTCCCAGGTCAGACGGCTGACGACCATGAACCTGTAGCTCTGGCTGGGGCGGCTGCTCAGACACAAGTAAGAAATTCAATTCTATATTTCCATGAGAGCTTTTTTAACCAACGAAAAAAGATAGGTTCTCAAGTTGACTTTCTTTAGATTAAGTGACTTTAGACTTTTTAATAAGCTTTCTGAGTGTTCCCATTTTAATTTGATCCAATTCTTCTTTCTGTGTGGTTCTCTTTTAGTAAGATCTAATTCTGAAAATTGCAGTCTGATATTTTCGCAGTGATGTATTGATCTGATATATTGAGGTCGGTTTTTGACAAACTCAAAAGCACAACAAAACCTATGTACACATCATTTTTTTTAACTATTGTGCAAAGATAGTGCAAGAAATAGTCACGAACCTTGGGATCCTAAAACATTGGTCAAAACCTATTTCTACCTATTGTAGGGTGACAATGACATTAGATTGTGGAAAACTACTATGTAATGAAAAACAATACAAAATTCTACAAAACTCCTGTATTATATAATTGAAATCTACTCAGTTACACTATTGTCTAAGTGTCCAAGCACTTGGTCACTTAGACAATATCCAAGTGATCTATAGGACATTATGGAAATAAATGACATAAATCTTTAAAACTACAGTGAATTTCATAAACATGATACAAATTATGTTCAGAATGAGCCTCGCTCCGTTCGCCTGCGGCTGTACCGCGAGGGCTTCTCCGTGGACAACGGTGCCCTGCGCTCGTACACCGACCCAGACCATGCGGAGTTCCTTAACTACATTCGACGAGGGTAAGTTTAACTTTCAATTTACAACAATATTGTACATACCATAAAACCCACAACAGGTTCATATTGTACTCACTAGCTTCAATCTGGCAAAATTGTTTGTAACAAAAACATTGCAAATCCAAGAAATACTTAGTAGAATATCTCATGCTGACAAACGTTTAAAATGCACATACATTTTCAAGAATAAATTTCCATAGGATCTGATTTGATTTAAACCCGACCTACGGAATAAATGTCAAGCGTGCTCCCATTTTATTAACAACACTTTTTTGTTCGTGGTTTCCTAAAGTGTTATTGTAATCATTTATTATTTTTTGATAAAAAAAACATTTTTGATTATTGAAAGCTTTTTTATTTTTGTTTCAGTGAGATTCCTCCAGAACTGGCCGGCACGGGCGAAGTGAAGGTGAGCCTGGAGGACCGTCGCCACGAGGAGTGTCCGCGCGACGTGAACAAGCCCGCGCCCTTCGGCGGGAAGGGACAGATGTTAGGCAGGTACGTACATTCACTTTTTGAACCGTTATATCTCAGAAACGGTGGCTTGTAAGAAAAAAGTGTTGATACATTTTGATAGATAATTTTATGATCTACAATTTTGTCCTAGGTACTTTTATGATAAAACTTACCGTTTTGCTGAAAATCGCGAAAAACTAAATTTTTTGACATTTAACCTTGAATAAAACATTTTCCTTAACGTGGAATGATGGGGATCTTTTAGACATTGTTTATAATTATGATTTGAACAATTTCACAGAAATCCAGCTTGTTGGGACTTTATGTAACTTCACCCTCATTTTTATGTATAAATTGACTGGACTATTTAGTATTTGTCTTGATTTTATCCTTAACACAATTTTTCGTGTATAAGTAATTTTTTAGTAAGCGCATTTATGTGTTCACTTGGTCCTTCCTTACATCTCTTGCTATTATAGACTACTGATTTTTCAACGCAATTTTTATATAGTAATATGAAGTAAACGGTCAGCTTGTTAATAAAAATCGGTTAATTATTTCAGTCCAACACCCGCCACAGTAGGAGCCACCGCGCCAGTAGCCAGCGCGGTCTCGGACGTAGCCGCCAACCAGCGAGCGGCGCAGGACGCGTTACAGTTAGATGCGGCGGCACCGACCACCACTATCCAGGTAGAGATGAACCATTTCTAAAATGAACGCCCCTCCACCGCGGTTACACGTACATGCAAAAAGGTGTATAGATACAACACACATAAATTGATCTTGTCATTGGATGTTCATTAACGTATAAGCAAACGGTATCACTTTGACAGACAGATGAGCCAATGTTACAGTAAAGTTGTAGCACGCACACAAGTATAGTGATGCAATAAGTATTTCCTCTCACACGTTGAAATTATCACGGTTTTGTGGAGGGGAGTTCATTTTTAATATATTTCATTTTAGAAAAATAGACACGTGCTCTAACGGTGGAGACAAATACCGTGAGGGAATCGGCATGTTCTGAGAACTTTGAAAAGTTTGAAGGACATGTGTCACCACAGATAACCCCCACTAGATGGTCCATTATAATACTTTTGTTCCGATTCAAACGCACCGAAATTGGAGGAAGGCGCGGGTTGCGGGGACTGGAACAAAGGCGTTGTGATTGGCTATTTCAAGGTCGCACTTAGGTCGCGGGTTGGGAACATTGAACGAATTTGTCGATAATTAATTTCGATGATTCGTTTTAAAATTTCATATTAAAATGAAAATAGCATCATGTAGGTAGGTAGATATGTATTTATTTTTGGAATACACAAATCTGTAGAACTTAAAAATTAAAAAATGATATTAGAAAAATTTATCACTAATAATTCATTTTACTGAGTAAGTACTCTATAAACATATTTAAACGGTTTATGGATTACTTATTTATTTTTACATACAATAATACCGAGAGACCCGCTAATATACGTCGTCTATTATTTTTAACGATATCGATTAGAATTTACAACACTAACGTTACACGTGCTTTCGCCGAGAAGGACAACGAATGCAATAAGCGCAATGCGGAAAAGAGACAAGTGAACGTCCTTCGTACGAGTAGCCATTATAAGCTGACCTCTTCACTTGCGTTAGACTATAGAAACGTATATGAAGTTCACGGGTCTGACATTTGGTCGCAACTAAAGCCGTGTTTCGAGGCGGGGCTTTACATATGGTTGGTTTAACCATATGTTTGGCGCGCGGTCCTCGCCTATTATGAGGTATCTGGTTGGTAATCTGTGTGTGTCACTCACCAACCCACACTTGGCCAGCGTGGTGAATTAAGGCCTAATCTCTCTCGTCAAAAGAGAAGTCCCTGTATCCCATCAGTGGGAACGCCAATAGAGTTGATTTTGTGTACTTGTCCAATTGATCTTCAGGATTTTATGGAGATAAATGATTAGTTTTTATGTAAAATTTTTGTCTAAATTTTTTCTTTAAATGTATACTTTATATTATTATGTTTGTTTCAGTTCCGGTTAGCTGACGGCAGCCGCATCACGGGGCGGTTCAACCACTCGCACACGGTAGAAGACCTGCGGCAGTACGTGGCGCGCGCCGTCCCTATGTATCAGGTAATATGCTTTAAGATTATGTAAAAAGGGAAAAATAAAATAAAATAAATCATATGTAAAAAGGGTAATAAAATTACGGATTATTTAGTCGATACAATTCGTTGTTAAATTCAGAAAAAAATAGGGGTGGGGGTTGGTCCATATTCAATAATTTATAACCATAATACAACGCAATATACAGTTTAATTCAATCCATGGGTTCCTGATTCCTGACTAACCGAAGCTGAACATTTTCTAAGTCATCACCATCGTATCAGCCAATTGTATGTGAACAAAATTAGGTATATTCTTATAAGCCGCGCACTTAAAGAATTGATTTATAAATGGCGTCCGCTCGCATGCGTTCTCGCTCACTCTCTATCGCTGTACATACCCGCCGCCATTTTCAAATCAATTTTCTATCTGCGCGGGTTATATTTATCTATTTTTATTTCAGGTTCAGCCATTCACACTACTGACGTCATTCCCATCTCGCGAGCTGAGCGAGAGCACCGCCACGGTGGCCGCGGCGAACCTCCTCAACTCTACGCTCCTGCAGCGGCTCAAGTAAACAAACACGTCTGACACCACTGTGGAACGGCATATGTTGAATAAAGTGAAGCGAGTTTTGTAACGGTAATATTGTTTTACTATAAAAACTGTCGTGGTTTGATAAATTCATATTGAGATAAACGGGCAATACACGAACCTTATTTACGTAGACTATTGAGCGGGCGGGATCCGTGTCCTTGCAGTGTCCTTGATCCTGAAGAAGTCCCACGTTCTGGGACGAAATCGGTTGATCAATATTTACGTAGACGTAAATAAGGTTCGTGTATTGCCCGTTTATCTCAATATGGTAATATTGTTTATTTGTTTTGTTTTAGGGACTACGTAAAAATATTTTACTTTTTAAACTAGGTATATCATGGTTTTTAGGGCTCCGTAGCTAAATGGCAAAAAAATTAACCCTTTTCATTAGAACACGAAACAGGTGAACCATGATTTAAATGTTTTTGAGATTTCCGATATTTTGAGTTCACAGTTTCAAAAATCAAACCTATTTGTTATTTTATCAGAACGTTATTTGAACGTGATTGGTTAAAAATAAGTTCTGCCTATGTATTAAAGTACGTAAGTCTTCGTAAAACATTAATGTATGAATGGCAGTGCGTGCGTTAGTTTCATATCGGTATGAACTGAGTTTGAGGAAAGGAAATGTGTAAAGTAATGACTTTACTTGTTTTTATACGCGTTTATACACCACAGAATTAAAGCCTGTCTCCATTACTGCAGAGATGTAAATTGAATACAATAAAACAAATTCTATTTTATATACATCAAAACGACGACATTATGCAGATTTTGGCAGAGAACTCTGCTTTTTCAGCGTCATTTGCGCGTTAGGTAACGCTCAAGAATCTAGTATTGTAAGTTTTTCTATCGGCTAAGCTTTATTTCATTCGATATTTTATTATACTCGTGCTAATATCTCTTCCGCTCGTATTTTTAACGTTGATCGTCTGATACGGAAATAGCAAAATGTGTAGCTGTTTAAACATCTCACAGAGTTCCTAAAACTTTTACCTACTACTAGGTCGATTTTACACATTTCCTCTTATGTTTTATTCGTTTTGTAAATCCTAGCGAAAGTTAGGCAGATTATAAACGTTTTCTAAAGGCAATGCTGACTGACTATATTGGCAAAGAGTGAGCAAAAATGGCATCATTTTTTAAGGTTAATAAAATTCCAGCCATAAACATTGATTTTTAAATTATAATGTGTAATTCTTTTATATTATTATATTATTATTTTTTAATTAATACAAGTTTATTTTAAACAACCTTTTCATGATAGCGTCAGTCAGTTTAGCCCAATTCTTGTGGCAGGTTTATGAACCAAAGCATTTGGTTTTTGTAGGATTGTAATATAATTTACTATGGAAAATAAAAGTATCCAAAGTCTACCATTTTTCATTTATAAGTAACCCTATTCTGTAAAAAGACCTGCCCGCGGCTTCGCCCGCTCTCTCCCATGTTTTCTCACCACTTAAACCTTCCCTAGGCTCCTACAACTATGTTAAAACCAAAAGCACCTAAAGCGGCCCAGCCGTTTTTAAGATATAAAATTACAACGAAAAGTGGCATTTATTTTTATATGATAGATTGATAATAAAATATGATAAAAGGATTTGTTTTTAGACATGACTTTATTGCAAATTAAAAAGTATTTAACACTATTAACAATACATTATCCATAATTAACTTATATTTTGAAATAGACTAAAGACTACTAAGTAAATTTTGATATTTTCACAATACTAACACAGTAATTCACGATATAATTTTACTTAGTTGTGACGCCATTTCATGTGTAGGTATATTTATCCGTCATTACAAGATGGCGAATGTCAACAGCAGGCGGCTTTAGGGAAGACGCAAGCGCACGGGTCTGTCGCTATGCAGTCTGCGGGACAAACGCAGTTACATGCTGTAAAAGAAACAAAAATGAATGAATTACATAACTCTTTATTGTCTACTATATAAAAATAAGTCGGGTTTTCCTTCTTGAACGCACGAACCGATTTCCATAATTTTACATTCGTTGGAAAGGTCTCGGGCTCCGTGAGGTTTATAGCAAATATGAAATTTGCGGGAAAGTGTTAAACGCGGGCGAAGCCGTAGGGCGGAAAGCTAGTTGTACTTGAACCCCAAGATAATTTATTATAAGGTCAATTTTGTGCCTGAAAGTGTGCTGCATGTCTAGTTACATCCATATTAGGTAACTATTTAATTACTCTCAAGTAAAAATTCTTATCTTCTCGTCGCACTTCGTTTGGCTAGTACTAAAACTATGCATAAGTTAAAATCAAAATGCAATGGGAATGGCTATTAAACATACGTTTGCAGTCTCCATATTGGCAAGGATCCATATACTCCGTACAATCTTCACCGGGAGGTAAGAACGACGATCTGTATACTGTAGTCCCTTCCAGCTAAAAATGTAAATATAAGGTTATTGAATCAGCGCAGTATAAATACAATGCCTTATGTCGATGTCAGTTGTCAAAAACATTTCTTAGGAGGTCATTTAGAGCATATAACAGATAGACGAGTCCGAAAAGTTATAGAATGAAGACCGCGCATAGCAAGCTATCAGATGATTTTGTACCAACAAGATCAGCAGATGATTTTGTATGAGCCAGCTGGTCAACGGTAAATGCAAGCTTCCGATCAGAACAACAGAATACTTTTATGTTTATTTAAGTTGCCGACAGTTGCAATGATGACGATGGTAGAACGAAATTTGGTGCAGTATTTCCTAGAAAGTGGTTCCTAGTCAGGTGGACGTGATATTGAGTATAAATAGAAAGAGGTTTTGTTACCCTGGTGCACGGTTTCTGGTACTGTCCTTTGCAAGCCCACGGCGGCCGCTGCGGCTGCGGCGCGCAAACGGGCTGGTAAGACATCTTCTGTGTTGTATTACCCTCCATTTTAGCTGAGGAAATAACAATATTGGTTAACCATTCACACAACAATGCTGCAATGTCCTTGACCTTACATTACAAACGAAAAACAGTGACGAAATACAATCTAGAATCTAGAAGATCTCAAAAAGGCTATAAATGATGTCAAACCAATTACCGTAATTACCCCACTTTGTGTTCGTATTTATTTAGCCGAACACTAATATTTCATATTTTCATACTCGTACATAAAAAATATAAATGTTGTCTAGTTAATTCGTTGCCTAGATTAGTAAACTTTATAATTAAAGAAGCTATGTGATCAAATTTCACTGATTCATTTCAGTTTTCCCTTAGGTGTTCGTATTTCCTCCACTTTCCTCATAGGACTTACCGGACGGTTTCTCGTAGCATTTAATCGGAGCGTAAGATGGTGGGATGGCAGCTGGTCCAGGGTTTATGTATGACATCCGGTTTATAGTACGATCTGAAATGTAAGTTTTATCTTTACTCCGTAAACATATCTAGGTATTTGCTTCTGGTAGTCATCATTTCGTTGTAGAGCTGATGATAGAAGTGAATTTAGAAGCAGTTTAAAGTTGTTTTTTTCAATTAAAATATATCTCAACGTATAAGCGGAGTTTTTTCACAAATATCTAATTTCCTACACCAAATTCAAGCACCAATAGATCAAACAGATCGTGCCTACATCGGACTGCTTTTTTACGTGTGCCTGAAATGCACAAATAGAACTAACTCTCAAACGGCTGTTCCACGCAATGGTACTTATTCTCCGGCTTGAAGCTCTCTCGAATGGCGCAGGGCTTGGGCACGAAGTCGTGCCGCTGCGTCGTGAGGTTCTGCATCGGACCCTGGCCCCACATGTCGTGGTGGCAGGGACGAATGGGCTGCGTCGTGCACACAGGGTTAGGGAGGAAGGATAACTGGAAAGAAAGGATAATAGAATATAATATACTTTTTTATTGCATACCACATAAACAAAAAAAACACAATACAAACTTAAAACGTTTGGAGAACAATGGGCGACCTTATTGCAAAGAGCGATTTCTTCCAGGCAACCGTGAGATGGAACAAAATTTAGAAGAGAAGTAAAGCAGTGGCGTAGTTAATATAAACATTAGAATAATAATAATATCTATTTAGAACTAAAATTGGTTCTAAGCTATATCTTAACAATTTTTCAGCCAAATCGATTCAGCCGTTCTTGAGAAATAAATAGTGTAACTAACACGACTTTCTCTTAAAATATATTCCTAGATATCAGATTTATCGTGCTACGTACGTATATGTACGTTGTGGCGCCACTTCGCTCTCTGTTTCACGGCACCACAGAAAACCAGCGCTGTAGTTGCTCATGTAGCTTCTGCAGCATATGCTGAGTGGTGACCGATTTGTGTCATTTTGTTTTGTTCTTTTAGTTTGTAAGCTTAATGTTTGTACAATAATTTAGATACAAATAAAAATATTTTATTCTTTATTCTTATTCTTATATCTAGCATCCGTATAACAGGCTGTGTGAATTGTTTAGCAATATTTATTTATACCTTTTGAACAGTATCTCCTTCCATTTGAGCCGTCGATGGTATTATATTACAGACTGGTCTAACGGGCTGAGGGATGGGCGCCACTGCAGGCAGATAGCTGAAAGATAAGCAATTTTAACTAAAACACTAAAATCTAGAATTAAAACAAAAAAAGTGCGTTTGACACGTATGTTAGATTTAGATGCTGTGTTTTGTAGAGAAAAGCAATGATTTACCCGTAAGTTTATTAATCCACTAGCTGACCCGCCAACAGCTTTTCTTGCGTTTTGTACGTTATCCAGGTTCATATAGTACCTAATTATTATATAGCCTATAGCCTTCCTCGATAAATGTACTATCCATCACTGAAATAATTTTTCAAATCGTACTAGTTGTTCCAGAGATTAGAGCGTTCAACATACTGTTCAGCTTTATTATATTAGCATAGATGGTTTATTATTATTAAGGAAGTAGTACTTATCTAATTTTTAAAATGTTCGCGAGTTACACTTTATTCACTTTATACACACAGCGGGAATTACTCACGTATTTACAAAGGAGTGAAAACACTCGACGTTTCGACTACAACAACAAAGAGCAATCTATTTCAGGAGGAGTGAGCGTCCCACCGTGCTGCGTCTCTATTCGCGCGCGCGGTTATCACTAGTCTATGAAGTAGTATCTGTTAAAGTTTATTTTTAATGGATAAATACCTGTTTTTATAGACAGTTCCGGTCTCAAATCTCTTGGAGGATGTGACGGGGTTCGTGCAGCTGTCGGGGATGATGGCGCGGCGGCGGCAGTCGCTAGCCGCGTCGAGGTAGCTGTGGACAGACGGACAGACGTATTGCATTCTGTATATGGTAACTACAGTGAGGAACGAGTAGGTACACATTGCAACAACTGTACGAGGGCCGCGAATGACAGAAAAAAAACCCAATGAGACTCGTATATTTGGTCATACAAACTGCTATGCAATGCACTGTAATGCAGTTACGGCCTTAATTCACCACACGGGTCAGGTGACGATTGGTGAATGACACATGACAATCAAACTAATCAAAGTTTTTGAAGATGCTGATTTCCTCATGTTGTTGTTGTTGTTGCCTTCGGAGTAATCTGAACTCCGGATTACTCCGAAGGCAACAATGTATGAGGTATCACATAGGTAAATTTTTGGCGAATAAGTTTAAATCCTTTAGTCTGGTTAGATTCCTAAGTAGGGTAGAGTAGCGTTGGTGTTATTCTTAGACCGGCACCACACGTCACTTATAGAAGAATATTAGGTACCTCATGGTGTACGTGGTGTTGGCTTCTAGTTTAGTGCAAGGTTTCTGATACTGCCCCTTACAAGCCCATGGCATTATTTCTTTGGGCGTTATCTGCCGAAAGAAAAGTTTTTAAAAACTAAACAAAAACAAAATAAACGGTGAACCCAACGAGTTACAAAAGAGTTCTTAACGTCTAACCGTTTTTTAAGATGGGACTCGATGGAGAATAATTAATACTTATAGAGAAACAGTGTGACAATTATAAAAATATATGTAGAGATAATCCAATCTAAAAATGAACTCCCCTCCACAAAACCGTGATAATTTCAACGTGTGAGAGGAAATACATACTTATTGCATCACTATACTTGCGTGCGTGCTACAACTTTACTGTAACATTGGCTCATCTGTCTGTCATAGTGATACCGTTTGCTTATACGTTAATGAACATCCAATGACAAAGATCAATTTATGTGTGTTGTATCTATACACCTTTTTGCATGTACGTGTAACCGCGGTGGAGGGGCGTTCATTTTAAAAATGGTTCATCTCTACCTATGTGTATGTATATTCTAGTAAGTACATATATCAGGTATCAATGGCTCAGAGTTGTTAAGCAAGCTAGTACCAACGTGACAACCACATCTCTGCTTTTCTGACGATAAACAGCGTATGTAATTTTTTTGTGAAAATGAGTTATTAGCATATTTGTAATCAGCTAAGCGAGCCCGCTTAGAAATGTCACCTACACTGTTTATCGTAAGAACAGAAACAGAACGTAACGAAATGTAAGGTATTTGGAACATACCGCAACAGGCATATAGCTCATCTTCTGTGTGGTGGTGCCATCCATCTTGGCGGCAGGCCTCTCGTAGCAGCGATCCGGTGCGTAAGACTTTCGAGGCTCCATGCGTTCGGGGGCCAGGTAAGATAGCTTGTTTATCGTGCGATCTAGACAAATCAATATCAATAAATAACTATTGCTGGAATATTCCCACCGCAACCTGGTAAGCTCAAAGATTATGTAACAGGTAACAGGTACGTACTAGATATTTATTAAAATAATACAAGACATTATGTGAGTGCATATTTTGGCCAGTCAGTGTCACACTTTAACTGAATCCAAATGTTGGTTAGAAATGGGCTGTACAAATTTCCACAGAACGTATAGAAATACTCCCGATAACTATATACGAGTACTTACATCTTTCAACAAATAAAAATAAAATCAAAATCTGTTTCCAATCCAACCCATACGGGAGCTAAAATGAGACACACTCTTGTGTGTCAGCCTTACAACCCTAAGAAAATAGGAAGGTCCAGATGCTTTATATTTACCTATGCTTATTTATTACCCACCTACTGAAATGCTTTCCTCTTTCGCTGGAAGTAAAAATAGACTCACTCTCAAAAGGCTGTTCCACGCAATGCAGCTTGGCTTCCGGCTTGAAGCTCTCTCTCTGGACGCTGGGCTTGGGCACGTAGTCGTGTCGCTGCGTCGTGAGGTTCTGCATCGGACCCTGGCCCCACATGTCGTGGTGGCAGGGACGAATCGCCTGCGTCACGCACACAGGGTTCGGGAGAAAGGACATCTGGAAAGGTTAAATTATTAGATGTAGAGATCGTTAAGTCAAATAGTCACCCGACAATACCTAGATAAATAGATATTCTTGACTGCCTCGCCGGTGGATCTTCACTCAAGTTTCGATCAGACAATTATACTTTCTTACAAATCAACGCATGCTCAAAACTCGTTGAAACTTTACGAAACACTTTTCTCGCTGATTGTCGCTTTGGCCATCATGAGAATAAGCTACATAGCTACAGTAAGAGTTTTGTAGAAGGGTTACGGCAGATAAACCCGCTGAAATAGCAGTGAGGAGGTCTAAGCACGTCAAAAATCTGCCATCTTGAATGTAGTGAGAGTAGATCTACCTTCTGAACAGAGAGTCCCTCCATAGGCGCGCAGCTCGGCACAATATTGCACGTAGGCCTCTTCATCATGCCCCTGAGATTGCGACACCCCTCCGTAGGTAGATAGGACATCTTGTAGGTGGTGTGAGCTTCGACAGGTGCCGTCGGCCTGGCGTAGCAGCGCCGCGGAGCGTACGAATCGGGGATTCTTGGTTGCTTGTAACACTGAAAGGAGATTGCATAAAATAGAATACTTATAGAATATACAAAGATTTTTTTATTATACACAGAAAAAACTCAGGAAGTCCAGAATAAATATTGGCAGATTGTACAAAATTTGTCCCGAGGCGGTAATCGAGCCCGCAACCTCTTCGTCTTCGCAGAGAGATTATTACTGCCTGAGCCAAAAATAATATTGACCCCAGTTAGACTCGTAACAGTCTCGCTGATCAGTAATCATCTTGTGTTTAACTGGTAACATGAAAATAGGCTTTAACGATTAAATAAATAAATATTGCTGGACAATTCTCACAGCAACATCTAGCCCCGTCGTAAGCTCGAAGCTTGTGTCACGGGTGCTAGATTTCTGATATAAGTAGGTACTTGATAAAATATACATACTTAGGTAGATATTTTTTTACAAATATATAATCTTACCACGGTTTACCACGGGGCTAGATGTTCCTATGTGAATTGTCCAGCAATATATATTTAACATTAGTTTATCTTCCTATAGACAAAGTAGAGTCCTTACTGGTTTGACAGTGGGCGTCTTGCCGCAGCAGCACGTGCGGCAGGGGCACAGGCCCGGAGCCGCCTTGCTCTGGTCGGTGTCCTGCACCGGACATGGGACACACCTACGAACGAACAAACATATTTATTTGCATGAAACATAGTTAATACAAATTGTAAAACATATAAACAATTCAATAACTGATAAAAAAAATGTATATTTTGCCAAACTCCTAATAATAATTGGAGATAGAGTTCCGGAAGTATAGACTTTTGTATTGGAAATTTTCTCCTCTTTAACGTGCTTTTTTCAAAATTGCTTAATTTTTTTTCGAGTTATTAACAAAAATCGAAATTTCGTTTTTTTTATTTTATTTTGTTAAATAAAAACTTCAAGTTTTGAACTGCTCCAAGTCCTCCATAAACATGTTTCTAGAGGTGATTCACAATCGAATGAGCCATCGCTCATATTTTTAGGACCTTTATCTCTATTTTTTAAGTTTTTGAACTTGTTGACTAGACTATACATCCCATATTTATTATTCAATATTCTACATCTACATATTTGCGCTGAGGTCATCAGTTTGATTGTATTATCCTCAATTATTGGATTATACTTAATTCAGTATTTTACATATAGTGTGCACTGAGGACATCAGTTTGAATGATAACTACGTCCTGCGATAGCAAATAAGCATAAAACAAACACGTATTTAAAATAAGATAACAAATTATTTCGTGATAAGTAAATGCGATAAGAAAGTTATACAGGATGTCCCCCGCAGGTATTATGTCCAAGGGGCAACTCAAAACAAAAATTATCCGCAAAAAAGTTATTCCGAAATTTGTTTATTATAACATCTTTTCTAAATAAAAGTGTTACACTATTTATAAATCAAGAACGGTTGCACTGATTTGATTGGAGAGATAGCTTAGAACCAGGAAAAGGACACTTTTTATAGCGCGGGTGAAGCCGCATGGCGGAGAGCTAGTTCATAATAAAATAACCTATTTGAAAATTACGTTTCATTTATTTATTTTTAACGCCTCAGCCACTCCAAAATACCATTAATTACCGGGCACCCTGTATAACATTAATCTAATAAGCTATTATAATAATAGGAAATACTTGACCACAACAACTGTACCACCCACAGTAAGACTCGGTTTGTGATAAAGAGTAGTGCAGTTTATGATAAAGAGATAAACAAAAATTTTAAGAGCGAGATATTTTTATTGTGCGTTTGTATCGTGGCAAGTTTGTTATTATTTAATATAGGTATAGTAAAACCATTTCTAAAATGAACGCCCCTCCACCGAATTCTGTATTTTTTTTTCTGTGTATTCTGTTTTTCTGTATTTCCTCTCACAAGTTGAAATCATCACGGTTTTGTGGAGGGAAGTTCATTTTTAGAATGGTTTTACTATACCTACTTATAGGTATGTAATAAGTATTTCAAATGTGATATCTGTTTCTAAGAAGTCTTTAAAACGTCCTCTGTGGTGAGCGAATGTTTACCTATACCTATATAAACGAAGGTCATACCAAAGAGACTATTTATTATTTTGTTGTAAATAGAATATACCTTTTTTTTAAAAGCGATTCTTCAGAACCAAATCAACAGAAATGGATCTAAAGAGTAAAAGTTTTCTCAATGGAACCAATTGGATTAATCACTAGATCTACAGAGAGTCATCCGAGATTTCGAAGCATTATAGATTGCCAATAAGGTTTGAATTCCACTCTCCAATAATCTGTGGACCAAAAACAGCAGGAATCGAACCCGCTACCCCTTGCATCGCAGGAATACATACGCTTGCGATCTAGCCGTTACTGTTCCTATTTAATTTGTCGGTTTGAATTTAAACATTTTTCTAATTATTATTGGACTTTCTGTCACATCGGCGAAAGTAATGATTAGCATAAGTACCCCTTTTTACGTTTCCACTGCTGGGACACAGGGACTTATTTCTCGACCGAGAGAGATTTAGGTCATAATTTACCACGCTGGCCAAGTACGGGTCGGACCAAGAGAGTCGGACATGGTGAAACCATAGATGTGGTGAAACTATAAGAGACGTCCTATTAAATATTTGTTAACGAAACCGTAAAATGTCTTGGAGAACGAGGTCTTAGAGAAATTATAGCCTCACGCCCACCCGTGGGATGTTAAAAGCAAAGTAAATTATAATGCAAAATAAAACTTACTCAGGCATGATTTGGCAGAAGTAACTACGTAAAATAACACTGTATAAAAAAAACTAAATCTAAAATGAAAAACTCAAGTAAATTTATAAAAACATCATCAGACTGATTATTAAAAACAACTGTCCAAATAATTTATTATTTTCTGTCATATTGACGTTAATTGCGGTATAATCAAGATGGTCGCATTTTCCTCGTTTGAATTGAGAATGACCATGAAGAATATACTCCGATTAAATACGTAGCCATTATAGTCCATTGAAATTAAAATTGTGAAAACAAATTTAATTCAATTTCAATTTCCCTCTGGTAACATAACATATTTATGTTTCGAAGACTTGTAAATATTGTTCAGTGTAGGTATAATTAAATGTATATTTTGTTAGGAGTCCTTAAATAAATAAATAAAATATATGAATAAATATTGATGTCCGTTAATTTAATAAAACGCGTCAAGTCGGCTACAGCTCATTGTATAAACCAGCCATAAATATATATAATATCGCGAAATATCGTGATAAAATGCATGTCGGCTGCAGTAGTTCAAGGTCTCCAACTTTAAAGATAACACTAAAATATTTTCCGAGGATTCCCCGACAATTTTAGCGTACCTATTTATAATTGAGTTTATATTTCCTTTTATTTCATTTTTAACGTCGTCAGTGAACAGTGAGTACATATTCGAGCACAATCGAATGTTGTATTGTTAAAATAAATTAGAAAAATAAATTAGGGATAAAAGGAAGAAACCAAGTGAACTTGTCCCTGTACACAGTCCCTGTACACAGTTCAACGTTTTTTACGAAATCGTTCACAGTGCAGGCAATTAGGTTATGGAACCAATTGCCAGCCGAAATTAGACGTGCTCCTTCGCTTAACACTTTCAAAAGTCAGGTGAGAACTTTCTTTCTCAATTCTATAGCTTAATTTGTTTATGATAATAATTATTTGTTTATTTTATTTATGTATAACTTTTTTTACCTCCTATATATTGTGTTACATATATAGATTGTTATTATTTTTAATTAATATTATTATAGTATATACTTAGCGTATTTAAGGTTCTTTATTTTATTCTATTTTGTATTAGTTGTAGGTTTATGTATTTTATATATTAATTCTAATTCTAACACCACCGTCCAGTTATATTCTGCAGTTTTTCTTTCCATCCTCAGGTTGTCTGGATGAAATTGCTTTAAGCAATAAGACCGCCCATTACGCATACGTTTTTGTAGTTTTTAAGTTTTTTTTTTATGTAAATATTTTTATTGGTGTGTGTAATAAAGAATTATCTATCTATCTATCTTGTCAATCACCAATTAACTTTGGAAATTAGAAAAACTGAAAGAGTGATTTAAAAAAAATATATACATACTGTGAACAGCAGAGAATTCAATTTAGTCGACGGCTTGAATAACTAAAGACTCATTTTATAACAACGGGATTTAATCACGTATTTACGCTTGCGTGCTTGTGCTGAGAGAAGACGGAGCACGGTGGGGCGCTCACTCCTTCTGAAAAAGACTGCTCTTGTTGTGGTAGAAACGTCGAGAGTGTTAATACCCTGTGTAAATACGTGAGTAATTCCCGTTATTATAAAATGAATAGTATAACTCACGAAAAATTTGAAAGTGGAACTAAAGACTCAGTAACTTTATCATGTGTTAACAATTATTTTCAGAACCGAAATTCTAAAAATGCAGTGTGACTGTGACTTCTTAGTGTCTGACGGAGAAGGTCTTCCAGCGCATTATGACAATTGTAGCTTAGTGTGGAAAGAGTTACATCCAGGCAAGATGAGTCCTAAGTAAGTTTATTAGCTTCAAAAATCATCACTACATAGGTAGTAGTCGCCGAAAATGAATGTTTAGCAGTTTAATCGTCCACATAATATTTGTTATTGATGTCACGAACTTATTTATGAAGGTCAAAGGACTAATCTCGTCTGCAGCGCGCGAGTGATCTGTAGGTACCTACGGAACTCCAAAATATTTTCTTAAAATAAAGAGATGGACCCATAATATGTAAATACAGATCTTTTTGACTTGCGCAGTTACATATATGCGTGTGTCATGGGCAGTGGTAGTGTTAAGTGCTGGTATAGGTATTTTATGTTTCAGAAATCAGGACGGAACCTTTCGTCTGTTGAACCCACACCTAAGTGCTTTAAATGTGGACGTTCTTTATCATTTGGGACTAGACACGCAAAACTATGACCTTCCAGCGATGTTTGGGGATGTCAAGGTAATAATATTATATACCTAATATTAAGGTAAGATATAAATATATAAGGTAATGTATACTAGCTTTCTATAACAAAAGCATAAGCAGCAATGTTTACGTTACCACTGCTTGGAAACAGCGTCTTCTCTCGTCAAGAGAGATTATGCCTTATTTTACCACGCTGGTCAAGTGCGGGCCGGTGAATGTCCTTCAAACTCTTCAAAGTTCTCAGAACTTGCCCATTTCCTCAGGATGATTATTCACCGTAAAATCACGTATTTTAAACGCCCATAAGAGGTGCTCAGCGGATTTCGAACCCACGGCCTTCGGAATTATAGTCGAGTCGAGAAACTTAGCCAACACACTTTTTTATTTACGATTGTTTATTCGCGTATACTCTCATTGTATAAATTCAAAGAAACACTTAGAGCCGAGTCGAGAAACTTAGCCAACACGCTTTTTTATTTACGATTGTTTATTCGCGTATACTCTCATTGTATAAATTCAAAGAAACACTTAGAGCCGAGTCGAGAAACTTAGCCAACACGCTTTTTTTATTTACGATTGTTTATTCGCGTATACTCTCATTGTATAAATTCAAAGAAACACTTAGAGCCGAGTCGAGAAACTTAGCCAACACACTTTTTTATTTACGATTGTTTATTCGCGTATACTCTCATTGTATAAATTCAAAGAAACACTTAGAGCCGAGTCGAGAAACTTAGCCAACACACTTTTTTATTTACGATTGTTTATTCGCGTATACTCTCATTGTATAAATTCAAAGAAACACTTAGAGCCGAGTCGAGAAACTTAGCCAACACACTTTTTTATTTACGATTGTTTATTCGCGTATACTCTCATTGTATAAATTCAAAGAAACACTTAGAGCCGAGTCGAGAAACTTAGCCAACACGCTTTTTTTATTTACGATTGTTTATTCGCGTATACTCTCATTGAATAAACTCAAAGAAACACTTTTATTTTCAGTTTGTGTGTATGGGCGGCACTAAGGCCCGGATGAAGGAGTTCGCAAATTACATGGGCGAAGTCCTAGGGCTTCAGAAAAGCGGCGCGAAGCTCGTGAACCTTACTAAGCATTCCCAAAGATACGCCATGTACAAAGTTGGACCCGTCTTATCTGTTAATGTGAGTGATTAGGATAATAAATAATTAATCTAAATAAATATTTCTCGAATTAATGATTAATTCACACATCTTGCCCCGTTGTAAGCTTAAAATGTAATATTGGTCTCAGAATCGACTACAATCTATTTTTCGAATAATACAATACAATACAAAACACTTTATTGCACACCAAAACAAACAAACAAAAATAACAAAAGAAACAAGTACAATGGGCGGCCTTATCGCTTAAGAGCGATCTCTTCCAGGCAACCTTTGGATGGAAAGAGAATAATTTATAAGACAAAACAACGTTTGGCGGGTCAGCTAGTAAATGCATAACATATTCATTACACCGACTTTTTCCTCGGGAAAACGTGTTCAAACCTAGAATTCACCTGTATTCACAAGTCATGTTCATTTCAGCACGGCATCGGTATACCATCAATGACAACGGTCCTACAAGAAGTGATTAAGCTTCTGCACTACGCTAAGGCTAAAGATCCGGTCATCGTGAGAGTTGGGACCTGCGGAGGACTGGGCGTCCCACCCGGGTCTGTCGTGGTCTCCACCTGGGGACTGAATGGAACACTGGAGAAGACTTATGACATTGTAAGATAAGATCTATTAAAATATATATTCAAAAAGGGTATTCTGAAGCATTTAAAGGGTTCGGCACGCAGGTCTCTGATGCTACAGGCGTCCATAGGCTGCGGCAACCGCTCTCCATCAAGTGGGCCGCATGCTTGTCTGCCAACTTGGTTGTATAAAAAAAAATATTGCTGGACAATTCACACAGCAACATCTAGCCCCGTGGTAAGCTCGAAGCTTGTGTTACGGGTGCTAGATTTCTGATATTACTTAATAGAATAAACATACATAGATAGATATATTTTATGATACATATATAACACCCAGACACCCGGAACAAATATCTGCAGATAGTACACATTTTTGATACTAATATATTATATTTTTTAATTTCAGCCGGTGCTAGGCAAAGTCCGAAAGCTGCCTTCTATCTTGGACAGGAGGTTGTGCGCAGAGCTGCAGTCTGTGGCCTCGGCAGACGACGACTTCCAGACGTACCTGGGAGGGACTATGGCCAGTGATGACTTTTATGGAGGTATTGTTGCTTCGTTAGAATAAAATTAACGTTTTTTTGACACAGAAAGTAAAATAATTCAAACATCAAAATAAATTTAGGGAATTAGAAAAATAAACAAAAAAAAAAGATTCGAAGGATACAGTGCTTCAAGCTACGTAATAATACTCTGACAACAAATATTTAATCCCGAGAGGGAATCGAACCCAAAACCTCTTTTGTTGCAGGCAGACCTTTGCCCGCTGCGCTACAGTGGTTGTCTGATCGGGTCATATCAATCAATCAATCATTTATTTTGATATAAAATAGTTTGCAATATAAATATGTACATGGCTCCTGAATAACTTAGCTACTCCAAACATGGTTTAATTATTTATGTCAAATTTTTTCGTCAAGGGGTACGGTAGACTCGATCGAAACCTTATATGAATAACAAAACATCCAATGAAATACATCCGCAAAATTAGGATTATGGAGAATTTCTCGCGAGCGAAGCCGGGTTTTCATCTATAACGCGCGCAGATAGAAAATTGATTTGAAAATGGCGGCGGGTACGCATGCGATTGACAAAACAAGGATAAAAGTATAGACAGCGATAGAGAGTGAGCGAGAACGCATGCGAGCGGACGCCATTTATAAATCAATTCTTTAAGTGCGCGGCTTTAGTAATGTAATATTTCAGGGCAAGGCAGACTGGACGGACCGTTCTGCGACTATTCCGATGCAGACAAGATGGCGTTCTTGGATCAGCTGATGCGCCTCGGCGTCAGGAACATAGAGATGGAGTGCACGGCGTTCGCGGCGTACAACGCGGCGGCGGGGCTGCGCGCGGCGGACGTCTGCGTTACCTTTGTCGACAGGCTGCTAGGCGATCAGGTAAATAGGTGATTTACTTTCCCACTGCTGGGACTTCTCTCTTTGTAAATGTGGTTCGAAAACGTTCCATGGTTAATCGAATTAACTGCTCTGATGGACGATTTTGTCAACGATAAAATGGACGCAGTGCGCGATACGTATTCCGCACAAAACCACTATTTTCGAAATAAAATTGCACTATATGGAAACGTTGTTCATATCTAGGGCTGCACGCTGCGACTAAATCCATGATCTTCGGAATGAAAGTCGGGTGTGCTACCATTTAGCCAACATGGCTCTCATTCTGAAGATCGTTGGATCCCGTGCAACGTAAATGGCGTGATTATATGTTGCTATAATAAATAATGAAGGATGTGCTTCCACTTATCCTATCCTACACGGGTTTTTTTATTCGTTTTTATAATTATACTGGTATAGAAATACACATTCGTATGCCAACATGCTGTCAATATAGGCCAATAAATGCTTTCGAAAAAATAATACCTAATTGTGAATATTTGCAGGTAACACCGAGCAAAGCCACATTAACCGAATGGCAGAAGCGACCGATGTTCCTGCTAGGACGTTACATCTCCAAATGCTTAAAGAAGACATGACATGGCTTAAACATTCCGGATAATACATAAGAAATATATACCACTACTTGTTAGGTCTCCCATAACATATGAATAAGCCCTATTGTTAAATAAATTAATTCTGTATCTTAAAAAAAGTAAATTAAATTATTAATTCTGTAAAGTTTTAGGATTCCCTATAGGTAAGTTTAGAATTGAATAGAATAAATTTATTTTTAGTTAAGCAAGTATATTTTAATACAACACATCTTTATCTTAAAAAAATGCTGTAATTCCTATTGACAAAAAAAAAGGAAATGTAATTGAGTATAATTTATTTAAAATCCAACCAAAACAGTAACAAAAACAGTCACCTATAGTTTTGTTAGACATACTGGCCAAAAACATGACTACAGCTATTATTATTCATTAAAACAAAAATTTAACTTTTACCTACAATTCATGACAAAAAGGTTTTCTAGCTGATGAAATCCATCTGCTTAAACAGCCAGGCTAGTTTAAGAGTTCATGGCCGCAATTTTGCTTGTATTCTCTCTTATTTCTATCATCACCAACAAGAAGAATAGCTGTAGCAAGACGGGCTGCATCCGCACGAGCAATCGGGCCAGTTGCAGTGGTACATGTATCCGCGACCGCAGCCTTTACCCGTCATCGGATACCCATCCTTATATCCGCTTTTGATGCCAGCTGTTCGGGCGTAGGGAGCCATTGCGGGGTTTGGGCACCAGCCACTATAACAAAGATTATTATTAGAAAATGCTATGAGAAATATTACAAGATCACAGCGTAACCTTAGTCCTGTATGTCCTTGTAGAACTATGAGAAGGACATAGGATGCTTTTCACAGCAGTGAAAAATATTATAACGCGGACAAAGTCGCGGGACGGAAAGCTAGATAGGTAAAAAAATATATATAATTAAAATAAGAAATAGGAATATGAGAGGTACTTACTCGAAAACCATGGTTCAGCGATTTAACAAGTCTTTAGCTCCAATACGAACACAGCCGTGATTTATGAAAAGTCCAATTTTAGTTGTAATGTAATATTTTTTTTAATTTTATTTTTTATAAGAAAAATGAAATGGTATTGATTTATATCATAATTTCAGGATTTCAGAAAAGTACCTATTTGTTTTGAAAAAATTACGTGATTGATATGAGAGATTTTGATAGGTTCTTTAAAATTTTGCCTTGTGATGTGTTCTTTATTTGAATTTAGATCTGTTATACCACTTGCACCAAGGAGTTTTTCGTACATCTAAAAATATGAATTATATTCAATGATTTTATATAGTATAGATTTGTTACAAGCACGCGCATTGTAAAGACTCAAGAAAAACCCAATTGTAACTTTTAGTTGTCAGTCTGCGTCGAGCACAATCACGAGCTTGACATGCCGCAGGTTATTGTGCCCTTGCTAAAACAAATTTAAAATGCCATCGTGTGTTTCGGAAGTGTACCAATTACGATGCTAAAGTAAACAAAACACAAGGAATCTCGTATCACATGCGAGTATGCAAAGATACTTATATTATTTATTTTTCCAAATAATTATAATAATTGAGGCGCTGACATAGATTAGTTAGTGTAGATGCGAATATTGATGCCGATGTAAATTCGATGTAAATGTAAATTCTGATCGAACATTCAACACATCAGGTACCTATTTTTAATCATCGCGTATATTTGATTAAATTTAAAACCATAATTCATAAATACACAAATATTCGTCTCCATTCCGCACATAAAAATAACCCCGAATTAAAAAAAAACTTTTAAAGAGACAGAAAAGAAATAAGTAAATTAAATCTTTTTGAAGGTATTTAGAAAGTGTATTTTACTAATTTATCATTAATTATTTCAATTTCAATAAATATGATTTACTTTTGTAAGGTGTTTTATTTCTTACCTATTACTGTACATTTCACTCAAGTGTCCACTCTACGAATATAAATGTTAATCTATGAACTAGTAAACATTTGACATCTTATGTCAGTTTTGGTTTCGCGGAACAGATTTCAAACTGCAATTACATGAAGGTAACATATCTATACTATATAAAATCATTGATTATATTATTTAGCCGCAATGTTTTTTAATCTATAGTATATGTTATGTTATGTTCTATAAATAAAAGAAGTCGTGTTAGTAACACTAGCCACAACCATAAATTAAATTAAACTTTTGTTAATTTTATTTATACGAACTGGCTAGCTAAACACCTGAAGATGGATTTAGGATTTAGACTTTTAACAGCGGGAAAATATTATAATTAGTCAGGGATCCGTAGTACATGGAAATCAAGTGATTACTAACAAGCTAATTTTTGGTGAGTATCTTCGTTTCGATGAGACGTCCAAAGATATCCTATACCCAACTCTCGATTGTGGTAGCTAACAGAGATATCAAGGATTAAAAAATTCAAGGATGTAAAAACGGGATAACAGACCACGAAATTTGTAGGACAATATGTTATATCTCAAGATAATTATCTAAATTATATAAAAACATGTTTGTCCTACAAAACCTATGGTTTGATCAAAGAGTCCGCCATTTCCAAAATGTGTCGAAAACGAGGTCAATTTAAATGATTACTATGATTACTAACCAGCTGATTTTTTGTTGTATACTTAATTAATATTTATAAAATCTAACGGACATATTGTCCGACAAATTTTGTGGTCCGTTATCCCGGTTTTACATCCTTGAATTTTTTAATCCTTGATATCTCTGTTAGCTACCACAATCGAGAGTTGCGTATAGGATATCTTTGGACGTCTCATCGAAACGAAGCTACTCACCAAAAATTAGCTTGTTAGTAATCACTTGATTTCCATGTACTACGGATCCCGGCCTAAATATCGTTAGTCAAGTAAAAATCAATATAAGGAAATGTGATAATTTATTGAAACAATGTTGGTCGTTCTTGTGAGCTGTAGAATGATTCGTAGATCTTATCCCAATTCAAACGATGATCGGTAGATCTCGTAAATAGACGGATTATTGGTAGATCTTGTGGTAGAAGGGGCAGATGCAGTTGTTCGGCGGCAGGTAATGGTGGCACCCTTCTTGCGTGGAGTACATGGCGCGACCGTCGCGCGGCCCGCAACGGATCCCGGCCCAGGCTGAGTACGCGTTGTATGACGGATTGTACCTGTCGACATGTAACAATAATAGCAATTATATTGACCATGGGTTCGTTTTCCGTCTCAGGATAACAATTTGAATGATCTGATAATATTTGTTCCGGGTGTCTGGATGTTCTATATGTATAGTAAAAAAAATCTATCTATGTATGTAGGTACCAATATTATATTAAGTAGGTATATCAGAAATCTAGCACCCATTACACAAGCTTCGAGCTTACCACGGAGCTAAATGTTGTTGTTTGAATTGTCCAGCAATATCTATTTATTTATATATGTACTAAATAATGTCGAATCGAAGTTTGTCTAAACATTTCTAAGTTTTAATTTTGTCGCGAAATAGTATTTCCTCACGTTAAAGAGTAGGGAAAACACAGATCCTTCCACACTCTCGCTTGCGTTTAAAAACAAATATTTTAAAATACTTACAGAACCATGTTGAAGTAAGGTGTGAAAAGTTATATCGTAAAGACTGAATTTAGATATTCAGCCAAAGCACCATATGAATTTAGTTTAGGTACCCAACAACTAAAATTTGTGAAAATAAACGTGTCCAAAAGTAAACGTCACGGTAATAAGCAACGATAAGCATTTTATATCTGTAGCGTTCTACCACGAAGGTTTAATATTTTAATAGAAGAACAATATCGGGACAAAGAAGGTTATAAAGACTGCCGGCCATACCGACCTCAAATTGTTCCAAAGTATTTTATTGGGTAAAAGGAGGTTATTAAATTATTTTAATTATTAAATACTTCAATTCTTTTCCATACATAAAAGGTCAGAGAAATCAGTTCCTATTTCTCTTAACATAAAAGACATAAACTCTTCTACTTTCAGTGTTAATATCTGGGAAATATGAAAGACACGGCAAATTGTCGTGTCGTAATTCGATACCATAATCGAATCGGGTAAAATCTAATCACCTATTAAACGCGTACTCTATCTTTAGGATATTGGCCAATCATTTTATATAGTAATGGCATGTTCTGAGAACTTAGAAAAGTTTGAATGATATTATGACATTCGCCAACCCGCACTTGACCAGCGTGGTGGATTATGGGCTAACCTCTATTGCCAAGAGAGAAGTCCCTGTGTCCCAGCAGTGGGAATGTAAATAGGATCCGTGTGCTCAGTCGTTTACAAGAGATTATCGATAATTAACATTTATCCAGAATGAATTATCACAATGACGTTATAGTCGACTCTTACTTTTAAATTTTATGAACAAAAATACGTAGCACTGCGCCGGTTCAACCCAAACCAAACAATAATAGCGCATAGAAACGTAACTGGAAGAAATAATATTCGTTATGCGGTGAAAGCTTGATGAGGTAATTTAGACATACAACGTAACTTGCATTTATAACATAATGAAAACCACAACATGAGATTAACCCGAGCTCATTATTATATGTGAATTAAGAATATTGGTAACGTCATTGTAAATGCGGCTAGCCCACAGAGCAGAATCAGATATAGAGTATCTTTGTATTCATTTATTTAGTATTGCAAAACGACGTATCCTCACAAAAGCTTTAGGCCCGCAGTTTCGTATCTATTCGTCACTACCGGTGACGTAGCCGGGCTCAGAGCTACGAAACGCGTCAGTACGCGCCGTAGTTTAACGCCGAAGCTACGCAGCTCTCTCGCTCCCTTCTGTTGAATTTCACTCCTATCCTTCACTAATCTTCTAATTTCTTCACTATTCTAAAACTTAAGTATTAATACAAACACTACAGCAATTTAATTTAGTGGTGTTGTGTCCGTTTTTAAAGATTTTCAGTGATAATTGTGCTTTTCACGGACATGTTTTTGTGTTGTGTGAATTTGCAATGAGATTTGGATTATCTTAGGATGACAAGTATGTATTACACAGTGTTTCATTTTATTATGATGTCGTCTACATTATGATAAAGAATCTGTTTCGTTTGAACTGAAAGCTTTCTAAGAACAAGGTGGTTCTGAAGGCATTTCTAAAATGAGGGCTTTATCTATTTTTGATCCAAGTTACATTACAAGGGATGCTGTAGTGACATGGTTATAATAATAAAGTATGTACTGTATTTTAAACGGTTCTTTATACAAAAGATAACATTTATACACACACAAAATATGTTACAAATAGTTTTTTATCCAATTACTCAAAATTGAGAAATGAAATGAGTTTTGGTTATATTCTTGAATCATACGACGAAATTAGGTATTTATTAAAAAAAAATACATTCTAATTATTCTTTTTTTATTGTCTTAATGAAGTCGCCGGAAAAGCTAATAAATTATGTAAACCTTATGTGTATTTAACCTAGTTAATAATAATGATAATTAATTATAGAGACTACTAATAGACTATTAATAGCTACCTACTTTAAAGAAACGAAATATTTTACTAATCTGGAATTATTATGTAAATGAAATAGAACGACCTAGAGTTTGCTCTAATCATAGGTTTATAATTAGGAATCAAATCTGTTTTGTGATTCTACATGTAATTTCTGTGGGCAAAAAGGTCTTAAATCTTCTTCTCTTTTTCTAATATATAAAAATAAGTCAGGTTTTTCTTCCTGAATTTCCTGATGCAGAAAAACAGAATGAACTCCAGAACGCACGAACCGATTTCCACAATTTTGCTTTCGTTGGAAAGGTCTCCTGCTGTGTTAGGTATAGCAAAAGAAATTGCGGGAAAGTGTAAAACGCGGGCGGAAAGGTAATCATATACAATTACTACTTTTTTGCGCGGGAAACTCAACTATATACATTACATATGTCACTACTTTATTTTACTAAATAGTTCAATTAGATTGTAAAGGAAATTAGCTATCATAGGTATTTATAGATTTAAATAGCATCAATTTCTTGATTAGAAATTCAACACCGCTAAGTTACGTGACACGGAACGCGCGGTATGCAGTTGCAATTGACAGGCGCGCTCCGCCAATCACGAGCCTCCGTCAAGCGACCAATGAGTGATAACTGATAACGCTGCGTCTGAGTTCAGCTATAGGATGCTCCTTTTTTGAAGTAAAAATAAGTGTTCATACATTTTAGGTAAAAAATAGATAAATAAGATTTTAGATATTATGTAAATAGTGTTTAAAACTTAAAATTAACCAACCACTGAGCCATTAGAGTAATTTGTCTCATCGGATCTGGAAACATTATTCCATCTAAATCGATGATATTAAATGATGGATGAATACAAATTCAATTGATGTTCACAACGCGGCCAAAAAAATAAATTGTATACATTTTCCAAATGGCCTATATTCGTGATGAGTTTTTTTATACATTTTATTATTTAACAGATGGTACCATTTTACCTGATTTACATAAGGTTGTTTTTTTACTTTTTGGTCTTTAAGTTTTACTTTTATAAAATGACATTTGTAAGACTTATGTAATTATTCCAAAGGAACTCAAATGATAGTTGGTACTGGAAGTACTGGACCTAATAAAAACTTCTAATTGGTCTCGTGTTTGTAAAGGGGTAATTGAATAGGGGGAATCGTAGTTTAGACAAGTTTAATGCTACAATCTGTGACGTAGTAGAATTACTTTGTAACTTATCGAATAAATATCTTGCAAATTGGTGTTCTTATAGTTAAGTTAGACAATATTCAAATAACAAAATAAACGATCATCACCCCAATTTACGTTCCCACTGCTGGGATACAGAGACTCTTGACGAGAATTATTACGCCTTGATTCACCACGCTGGCCAAGTGCGGGTTGGTGAAAGACACACAATGTCCTCAAGAAAGTTCTTAGAACATTCGGTTTCATAGAGGTTTGCGGCGAGGTTCGAACCCACGACCGCGGTACGAAAGCCAAGTGTGCTCCCACTTAGCCAAAAACAGGGATTTATATTTCTTCTGAATGCAACGAAAAATACGTACACTAAACAGGAAAACTCCCAAAAAATACCTTGCGTGATTTGTTCGGTCCCCATCCCTTCAAAACCCTCCGAATAATAATACAAATAAATTATTTCTTCTCGCCAGAACATCTAAATAAGTCTTTCGTAAATGTTTCCTTAAACACAGATAAAATATTTACCGCATATACCCTTGTATGTTGTTTACCTCGAAACCACTTTGTTAGTACAAAACTCAACACCTAAATAGGCTTATCCACACCTGGGTCTTTCGTCTCTTTTAATCTTCAGCTGTTTTGTATACCTGTCTCTGTTGAAGAACGTAATTTACGACTGTTTCGGCCCTTACAATGATTCGAGTGAGAGTTAGGAGCTGAGTATCGAATTTGAGGTCTGAAAAAGAGATAATAATATATTTTTTCTTTTGACTTTGCATTTGCGAGAATATTAAATCAAATAATAAACTGAAACTATTTTAATCTACTTATAGATGTTTGGTTGTTTGTTTGAAGAAAATTATTTTAACCAATAAAACGAGTCTTTGAGTCTTTAAGGCATTTTAGGTATTAGCGAATTTAAAACTTTTCAGCTTTATATTATAAGTTTAGATTAGTCGGTTTTTGTACCTTCCCGTGATAAAGATGGGTTAGAACTATTCTCAGGCCGGCAGTGTGTGGATTGTCCATAACAGTAAGCTTGTCAAAATTCCGGGACCAAATATTACCCTTGAGCCTTGTTCTGTTCATCGTAGATGTCTGTAGAATACTAATTAGTTCGGAAGTTGGACAATAAACAGCGGTGAAAATTCTAATTGATTTTCCAAAGAAATTGTGCGCAGCTTTTATGAATGGTGGAAGTGTTTGAATTTTAACGAAACAATCTCGCTTCAGTTTATACCTACTGAATTTGCCGAGTTTCTTTTGGTCTGTTTTCGTGAAAATTATCAGAGTTTGAAAATATATAAAATCAGGCATTGCGTCAATATATGAGATGTGAATAAGGACAATAATTAATTCGTTTATATAAAACAGATCTTTTAAAGACCCAACAATATTACTTACGCTAAATATTACCTGTTTTAGATATGACATTCATTATACGTATTATTTTCACTATCACTTTGAGAAACTTTCGTATTTTATAGCATTAGAGACGTGATTTTATTATCCAGCGCTGCACAAAGAAATAAAACTGTTCCGTGCCTAATTAGCTTGCCCGACGACTTAATTAGGTTTTCTCGTAAAACAACAGCAAATTATGATGAATTGTGATAACGGACCAACAAAAGATTTCTAAATAGGATTAGCTTGAAAATGGTATGACGGTAAAATGCTTTTAGGATTATTTAATAAAAAAAGTGGACAAATTATGTAATGTTATTTTGCGAATTGTTTCTTTTGAGTAAAACAAAATGTTTATTTCTCTTCTAATTCTAAGCTTGCGGTAAGCAAGCGTAATTATTGAAAAAAGTGTCATAATGCGATAGAATAATAATAAAAAACAACTTTAATCCTACTCTTTATTTTAATAGAACTAATTAATTGAATGATATTTGTAGTACCATACTAAGGATTTTATAAACTTATAGCACCAGGCTATAATAACCCATAAAGATATCTAAACACGCCTTAAGCGTAGCTCTTACCTACTAAAAAATGCTAAGAATATTATTTCTGCATACCATTTTAACCATTCTTTATAGAACATAAAATGTAAATTCGCGTGCGGTGTAGCATTTTCGTAGCGCCGTAGCAGACTTGTAGCATTTTTCGTAGCTTCGTAGCAATTTTGTAGGCCTAATGAGTTCATCGACCGACTTGCAACATTTGGCAAGTGTCCGGATGAAGTCATAAACACTTGTTAGAAAGAGAAAGATATAATTAGATTGTGCGTGAGATAAAATGAAATGGATGTATTAGGTTTTTGATATGGTACGGTTTAGAAAATGGTAGCGTAGAATAAGATTTAAAAAAATGTTACCATACATAAGTCCCAAAGAGACACGATAAAATACCTATAGCAAGTAGGTTGTGGATTACTATTATATGGATTACTAGCCGACCTACTGACACATGAGGTAGTTTATATAAATAAACCTTCCACGATAAGTGTAATTATGTCTAACACTGAAAAAAAAAATCGGGCCAGCGGTTTCTAAGTAAACAATAAAATAAATCGTCAGCTTTATATTAGTATAGATTGCAATTTTAAGTAAAGATTTATCTATATTTGAACATGAAACGGGTAACATACCATGATTTAATTGTTTTTGATTTAATTGTTTTTGTGTTGAAAGATTTATCTTACGTTTTATTTGCCATCATTATTTATAACTAAAGCATATACAAATGTTCTGCTGGCATTGTAACTGTAATATTCATATCAGACATATCACGTCAAACCCTATTCAGATGAAAGGGTATTCCACATCTCAGAAGGCGCGCCTCAAGGCCTTTCATTCTTTAAAGTCTGACCTGTATAGGGCCTATTCACTTCAAAGCAGGTAGACTTTAACAAAAAACAGATATCTACTCGTACATATATAAAATAAAGTTGTGTTAGTTACACTATTTATAACTCAAGAACGGCATCTTAGGTAGGTACTAGCCATGACCATTATAATAACCCCAGTCACTTCATATTGTAAGGTTTTGGGAGATTTGGTATACTAACAACCAGGAGATTAACATAGGCTACTTTTTGACGAAAACACCATGAAAATTATTCTCTATTTTCACTAAAAATAATTAACGAAAACGAAAACGGGGGGAAAACATAATTAACGGAAGTTCCAAAATACTCGACAATGTCAACTAAAAATATTGCAATATTAAACACGCGTTCACAAGGGAAATATAGAATTTACATGGAACACAGCAATATGTTGAAAACACACCTGTGAGACACAGTGCAATTACGATAGCTTGTACACACTGACTCATTAGTGAATATGTAACTATTAGGCAGGGATCCGTAGTACATGAAAATCAAGTGATTACTAACAAGCTAATTTTTGGTGAGTAGCTTCGTTTCGATGAGACGTCCAAAGATATCCTATACCCAACTCTCGATTGTGGTAGCTAACAGAGATATCAAGGATAAAAAAATTCAAGGATGTAAAACCGGGATAACGGACCACGAAATTTGTCGGACAATATGTCCGTTAGATTTTATATATATTAATTAAGTATACAACAAAAAATCAGCTGGTTAGTAATCATAGTAATCATTTAAATTGACCTCGTTTTCGACACATTTTGGAAATGGCGGACTCTTTGATCAAACCATAGGTTTTGTAGGACAAACATGTTTTTATATAATTTAGATAATTATCTTGAGATATAACATATTGTCCGACAAATTTCGTGGTCCGTTATCCCGGTTTTACATCCTTGAATTTTTTAATCCTTGATATCTCTGTTAGCTACCACAATCGAGAGTTGGGTATAGGATATCTTTGGACGTCTCATCGAAACGAAGCTACTCACCAAAAATTAGCTTGTTAGTAATCACTTGATTTTCATGTACTACGGATCCCTGCCTATATTATTTTCGTTCATTCAATTAGATATGTAGATCTTGTCACGATTATCCATGTTACATATATTGGTAGCAATATAACATGGATAATCGTGACATTACTTACCAGGGATATACCAATGAGTATTTTCATTGAATTATGAAATAAGGTAGATCGCAAGGTTGGATCCCAAAAAATATTAAGTACTACTATTTTACTACTATTTTATTTGACTTGGTTGCATTGATGTAGATGTTTCAATATCCTACATCGTGAAACGTTCAAATGCTGCACAACAATACAACTAAATACAAATACAAAAAAAAGTTTTGGAACGCCCAAGAGTAAAGTTTTGAGGTACCTACTATTCTACTATTATTTGGCCAACACCACACGACAATTAAATCAATATCAGATATTAAAAGGGATAATTTCGTCATTGGAAATTGATTTTGAAAGCGTTTCCTTCAAATTATTGAATGTAATAATTAATAGCTACGCTGTACCATTGATTTCGAACAAATTTCGAAGTAACATTGGTTTATTCATTGATATTATTCCACGAAATATCGACGGTAGTCTGTAAATTAGCTGATTATAATATATTTCCAGCGACTGTCGCGTTCCTTGTATAAATTAAATAAAGTCGGTAATTTAGGAGTTTCTAGAAAGTTCTGCTGGTAACAAAATAGTAAGGTTTATGAATGAGAGTCGAAGTTTAATACTAACTATGTAGACTCAAAGTATTTTACGAATAGATTCTGATTTCTATATCTGTAGTATCTGAGTAAATAATATTGATTGAGTGTTAAAGAAACAAACGTTTAGCGCTTTAACTAAAAGGATGGGTCCCCCATAGAAGATAAGCATTGAGGTAATAACACGAGATTATAAATCTAACTAAATATTGCTGGACAAATCACACAACGTCTAACCCCGTGGTAAGCTCGAAGCCGGTGCACTACACCTACCTATAGATATACCTATAGATAGTTTTTTATCATACGTATAGAACACCGAACACCAAATGATTAATATAAATAATAGTAGTATTTAAAATATTCAGAATTCGGTCAGTCTATTCTATGTTATGACAGGTAACATTTATTAGCTGGACAGTGGCCAGAGGCAACTTGTCCATCAACTTAGCAAATTGAATCAGCTTTGTCTGTTTGGGATTAAATTGGTTTAACCCTCTACTAGGCCGGGATCCGTAGTACATGAAAATCAAGTGATTACTAACAAGCTAATTTTTGGTGAGTAGCTTCGTTTCGATGAGACGTCCAAAGATATCCTATACCCAACTCTCGATTGTGGTAGCTATCAGAGATATCAAGGATTAAAAAATTCAAGGATGTAAAACCGGGATAACGGACCACGAAATTTGTCGGACAATATGTCCGTTAGATTTTATAAATATTAATTAAGTATACAACAAAAAATCAGCTGGTTAGTAATCATAGTAATCATTTAAATTGATCTCGTTTTCGACACATTTTGGAAATGGCGGACTCTTTGATCAAACCATAGGTTTTGTAGGACAAACATGTTTTTATATAATTTAGATAATTATCTTGAGATATAACATATTGTCCTACAAATTTCGTGGTCCGTTATCCCAGTTTTACATCCTTGAATTTTTTAATCCTTGATATCTCTGTTAGCTACCACAATCGAGAGTTGGGTATAGGATATCTTTGGACGTCTCATCGAAACGAAGCTACTCACCAAAAATTAGCTTGTTAGTAATCACTTGATTTCCATGTACTACGGATCCCTGACTATACGGATTTGAATATAATTGACATCAGAGTGTCAAGCTTATCTTATACCAACTAGATAGTGAGAAAGTTAACGTAAATTATTAAATTAGGCGTTTGTTTGGCTAAAATAATTTGACGACCTTTGTGGCGCAGCGGGGGGTTTGCCTGCGACGTAAGTGGTTGTGGGTTCATATAGGGTATCCATTTATGAATGTATATTATAATAAGTATGTATATCAGAAATCTAACACCCGTTACACAAGCTCGAGCTCGAGCTTACCACGGGGCTAGATGTTGATGTGTGAACTGTTTATCAATATTTTTTTATTCTACATTTTAAGGGTTCGTTTAGCTATGATGATCACTCTAAACTTTAAGGATGAAAATGAGTACTTTAATCCTCCAAAAACAGTTGATTCTAAGCTTCATTAATTTCCTTTTCACAATGGAACTTTGTTCAACATTTATTGTTGTGTTCATTTAGTTAATTCACAATAGATCAAACAGAGAGAGCGAGCTCAAAGTCATTGAAAGTCTGTATCGACATTTCCAATGTTCAATGATTTTCCAATTCAGAAATTGGGGCTTTTGTGCAACTTTGTCAATTTTGTTACGAACCGTCGGAGCTTTTATTTGTTTGCCAAAACATGTCAATGTGGATTTAAATTCTAAATGTAATAAATACTTTATGATTTTTGTATTGATACAAGATGAAAAGGTGTTCGTACGAAAAGGTAGTCCAAAATAAAAGGATTGCGATTGCGATAGATTCTTTTAATTACTTATCCCCGATTATATACAGATTACTGACAAAAGCAAATCAGCAGAATCCGACGTATATTAAGAGGTTAATCCCGGATTATGTCCGTCTATAAAACAGAATTACGCTTATGAAAGGGTCTACCCTTTTGAATGTGTTCGAACAACAACAAAACTTCGATATTAAAAGGCGTGATTCGACGCGCTTGTGCCTAGAACACGACCCTTGAATAAATATTTCGTTTTGGATACAAAAATACAAAAATGTTTACTGTAGAAACTTTTCTTCTGAATTCTATTTAGAAAAATAAAGGTTGAGGGTCAAGTGTCGATTATAAAGGAAATAAATACGAGTACATATATGAGCTAGTCAAAACTAACTCGTCGACAACGTTTTTTTTTTCAAAAATTTATCTAAGAATTCGTTTGGGCTGAAAATTGGTAGAAAAGGACAAAGATACTATTTACAGCGGGAAAATATTAGTTGGGCGGAGAGCTATAACTATTAGGTTATAAAAAATACACAAAATAAAAGTTGGAACGCAGTACGACATTTTTATTATTTAGGACATTCTGACAGGCGACGAGAATCTTTAATTTTTTTTAAATGAAAGCAAAGGCCAAAAATAGATTGATCCGTCGAGAGCTAGATAAATCTCGGTCATGAAACCTGCCCGTGAATAATAAAGGCACGATCTTCCCCCGCTATCTTCCGCTATCACAATAAGATCAGTCGAGGAGCCAGTGGGGATTAACTTACGTCATATACCTAAGCGCTTAGGAAAGCGGAAAAGGCAAATTTAGAATATTTTATATATTACACTTTCGAAACCAACGCCATTTGCACTGTACGATGACGATATTATGCACAAAATGGTGAGAATGTGAAAGTGGTGAAAGATTGTTAAAATTGAGACTATTGTGATGCATGTGGATTAATTACTTACTATTAGCTTATATATGTTTCATTGAAAATTTACCATAAATATCCGGAGATCTAATTGTAACGAGTAACATATAACAAATAATCGATGAGATTTAATGATAACAAGTTAAGTAAAATAAATAATAATTATTGATGGACAATTCACACAACGGCATTTGCTAGCCCGAACAACTAGTAAACGTTTGTCAACTTTTTTTGTCGTAAAAAGCGCACATCAAACTCTCGTTCTATAAACGACGCCATGCAAATAACGAGTCATTTCGTTAAAACGCTGATAGAAGTCGTGGATATAAAGCTTTATTGGTTGACAATATGAAATGCTATGTTATTTGATTAGCCAAAATCTAAGGTGAGGTGTTATTACTATTTAAAAGTATTTTATTTTTTAGTACTTTGAAAAGTTTATAGAACATTGTGTCAATCACCAATCCGCACTCTTGCCAAGACAAGTCTCTGTGTCCCCAGCAGAAGGAACATAAATAGGAGTGATGATAATGATTACGAATGCCAAGCCTCCTGGTAAGAGTGGTGATAAACTAATTCCACAAAATACATTATATGTAGTTCTATTGTGAAGATCTGTGGCTATCGCCATAGAATTAATAATGGGTTTAATGAACGTGATGAGTGGGACCGGAGTTAAATTATTTGGCTTAAAGTTACTTAAGCTGGGACTAGAGTAATTAAGTCACCTGACCCTTTGACCGAAATGAAGCACTAAACACATTACATTTCTCCGCAAACAACATATTATGAGTCAAGTTCACAGTTGACCAGTTGAAAACTAAATCTCAAAAGACATCAATAAGTAACAATTTAAATATAGAAAAATTAGAAGCCCTTCCTTCTATAAACATTATTAAAAATCAGAAAATACTACATACTTTCTTATATATTATGAATAGGTTAGAAATAAAATAAATAAATATTGCTGGACACTTCAGACAGCAACATCTAGAGCCCCGTGGTAAGCTCGACGCTCGGGTGCTAGATTTCTATAATATACTCGTACATACTGATATTCGTGACTACAATCCTATTAAAAATGAACCCTTCAATTTACTAAAACGTACCACTATGGAGTGATTATATCACAAATAAAGTAATATAGGAAGTGAATGATATCGTCATAGCTCATGTTAATTATTCATTGCCAAGGGTTTTTGTTTTAGCTATGGGCCGAAAATAGATAAAATATCGGGGGAACGATTTGTAAAAATAGGAAGTTTTCGTTGAAAATTGATTTCGATTCGATGTGTCCGAAGGCAAAATCTAATATAACAAGGGAAGTCGCGGGGTGGAATGCTAGTTAGGTAAGTATATAAAAAGAGAACATTTTGAAAATTTAGAGAAAAATTTTGCTCTTCATTCGAGTCAATCGAGACTCGAACCCGCGCCTGAAACATAAATCTGTAGATAAGATTTCGTATTTATTTTGTATAATAGTTCCATTAATCAAGTTTTATCATATCATGATAAAACTAAGCCTTCATGTTTGAGGTAGAGCGACAAGTTGGTTGAATCCTATAGAACAACACACAAAACCAGCATAAATAGCAATTTTATATGACATTTATGTCCATTTTGTGAACCCATATTACCACAAGATTTTTGACTTAAAATATTTAAATTATATTTACAGACAGAAAGCAAAGTTCCCAGAATGTTAATGTCTTTTGTTGAATGGCAATGCTAAATAAGATCAAAGCCAAAATAAGAGCCAGAGTGCTTATCACCTATGGACTCAATTAGAAGCTAAAAAATATTTTTCTCATGTAAAATTTAGAGTGATTTGTCAATACGTTATATGTAGCTCATCCTTTATCCAGCCGGGAACAATGGTCGCACCATATCTGCAGATAACAGCCTATTGTTCAAGGGGAATCTCTCCCACTAATGTCCCCGTTTCATATCTAGTTATCTAGGCTAGGTAATACAACACAATACAAAATTCTTTATTGTTACACTACATTACAAAAGATACATAAAAAATACACATATAAATATAGTGAAACGATGGGCAGCCTTTTCGCTACTAACGAATAATAAATTAATAAAATAAATAATAGTAATGGTAATTTTAATATGGATATTTTAAATGTTTTGTAAAGGATATGATTGAAGGTAATAATTTGTAAACTACGCCTTATTAATCGAAGTGTTTATGTGAATTTTCCAGCATTACATTATTCATCGACCCATTCAAGCTATATGATTTTTCGTAGATGGCACATGTTGCTACAATTACCAATAATATAATGAAATAAATTAAAAACCATTACTTCAAAAATCTCTTTTTAATACCTTCGAGAAAATGATGCCAGTTTAATGGTGGAACCCTAAAAAGTAAAGAGATACCTATCTACAATATGAGCTAACTAAGCTTAAACGAAAATCAATAAATACCAAAGTAAAGTATCAGGCATGCGTTTGAACCCAGATTCCCTTCCGCAGCTTACAGAATCTAACCAATGGAGTAACAGATAGCATCTTCCTTATCTACATGATCGCCGCTCGCATGTAGTTACTCTTTACTTCAACTAATATGATGTAAAATTTTTATTACGTTTATACGAAATTGTGCTTTTGAGATTATTCTTTGATTCTACTGAATATATTTTGAAAAATATTTACCTAATAGAAGGCTATTGTTATTTGTGCGTATTATACATTTTATATTTCTTGCGGAAAGTGTTATTTTACCGCAGCATAATTAATTCATTTACGCGGATAAAGCCGCTTGTTTGATGATAGTGTTGTGTTCATGTTTACATTAACCACATGAAGGACTTATAAATAAATGAAATAAATGAGTTCATGAGTATCGACGATGATTAATGAACGTGTCTACATTGTTTTGTTTTGTGTTACAACACTCTGCATACTGACTCCATTTGGTTGAATACTCAGATGCAGAGATTCGAGCTTCCAGTTCACGTAGCATTAACGTAAATTCAAACGTGAGAAATTACGTGAAAACGTAAACATTTTTTCACGGGACTACCTTTACGCTGAACGATTTTGATTGGAATAGCATTTCGTTAAGCAATCGGAATTACTTATAGAAATTACCGTTTTAGAAGTTATTTAACGCAAAAAAATAATTCGGTTGACATTGTTATCTTTCGATTCAACTATTATGTTATGAAAGACCAACCAACATAAACTTTATAATACATAATATGTATCTATTTGAATAAATAGGTGCATTTATATTTCAGCATGTTCTCACGTACTGTACTCATTGCAGACGAAATATAAACACGATACTTGTACCACATACAAGCATGAATTCAGAATTCACTGAAAATATGTTCCTATTTTTAAAATAAGTAAATGTTTCCTACCAACCGCAAAACATAACATAACATAACTTTAATTCATAGAAAATGACACGCAAAGTTAACTCTCACTAACACAAGCGTAAATGGAATACATTTGTTGGTTTTGTGAAAAATAAATGAAAAGCGATTTCAAGTTTCTTCGTAATGCGCTCTGTAGTATACCGAAGTTTTTTTTTACTTAAACTTTGAGAATAACGTAGATCATCCAAACATTTCCACTTATAACACATATAACTTATATTTGCAGATCGTAGAATTGTTTGACCCAAGGCGAGAATCTAACCCGCAACCTCTTGTGTGGGTGAAAGGCAGACCTTCGCCAGCTGCACCACAGCGGTCGTCAATGTCTCTCGTGATAATAAATTTTGCTAGACAATTCACTCCGCGTGGGTGGAACTATTCTTAGGCCGGTACCACATGGCACTCTTCTCATATAAATATTTAATCAAACGATCCAATACCCATAGTGACCCATTTACGCAAGAGGCGTCGAGCCACATCACGCTCCGAAAACCCGTAACTCTTACCTAAGCTTATTTATTACATTCCATTTCACGTCCCAAGTTTTTATGAAGTTTCTGCCCACCCCAAAAATTTGGATCTGGAAATTTGTTCCGAGTGTCTGGGTGTTATATGTGTATAGTAAAAATATCTATCTATGTAATCATTATTATATTAAGTAGGTATATCAGAAATTCAGCACCCGTAACAGTAAAAATATCTATCTATGTAATCATTAATATATTAATATATCAGAAATTCAGCACCCGTAATACAAGCCTCGAGCTTACCACAGGGCTTGATGTTGCTGTGTGAATTGTCCAGCAATATTAATTTATTCTTATAGAGTACCTGTACCTATAGTCTTTGGAAGTATATTCCACCACTTCATATTGGTTGCTGCAGTATTTGAGAGATTAGTCTATGGAAGGATATCCCTCCCCAAATTGTTTAAAGAGTTTCTGAACAATAATTTCTGTTATCCTCAGGCGCTGTGAGCTGATCAGTTCGTCAGTCTGCCGCGCGGCCGCTCAATGATCTCCTGCGTGCGCTGCGACAGCTGACATGAGTTGAACCACGTCATGTCCACCAAGAAGCACTCGCCACAGCCGAAACAAAGTCAGTATTACAAATTTGAAATTGTAGGTTTTTTTGAAACTTTATCACATAAGTGATTTCAAAGCGGCAAAGAAAAGGTTGGTTTTTTCAGTAGTGCTTACTAGCTCATCTCTGCACGGGAATTTCAAACAAACTAAGGGATTTACATACATATTCAAATTCATATCATTTATTGTCACACATGAGACACATAGGTATAAAATGTAAATACAAAATTACCTAATATAGTGTACAAGGTATGACTCATTGAATGCTAATTGAAATACTAACCTAACCTAACGCAGGTTGTGTCTACTGCGATAAACCGCCTAATAAGCCTGGTGATTATGAAATCACCAAAAACATGTAATGCGTTCCACTGAGGAAATTGGTTGTACAAATACAAAAACACTTTACTGTACACCAAAACAAACAAAACTTACAAACTGCAACACAAAAATCAAGGAAAATAGGCAGCCTTATCGCTATAGAGCGATCTTTTTCAGACAACCAAAAACAAAGGAAATAAATAAAAAAAAAGTTGTAATGATGAGCTTTGCCAACGTTGGAAAAACCCTGCTGTGATAAAAGGTTTTAGTGTCGTCATAGCCCAGATTTTACCGAATTGCCTAAGAAGTATTCTACGGTTAATGGTGCAAAAAGCTCGACCACAAAAAGTTAGCAACTTCTCAATTACGAAGTAGCGTGACGCCAACCCTTTGAGAGTTATGATTCTTGAACACGCAACACGCAGAATAAAGCATAATTGATTTTCATATTAATAATTCCTTCATCATCAGTGACAGCCGGGTTTACCCACTACTGGTATAAGCTACCATCTACTATGCTACGTTACGTTTAAAAAATTATACGTAGCATAAGCACACCTATTTACGTTCCCTCCCTCTGCTGGGACACAGGGACTAGTCTCTTAACGAGAGAGATGAGGCCATTATTAACTACGCTGGTCATGTGCGGGTTTTATGCCACATGTCCCTCAAACTCTTTAGTTTTATTCATCAAATTATACCTAACGTAACGCAAATTGTAGCGAGGCATTTTTAACTGTCAAAGCATTCAATTTGAATCAATTTGAGCGACACGTATCAAATGGAACCTTTTTAGCAAAACTCTCAAAACTGGTGATTAAATATTCATGAGCTAGACCGAAATTTACAAGATTAGCGCTACAGAGGATTGTAATTTATGAGATAACGCTACAGATGTCGCTTCATTCGCTAATGTAGGTCGTGGCTGGAATAATGCTCCCAAGGGGTTTTATAATTTACGATACCGCCCGTATTCCGGATGTCGGGCATTCGATTTAATAATTTAAGATACGTACAGGACAACTACACACAACTAGCCTTAACTGTCGTATATTCCACAGAACTAAATATTAAGAATTATTTATATTTTATTATAAATTTATATTATTCTTTTTTATCTATATCAGGATATATCAGTTAGTTAAGATGGCACTTGAATAGTGCCGAAATATTGGGAAACTCACAAACGTTAAAATCATCGTAATGTTAACCGTTTCATGTTCTAACATAAATAATGATTTTTTTGAGGACGGCTAGAATCAGCTAGATGCTATACCTTCAAAATCTGCATGAAAAACTTTGAAAAACAAAACAGGATATTATTTACCTGTGAAATAGTCGTTTACATGTCGTGTCGGTATGTGTAACGGACCCTAATGAAAACCAACCGGATTATAATATCTCCGATGAGCGCTTTTAATGTCTTACCTAATTTATAGACAAATTATGTTGCTCTCTTTAAAATTAATATAAATTTTATATTAACATTCCACGCATTACTTTAGTTTTTACCCGTTAAAATTATGGTAAAAGTTGGGGTAGTAATATTATTCTTAGGCCTATCAAATAATGATTAATAATAGCAGAAATCCAAATTTAATCAGAAAATAATAATTAATCAATTATTATGATAAAGTCATTTTCATTAATGTTGGTTTATGTTAATAACTTCAATATTTTCTCGAGAATTAATCGAAGTCTCACAATAAAGACTGAAAGCGTGTCTGCATGTATGAATAATACATTTTTCATAATGGTATTGCAGATAAATTGTATATCATTTGGACAGCATATTTTATTATTGTAGGCAGCCTGACATTTATAACTATCTTAAACGTATAACTTGTTTTCTCGATTATAAAACACATGGAAATTGCGCGTAATAATATTTGCTGGACAATAGATTAATAATAAGTACCTACATAAAATCGAAGCTTGTGTTACGGATGCTAGATTTCTGAATATACTTATAATTATACATACCTACATATATATATTTATTATCCACATATGTATTACACCCAAATAATAAACCTTAATATTAACCGTTATATCGTGAATAGCGCTTTGTATCATTGTATGACCAAATACAGAATCTCATTATAAGTTGTTTCATTCGCGGGCCTCGTAAAGTTGAGTTGCATTTCTGTTGTAAAAGATCCTTATTCTAGTTACCATTGCAGCTTACAGTTAAAAAAAACAAAGTCTACGAATTGAGAAATTATAAACTTATTCATCTGTTATTAAGATCTCAGGATCTATGTAACGCGGGCAAAGCAGTAGGCGGACACTAGTATAGAATGTAATTTATTATGTATATACTCGTATTATTATACTAAATAATAATCTGTAAGGGTCGGTCATGGAGTAAGTTCGTTTGTTTTCATAGATATTGTGTTTAAAGATACAATATATGATACAAAAACTATAGGCCGGGATCCGTAGTACATGGAAATCAAGTGATTACTAACAAGCTAATTTTTGGTGAGTAGCTTCGTTTCGATGAGACGACTAAAAATATCCTATACCCAAATCTCGATTGTGGTAGCTAACAGAGATATCACGGATTAAAAAAATCAAGGATGTAAAACCGGGATAACGGACCACGAAATTTGTCGGACAATATGTCCGTTAGATTTTATATATATTAATTAAGTATACAACAAAAAATCAGCTGGTTAGTAATCATAGTAATCATTTAAATTGACCTCGTTTTCGATACATTTTCGAAATGGCGGACTCTTTGATCTAACCATAGGTTTTGTAGGACAAACATGTTTTTATATAATTTAGATAATTATCTTGAGATATAACATAATGTCCTACAAATTTCGTGGTCCGTTATCCCAGTTTTACATCCTTGATTTTTTAAATCCTTGATATCTCTGTTAGCTACCACAATCGAGAGTTGGGTATAGGATATCTTTGGACGTCTCATCGAAACGAAGCTACTCACCAAAAATTAGCTTGTTAGTAATCACTTGATTTCCATGTACTACGGATCCCTGACTACTATTTTGACGATGATTAGACATTTTTCTGTATGTATGTTTTTTTTTTATTCATTAATAAAGGGTTTTTTCGCACACGCGAATATGACAATACTATAGATTCCTCCACAGTAAATTAGAAAATAGTAGTATTCTATGGACGACCACACAACTTAACAAGGTATATACCTAAGCGTCATCAAATATTTTTATTTATCATAATAAGGTCAACGACCGATATCTTGCCCCTGTCACGTTACACTCATTACATATTCTAGCAAGAGCCGACGAAATATTCACGTCCTCGCGTCCAAATATATACATATACAGAAAAACTACGGGTTGATTGATGGTCGAATCCTGAAATGGGAAGATTGGACTGCAGACAAACTGAGAGCTTTTTGATTGTTTGGTTGAACGCTAACCTCGAAGACTATTGGTACAGTTATTCCTTCAATTAAAAAAGCTCGTGTTTTAGATAGCACAGTAACCGAGGTAAGGTATACTGTATACAAATAAAGAAGTATATTATGCAAATTGATATTAATTGCTTACTGACCTGAATTACCTATGAAGTGTGTTCTTACCTTATGGAAACTGAAGAAGTCATCATCAACAAAAGAGAGTTCATTTTGTTCATTGGTTAAATGAAGCGCTGTTCATGACAATCATCAGATTCAAAGAAACGTTTTCTAATAATAACGAAACTACCCTCACGTTAACAGCAATTTCCGGGTCGAGTGTCAGACGGAGCGCAAAAAAATTTTTAATAAATAATAAAAAAAATAGAAATTGTAAAATAAATAAAACATAAACGAATCGACATAATTTATCATATTTGTACTTGAATTACCTATGAAGTGTGTCCTTACCTTATGGAAACTGAAGAAGTCATCATCAACAAAAGAGAGTTCATTTTGTTCATTGGTTAAATGAAGCGCTGTTCATGACAATCATTAGATTGACCTTGTGTGCTAGCGAAAATTGGCACACTATATAAATAATGAATAAAATACAAAAGGATTCATGATAATGTCATATGTCGACCAGCCGTCTTATTACAAAAGCGTATATTTAATGTAATGTTGTATATCAGCATATTCGATTTAGTAGCGAGATGCCTACTATCGCACTTAGCCGACTTTTACAAATTTTCACACAATAGGTTGCATAACGACAACTTAATGAAACCTCAGTATAACTAATCGCACCACGCCTACTTTTTTTATTTTTTTACTGAAAAGTAGCAGCTTGCCATATTTTTTTCTCATCGTTTCGAAAATATCATGATGCCTATTTTTGTACAGTCTATTTCGTAAGTGCAAGGAGGTAAACAAAATATTTAAAATAAAATAATAATGTCGTCATGTCATAAATTATGAATTATGTCATTTAATTCCAGCGATCGAGTAAATGTAACGAACAAAATGAATAATAATTTTATAAAATACTAGTTGACCCGCCCGCGGCTTCGCCCGCTTTCTATAGTTTTCTCACCTTTAAAACCTTCCCTGGACTACTAAGAACATTTCAAGACCAAAACCAACAAAATCGGCCCGACCGTTCCCGAGATTTAGCGAGACTAACGAACGGCGATTTATTTTTATTTATAAAGATATTCAGTATCAAATATCAAATGTTTGATAGTAACTATATAGGTACACCGCCACTCCATGATTCAATAGTTCCTATCCATCCAAAGGTTGCCTGGAAGAGATCGCTGTTAGCGATAAGGCCGCCTATTGTACATTTAGTTTAGTTTGTGTTCTTATATATGTATTGTTTTAAAGTGTGCAATAAAGTTATTATCTATCTATCTATATTCATAACTGTGACGTTGTTCTAATTAAAAATACTAAGGTAAATACGTACATACAATATATGTACAATGTATGTATTAAATTTACACCAAGTACGAAACTTGGTGTAAATTTAAGATAAGCCACACACCTAGTTAGTTATTTTTCTTATATTAATCGGTGGGCGTTGCGATCTGCGACAAGTTTTATACTTCTGCAGGTCGCATCACTGCCTATTTCGTTATTTGCCTCAATTATATTCCTTAATAAAGACTTTTTATGTTTATGTAATCAGTATTAATAATTATGTTTGTAACAGGGTTCTTGGTCATTGTGGCGTGGCGGACATAGTCAGTTTCTGTTAGATAGAATTCAAATAAAAACGACATACCTTCGGTACAATTACAGTTTTGTGTTTGATTGTACATTCAGTAGGCAACACAAGTAAACAATATACCGATAGAAATGAAAGTAGGCATTATGCGACCATATGGTCTATTTAGAATAATGTTTGACGAAACGCAATTTTCGGCATAGTGCGATCACTTGTATGGAAATTTCAGAATGTTGTCCTTGCGCTACATATTGCAAGTAAAAATTAAAAAATGAACTAAGTGCGATAGTAGGCATCTCGCTACTAAATCGCATATTCTCTGAATTATCCCACATTTTGTTTCACCGACATGAATAATACATTTTTTCTATCTCCATTTCTCTTTGTTTTGTTCTTATCTCGCACGTTTCATTTCACGTCATATTTTTTCAAAGGTACTAGGACAATGTTTTTTTTTGCTTTTTGATAACAGTCATTTTAAAATAGAACGAACAACATACCTAAATCAGTAAAAAACATTACGGCCAGCTACAATGCACTGGTCTCTCCAACAGAACCCATTTTAATTTACAGGTCAATTAGATAATAATTATTCAAATAATGGTAAGTAGCATACTTGATCAAATCCTCAATCATTTAAAATATAAAAAAATATGTATAAACGGACAAACGGACGGAGTTTGTCCGTGAACATGGCGCTTGCAACAGTGTCGAAATATCGGAAAACTCAAAAACATTTAAATCATGGTATGTTACCCGTTTCATCTTCAAACTCGTAGTTAAAAACCATGATAGCTTAAAAAGTTATACCATAAATTTTGTCAAAGTATCAGCAGATTCAATGAAAAACGTCTCTAAATGTAACCTATCTAAGTTTATCAAACCCATTGTAAACTACAAAGCCATCGAGGACCCCTGTCGTGATAAAAGCCGGGTTATGGAGTATCATGTTCATAACTTGGAGTACAATGTAAAATGTTATCCGGGCTTAGCTATATTTATGTGGAAACCTCAACGAGGCTATTTTTTTTTCCGGGGAGGAAACTATACCTACCTAGTAGTTTTACTACCTATGAATATTTTATGTTTTTCCATAGTGTATAGAGCGCCCGGTCGCCATGCGATCGAGTCAATTTATAATACGTTAACACTCGTACAAGAACCTTTTGGTCCCAACAACCTTTTGTTAACAATCTATTTTGCCTTTCCTTTCGTTTACAATCATTTTTAATTCGTATATTTCTTTTTCTAAACCTGAAAGAAACTCTCAAACTTTACGCAATTGATAGCCCTCTTCACAAACTCATACTTTTTTTAATTTCAGGCGTATAATTGTATCTACCTATCTCTAGTCTATTTCAACCTAGAACATAACATTTTATTTTGTTTTTAATAGTAATTTGAACACGCGAAGTAGCGTGCTTGATAAATTGTGTACAAAAAGTCCTTGTTTACAATGAAAAATGTAAAGTTAGCTACTGTTTCTGTAGCGAACAAGTTTTCGGCATGATAGGACAGTATTTACAGGTTTAACATAATAAGTTTTTTGTTTACACGTTTTTGTACACGTTTTTTTTAGTTTTTTGTGTTAGCAAGCATCCTTAAAACATTATTAATAAATTAGCTACCCCAGAAAAGGATAGGTACAAAATCACTAAACATTTTAGTTGTATTTTGGAGTTTCTAAAACTTTACATTAAAAATGCGAAAATGACTTACACTTCCACGCGATTAACTTTGCCGATAAAATTTGGCATGCATAGTTTAAATGTTTAAAGTTTGCAAATTTTCGCAGAAATCTATGAAAACATCTTGATAACATCTTGAGTTTGTTCCAGAACGTTCAGATGCGCTAAGCGGGCGACTGTCCAAATCCGCCTCTGAGCTGTCTTGCTCCGCTCCGAGCTCGCCGCCGCCTCGCGCCCGCTCCGCTCACCACCACGCTCCGCTCTCCGTCGTGCATCGGACGCAGCACTTCTTCACCAATCTCAAGGTAAACATTACAAACAATTACAAAAATACAATACAATACAACAATACAAAATTATTTATTTTTTCACCACATTTACCAATAAATACACCTATGTTATGTAAACTATGTATTAAAATAATATATATCGCATTTCAGGACTACATTATATTTTAACCGACCTACGAGTAACAAACCATTAATTACACATGTAATTAACATCCGTTAATTACAGCCAAAATACATCAAGCCTCGTCGAGATCTTTGTCTAGTATGTTCTTTTGTTAACTTTCAGTAAACGTTATAGTGAGGTTAATATTTAGGTTGCAAACAGCAAGTGAAACAAACTTTGCTAAAGACGCCCTACATTACTTTCATCAAAAGCCAAAGGGTTTGTTGTGAATGCTTTTGAAATGCCTTTAGAAGCCTTTCTCTCTTAACAAGGCATAATTTCCTGAATGAAAACAACGTTGTTCAGATTTTAATTGTTCTTTTATTGTCTTTGGTGTCATAATTAGTTTTGTCATTCAAAGTAGCATTACTGTGAGAATTAAGAGGACCCTGCCTGACTTCTGTTGATGGATTTTAGTTGTAAGATTATATTTTACATAAAGTTATAGTTAGTAGTGAGTATTTTTAAGACTATTAGATGTAGGTAAGTAGGTACTAACTTTCTTAAAAAAGTTAAGCTCGCTTATTACCAGTATGAGATGGCTGTAAACTTTAATCACATGAGGTTAAAAACATATCAATGTAAGTCGTAGAGCTGTGGGTTGGTTATCTAGGTTAATGACTGTTTCGCACTAAAACGTGTGGAGATGAGTTTAAAAGGTTTATCTACTGGTGCGTACAAATTGGAATTTCATATAAAAGGCATCTCTACTCAACAGTAACTGCGTTATTATAAGTAAGTTTTTCAAGTAAACTTCACAAATCCAAAAGGCAAAACTTTTGTAACAAAAAAAATAGTATATTAGTAAAGATAATGTATTAAACAAATTTCTTTTTTCCCCAGAGTCGATGGCAACGCAGCAGGAGTCGAGAAAGATGCCACGGCAACCAGTTCTCACTAGCAACAGGAGTGGACAGCAGCGGCACAGACTACCAGAGCTCAGAGCACAGCACGCCCGCCAACTCGCCGCGGCACCGCGTCACACGAGGTAGGTACTCCTCAACAGCAATAGGAGTCAACAGCAACTCACCACCTCACCAGCAATAAGAGTCAACATGCACTCATTAGCAATAGGAGTCAACACCACCAGCCACTCGCTAGCAATAGGAGTCAACCCCAACAGCCACTCGCTAGCAATAGTAGTCAACACCACCAGCCACTCGCTAGCAATAGGAGTCAACCCCAACAGCCACTCAATAGCAATATGGGTCAACAGCCACTCACTAGCAATAGGAGTCAACAGCCACTCACTAGCAATAGGAGTCAACAGCAATAGGAGAAAGGGCAATGAGACTTAATATTAGGATATACCTTTAAAATGCTAAAAAATAATAAACATAATTTCTTAAACAAAAATAAATATTATAAATAAATAATAAAAAGCAGCAAACTACTCTTTCTATAAGCTAGGTATCAAGACTGTTACTCATTTCCAATACCTCTTCATTAATTTCTCGTTAACGCTTCTAATTAATCCTTCAACCATCGCTTTTAAATAGAATCCATTTTGTTCGTCCTATTCAAACATTGCCCTGAGCCAGGCTCAATCATTGAGTCGAAACATTGTGAAGTTGAGGCTTTTACTTATAAATGCGGACTTCACAACTTTGAAGCAATTTAAAATTTATAGCTTACCCAGATTTAAAGAACCACTTGAAAGTTATCGTTGAACTTTTTAATTAGGTAATTAACGGAACAGTTTGCGGTTTTTACGAAAATTTGTCAAAAACTGCCGAGTGTGGAAATAATAATTGAGTAGGTAATACCTACTCAACCTATATGTATACCTACTCAACACTAAACGAAAACGATCAAGATTTTCAATAAAATTATTTTGATATAAATAATGAATATATTTTGACATATTTTGACACGACAATAGAACCGTCCCTTTTTGTGCCACAAAAGCTTTGTTACTTTAAATTAATTAATAATACCTAAGTTGTACGGCAGGCAGAAATCTATCCTAATCAAGTAAAACTAACTTTGAACTGAAGTTGGCTACACAACATATTGTACTAGCAGAACATTACTTGCCCTAAACTTTCAGGTAAGGTTAAAGTCAAGGATACATTAGGGGACAAATTGAGCAACATGTTGCAAAACGTGTTAACCCGTAGACTGTGCCGAAGTAAATGTCGCGGATATGTATGTGTAGGTCTCACTAGTGTGTATTGAAATGTTGCAAAAGGCTCGTTGCGTATGCGACTACACTCGGCAACTAATGGGGCGACAATGACGCGAGATTTTGCGGGACACTATGCAACGTTTCAGCGCCATATCGTGGGGCAATTTGTCTCCTAGTGTATCCGTAGCTTAGAACCTTCGCGATAAACTTGCCTTGGGTGGGTCTCTCTCGGAACAAAGTTAAATTACTGGAAAGGAACTAGATTTACTTACAAGAGTTAAGTACCTAATCACTACGTAGTATTAATTCACTGTGCAGACAGTGTGTGCACAGTGAATTTAATTTTTTTTTGTGCTTCAATACCATATATAGGTACCCTATGAGTTAATCCAGAGTGTCAAATAAGGTACATATACGATTACCATTGTTTAAATTATATGTCATTAGTACAAGCCCGTATAAATATTTAAAAATGTTAGCTTTTGTTAGAGTTTAAAAGCGTGACAACCGGTCGATGACCTCAGAGATATCACAAATTATTGCACGCATTTACACAATCCACAAATTATTTCCAACACGAAACTACAATTTGCGTGACTATACAGAATTACCTATGTACTTTCCGACCACTTGACATTGCATCCCATAAAGGTATCACTAGCGCCACCTATAGCGAAACTTTGTAAACAAAAGATTGTGAATAACGCCATCTGTTAAAATACTTTGAAAGCTTTTTCAGCGGTCGTGTGCTTTGAAAGCTTTTGCGGGTTTATCGCGGTTTTGTCGTTAAGCTTTGAGCTTAACTATGTAGCTTTCAGAGTAGAAGCGAGATGGCATTGAATAAATTTAAGTTTAATTTCAGGGTATGTCAGCTAGTAGGCTACAAAAATGTGAGACTGCTAATAGCACAAATATAAAGATAATACGCAAGAAAAATTAAACATAAACACAGAATAACAAAGATTTGAATCTTTGTTATTCTGTTTTTTTTTCCAGATTCTGTTATTTAGCCTTAATGGTTAGTGGTTTTTACACTAGGCAAGTCATTTTATTACATTATACATAACATATTATGTAATGTAACATGTATATGTGTAATAAAAATATTATAAACACAATATACAGAATAATTTACGCACACATAATTTGTAAACATTATATTATTATAGCTAGCAGTAGTCAATACGAAAGTGTATATAAGCAAATAAATTATCTGACAGGATGCGATTACTCGTGGATTCATATTTGGTGATTATTGTTACCGAATATTGCGTAGGTTTGAAACAATGATAATAAGTCAGGGACATGATCATAATTGCTTAATTCTCTTTTAATAATCTGTTAGTATATATCATGTTATGGAGGAAAATATACAGTTATATTTTAAGTGAAAATAGAAGGACCCAAAATTAATTTCCAGTTTATCCAGTGATCGGAATCGTGGAAACTGTTTTCTGTAGCGAAAACCGTAATATGTGATTTTCTATTGTTTAGTGTAAACAAAGTGTTTAACTAAAATGCGTGGTTATATAAAACTGTTGTGGATGAGTAAGCAATCCTTCGACGTCGGTAACAGAGTTATTGACGAAATTAAAAAAACCCGTAAGTTCGTTTTTTCATCATTTATTCTAAATACAAAACGTCTTGCCGTAGCACTTTTAAACATCGTAACGTAAAAGATAATTAATCTGACTAACCTTTTCGTCGACAACCCCTACGATGTAGAGTTTCGTAGCAATTTCGTAGACCTTTCGTAGCATCGTAGCGTTTAGGTTACCTGTAACTGCTACGATGATTCTAAAGGTCTACCAATATAAATTTTACCGAAATCTAATTTATTGATAAACAACTTTTTACCCTATAACCTCACACAATTAGTTAACTTTGGAAGTTGTAATAAGGTGATATCAAAGTCTCCTTTATTTACAAATTCCAAATACGAAAATGTTTGCTGCACTTAAATGAAGCAAGTAAGTAGTAATTTAAATAAATAAATATTGCCGGATAATTAGCCAAGTAACGTCTAGCCCCGTGGTAAGCTCGAAGCTTGTGTTTTGATAATTAGTAGTCGGATATCGTTTTACTTTTTTTCTATCGATACTTTAGACTTTAGGACATCTCTAGTTCCTTTTGCACGCTTAAGTTCTTTTAAGACCTCTCATTAGACTTTTAGTTTCTTTATTTTTAGTGTACAGTATGTCTTGTTAGTTAAATAAACATTAGTGATGTAACTTATAATTGGGTCTATTTTACTGATAAATTTTATCTAAAAATATAGGATGCTTCAGTGTTTATCTAATGGATTTTACGATAAGAGAATTGTGCCATTGTACTGTTTATAAAACAGGGTTGTTGATTTTGCCTTATAACATTAATTGTTATTTATACAGATTTTATTCGTCAATATTCCAAAAAAACTTATGTCATTGACATTATAGCATAATAAAATGAGAAAAAATGAAATAAAGAAATAAGAATCAATGAAGTTTCTAACACACTGTTATTATGTCCGTTGTGTTTTTGAAATGCATTTTTGCTTTTATGATTTAAAATCCTTAACGAGAGAGATTAGGGCTAAATTCATCACGCTGGCCAAGGGCGGGTTGGTAAATGACACATGCCCTTTGGACTTTTCAAAGTTCTTAGAACATACCAGTTTTCTCACGATGTTCGCTTTCACCGTTAGAGCACGAGTTTACAAAGCGCACATACATTTCAAAGAGGTGCGCGGCGGGGTTTTAACCTAAGACTTTTGGAATAAATGTCGAGTGTGCTCCCACTTAGCCAACACGACTCAGTAGATACTATGATACTATTCCAGTATAAAACATCATTACGTTTTCCAGAACCTATCAACCTATCCAATATAGATCAGTGACTATAACAGATCTCTGATCGAGATAACATTATCGATTTTGCATATAAAGCGAATTCAGTCAAATAAGCGTCAAACCTTGAAATTAAGTAGCAGTTTATTCGAAATCTATTTATAATATATCTTTTACAAACATAATGTAAAATTTTCCTAAGTTATTTAATTATGTTTAAACCAAGATTAAATTTGATGATTTTGAAAAAATAAATGGGGAAAATATCGAACGGAAAAAAACAATCGTAATGTTTTTCAGCTGTTTACGAAACTATTTATTTTCTTTTATGTTTTTTTTTCAATTACGTACCTATTAATTTCGTGTAATAACAAAAATACTTTATCGACAAAAACTTTTAACGAACCTTCATTGTCCCATCTCTTACGACATATTCAAGCCAGTATTGGCTGAGACACCGCGCTAACACGACGCGTTCTTAATTCGAATTTCCCGTCGCGTATTAACCGCGTTTTTTATATCACGGAGGCAAAGTTACTATATGCTTTCTGCCATTGAATACATTCATTTTGAGACTATGGCATTTGTGATAATTGGGGACAAAGTGGTCAAAGTGGGGATGTGACTTGGTGAATAAATCTGGTATCATGTCTGGCTAAGCTTGAGCTATTTACAGAATAGGTTTTGCTAACGTTTCCTGAAAAACTTCAATAAAAATCAATTGATGAAAGAGGAGTTCCAATTTCGTTTAGTGGCTTTGTTCCATTTATACTCATGCGATGCCGGCATATAAAGCTTTTATAAGTCCTTCAAAAGTTAGATATTTAGTATTGTAATTTTCGGGCTCATCGTAACCATATTACGTCCAAATACGGGGCATGAGTCTCCCTGATAAAGTCCAAGGGGATTTAGACGGATTAGTAATAGACAGTTATTAAATATGGGACGAAAGCTGACCATATTCTAGTCATCATTATCGCCCCTATATACGTTCCCACTGCTGGGATACAGGGATGTCTCTTGTGAAGATACATAGACTCCTTTGCATCGCGCAGTCGGGTAAAAACAGCCCTCTGGTAAGCCCGAAGCATGTGTTACCGGTGCTAGATATCTAATAATACTTTATAGAGAAAACATAATATATACGAGTAGATTTGTTTTTATTATAACTAAAAATAGTTGATAAAACAAATTTCCACCACCAAAAGAAAGGTCAGCCGTCGATCGTCACAAACATGTTGAGTTCTCATAAATTATTCATCAAATAGGTGTAGTCATAGCTGAAAAACTGTCTCTGAAATATTCAACCTGTAACACAACACGACTTTGCCTGCGTTTCATTGAATTTTCCGCGGTAAAGCCTATGTGTTATTCTGATGTTTTAACTTTTATAGCCCCCTCTTGCTTTTTTTTATTTTTCTGTAGGTTTTTAGAGAAAGAGTTACAAACATCCTTTCTCATTTATAAAATTATGCTCCCGCCCGCGGCTTCGCCCGCGTGGAAATAAAAAGTAGCCTATGTTCTGTCTCAGGGTCTAAAGATTGTCTGTACCAAATTTCATCAAAATCGGTTCAGAGGTTTAGGCGGGAAAGCGTAACAGACAGACAGACAGACAGAAAGACAGACAGACAGAGTTACTTTCGCATTTATAATATTAGTAAGGATTAATTGCTCTTTCATTTCATTTCATTAGTAATTGTAAATATACCTACCGAAAATATACACATTTCATTTGTAGTTATGTATTAATTCAGTATTTATTTTTTATAATATATCACACTCTTTCATACTTTTCAGCTATAAGTTTGATGCGGTACATCTGGTTATAACAAGACAGAAAGTGATTATAAAAATTGTTTGGTACCTAGTCTGGTAGAATAGATTTTGGAGGTTAGATCAATCTAGTCTAGCAATTCTACTCGTTATAATTGGCACTACTAGAGGTGATGTAACTCCTTAACTAGGAGTAATAAGACGTATTCGTCTTATAATAAGAGTGTGTTAACGGCTTAAGAATGTATAACATATACACAAAAAATTGCGTTTATAATTTAAGTTGACGTCCTACGATCCTTGCTCCTCGAAACCCGAAAAAAACACCTAAGACACGTATTAGGGTTAACAAAAATATTTATGATTACTCACATTGAAGGTACAAAACTGATTACAGCAATTCCCGAAGAACTGACGTATGTAAGTATAGATAATTCTAAAAGAAATGGTATACAAAGAAATCTTATTAAGTCTTCTACACAACTGCACATTATTCATTTCACACAAAAGATGTCGATTACGTCATATTCCTAGAGAGGTACAGTCAGCAAAACAATGTTATCTAGTGTATAGGTTTGGATCTGATATAAAACAACAGTGTCTACTCAATTTAAGTAAAAGCCAGTGCTTTGCCTAATTATCTTATGTAATTATCGATCTAAACATTTTGGCTTATTTTTGAAAAAAGTAGATTACGTACTTTTAATTACCCAAATTGATCACCTTTTTTACCTGATTTAGACATTGGTCAGAAGAATTAAAGCTAACTAACTTAACTAACACCTATTTTAAAATAAACAGTAGGTTCCTAGGTTTAAATAGTTGTAAAAATAGTTTAAAATAGATTAAAAGTATTTTAAAACTATCCGTCTTCCTAGTAGAACACATTAAATGTCTTATGACCACCCCACAGCTGAGAAATGTTCATGTCGTACTACTACTTGTACCTAAAGTGTTATTTCCCAAAGAGAAATAAAACCTACCATTAGTTTATGTTACAGAGTAAATTGACCTACGAAAATTACTTTAGGGCTTTGGGTGGACGAAACAACACGACAACCTTGGATGTAGTTGTAGATAGACGCCATTTTGCCTCATCTGTTTGAGTCTTACAACTCCCACAGAATATGAAAGACGGCTGTATACTGAGAAGCGAATGTTGAAATGCATATATGGAACTCCATAATATTGATACAATTATAAATGAGTTCTTTAGAGATTGCAAGTGTGTCATATCTAATGAAACTCATGTGACGAGAAGATCGTTAAGTATGAGATAATGAGAGTATGTCAAGAGAGGTAGGTCAAAAAAATATGGATGGACTGTGTGAAGGATGACACGTTCAAGCAAGGAGTTAGTGTAGATAACTGACAGAGGAAAATGCAATGAAAGAGCATGTGCCAACCCTACATACTGTGGTAAAAGGGCAAGAAGATGATGAACTCGCATAGAATATTTAATTTTAACCAGCATAAGCCTACTTAAGCACTCCTACCTTACCTATTTACATTCCCATTGCTGGGATACAGGGATTTCTCTCTTTACGAGAGATAGTATACAGCACCACGCGTAATATTTTCATGTCTCAATCGGCCACGAATTATTCAGGGCAGGCAACGTAATTTGAAGCTCCAATAAAAGCCAGAACTTTCACGGGAATTATTCGTTTTGTTTGTTTGATCCAAACTGCGGTTTCCGAACAAATATTTGCGCGAAGAAACGGAGAAAAAATAAGAAAACCTTGTAAAGGATCGTGACTTGGAATATGCCAATTACAATTTCTAGCAATCTCTTGTCTTGTGGATAATATCTGTACTAATAATAAAAAATAAGTAAGGATCGACCATGGAGTAAGTTAGTTTTTTTTCAGAGTTTTTGCGCTCAATATATGATACTGATAATTATATGATAATTTGACCATATTTCGATTTCATTCTGTATGTTTGTTCCTCCATAACTCTTAAACCAATGATCCGAATTTAATGTTATTTGGTAGACAAACATTTAGACGTCTGGGATACAGAATAGGATAATTTAAATTCTTGCTCCAGTTATGCCAAGACGTGGCCCCTATACACACACAACTACGAGTATACCTATAATAACATTTACATATAATTCTTCTTAATAAACTCGACAACAGACATCACTGTTTATATATTTTTTTAATAGTAAGTACTTACATGAAACGATGAAACGTGTGTTACCCCGAACCAACGGAGGCTAAAGTAGGACAATAAGCACATAGAGTAGCCTCGCCGCAAATGGATTGGAGAGCCCTCAAGCTCGCGAGGTTTATATTTGTTCTTGAATAATTCACCAGTACCCTGTTTCCTGTAGCTAAGGTACGTATTGTTTAGCAATTGTATTTGTTTTCATAATAGAAGGATTTTTTTACGACCGGACCGTTTTTTAGTCTACTGGTTATAATTAAGACACTGATTAAATATTTATACATTTCACTTTATAAATATTTTTAATCTTTAAAATATGAGTAATACCTACTCGCTTTAGACAACATTAATCTTTTATACATTTCACTTTATAAATATTTTTAATTTTTAAAATATGAATATGCTTACAAACCTTCCTATGCATACTAGTAATACCTACTCGCTTTAGACAACATTAATCTTTCACATTTTTTTCTTTCATTATTTATGTTGGTTCGAAATTGCAAATGCATGCCGTTATGTTTTATTTATATTCATGATGTAATGATGATGTCTGTAAAAATCCCTCTCATCTTGTTGGTCCACAGCTGAGTAAGCACAGAGACTTGAAGCCATAGTGACCTTGGGCCTTATCACTGTAAGGTCGAGGTCGACTGAGCAATCAAGAGGATCTGAGAGCTCTGAAATATAGGCCGGGAGATGGCGATTTTTTTAGCAAAAGCAAAAACTAACATAAATGCATATTAGTTTTTAACAATTCGTTAAAGTTTGTATATATTGTCTCATCTTTGAATCTTTTAGCGACGGACATTTTTAAGAAATTGATTCGATGGTATAGTAAAACCATTCTAAAAATGAACTTTCCTCCACAAAACCGTGATGATTTCAACGTGTGAGAGGAAATACAGAAAAACAGAATACACAGAAAAAAAAAATTCAGAATTCGGTGGAGGGGCGTTCATTTTAGAAATGGTTTTACTATACCTATCATAGGATAGTAATTTAATCGTGATACTATTTCATGACAATAAATAATAATAATAAATAAACGGTTATAACCTATATATATAGGTAATCGTTTGATTTTTAAATTCGAAGACCTATCTAGGTTTTATAAGAATACTTACTACTTTTTGAAATGTTTTTCTTAATAAGTTGAGCTTAGTGTAATACTTGATATTATACAATCTGTTGCTAATGTACGAAATATACAAATCGTAGATTATTGGCTTCAACTGAGCAGGACACTGGGTGCCTAAAACATTATCTATTAGTTGCATTTGGCCCCAGTCCAAGCTCATTCTGCTTAACTTCAAAACTTAACCGTCTGTACTTATATTCAAGAAATTAATTTCCCTACCATTTTATGTCCCAAAAAGTATATTGTAATCGATATCCTCGTTTCGTACCGTTACAGTACCTAATTAACTACGGAACAAAGTAACCGGAAGACGGGTACCTAGCAGCGTCGTCCTAACGTCGTGTCAACGATTATCAAAACACCATAAAATCAAGCTATTGTCGTTATAAAATGTTATATTGTTTTATCAGCACGCTCCTTGACTATACAGAGACTTCTGGCTTTTCGGTTGATTGGAATGGTTTTATACTTTATAGGTTGTATATTGAATGAGTTGATCATTGTATTGCTTTCGTAGTCGTTTGTTATGGGTAATTTAACCGAATGTAGGTTGAATGTATGTTTTGGAAATAATTGGTTTAGGTCGTCCGGTGCTCATAGATAGATAGATAAAAACTTTATTGCACACTTAAATAAACAAAACAATATACAGGATAAAAAAAACCTACCTTTGCATCAGATCTCATGTTTCATGTTGTGTTCTCATGTTGTTTGTATGATCTAATACAGTCTGTTCATCATTTTATCCCACTACTGGGCACTGCTTTGGGGGGTTTGGTGTAATCACCACGCTTACCTAGCGGGCAATGGGTGCAGTCCACAAAAGACACTAACGTCCTCTCACTCGTCACTCCGTCGGTATATAGTTTATTAGACCAGTACTATTCTTATATCAGCACCACACAGCTTTAAAATTAAAATGCACAAGTTTAAATTAGTCTTTAATCGTATTTACTTAAACAGAATTCTTGGTTCTAACAGAGCGTTTGGTTACAAAGTGCTTAGGTAGATTGGAGTTTAGCTTTAGTGATTTAGTAGGAGACATAGTCTGTGTTTTGTCTAGAATTCACTTAAAAAAAGTAATTTAGCTAATTTCCAAATGAGTTGTCTTAAAAACTTTGCAATCATCTACTTAAAATAATTCGAAAATTACACCACTAAATTTCTGCCCTAAGTGAATTTACAAATAGCATAGCTTGCTTTTAATATTGTGTATGTGCCTAAGATAGTTCTTAGGTGCACTATCTAAGACCTAAGACACCCATTTCTAGGACACTGACCTTAGGAGATCGATCTTACTTGGGTTGTGTAACCTAGCGGAGATTTCAAGGTACCTGCTGTTGAATACAACCTACTAGATTCCCACGGGGCTAGATGTTGTTCTGTGAATTGTCCGGCAATATTTATTTATTAATTTTTTTATTTATCTCCAACCCGTCTTGTAAGTGTGGTGATTAAAACTAATCTCCTTATATCTATATATAATTGTTTATAATCCTACTTCATCAATACATAGTATAAAACAAAGTCTTAACCACGGCAAAAAATGGTGAGATAGTATTTAGTACCAGAGAAGTATAATAGGTTTGTTATAATTTTGTTATATATGTCTATGTATGTATGCTTACTCTATTAAGTATATCAGAAATCTAGCTTCTTTTTATTTAAAGGAAATGAATCTAGCACCCGAAACACAAGCTAAGAGCTTATCACGGGGCTAGATGTCGCTGTGTGAATTGTCCAGCAATATACTATCTTACCAAACTAAATCACTCTACAAGCAGTAAACAATTTCTAAGTAAAACCTATCTCCAAAGTTCAGACGGAGGCCAATAGTCTGCTGTCGGAAATCAAACTATTTCAGTAAAGGTCACAAGAGGTCAGAGGTCATGAATATTGTGGCCGTTTATTTGGACAGTTTATAGAAATTCTATGAAAGGCGAAAAGCTTCATCATAATTAAAATTTTTTGCTAATTAGCATGGTGTCAGAAAATTTTATATATGATCCGATTTTTATTAAATTGGTAGTATATCTACCAATTTAATCTTATCTTTTATCTACCATTTAGAGGTCTGGGACACAGGATAGGCTATTTAAATTCTTGCTCCAGTTATGATAAGACGTGGCCCCCATACAAACGCGGACGTAGTAGAATAAGTTTGAATAAGTTTACTGTGAGTTCTGTGTCACAGAACTAATATAATTACTAAGCATGTTGTTTGTAGTACATAAGTGTGATGCTACGTAATTTAAGACGACTGATTTCAAAATTATTTCTTTAAAATAGCCAGCGGAAACCATCATGGCCGTTGAGGTTAGCAGGGTAGACAAATTACCTCAGTTCAATGTTACTTCATTATTGAATGGGTTTGCGAGCCCTTTAATAAAATATTGGGTTTCGCTTTTCAAGGGTAGCTTTGCTTTGCTTGTATTTATAACGAGGTGAAACTCGGAATCTTTTTATGGGTTTGCTGGAGGATTTTATTCTTGTTATTTGGGGCTTGTCTGTTGATGAGTTTTTTTTAATATTATAAAGATCTTTTTCCGTAGGAATATATAGCCGATGGTATAAAAAATATGCCTTTATTATATGTTTTACGGTTCCGGGCGGTCATCGCAAAATTGTTTTGCATTAGAACTAGATACATTATGCTTAGTAATACATAAATTAACATGAATAATAAAAATTACAATAAATCAGGGGGATAATAAAAGTGGTCATTTTTGCATAAAGGAATATAAAATAAACAATCAACCTACCTAACTCTTAAATTTCGGAAATTCGAGGGTAAAGTTTGTAGCGTCTGTTGTACAAGCAAGTTTTGATGAGTTATCTCCGTTGGCTTACGAGTTCATTGGTAAAAGTTTTAAGTGGTAATCAACACTTAAATATCTACAATTAAATAAGGGTAATCGAATTTGAGAACTAAATTATGAATAAGTGTACTCAATTTACTGACAAACGAAATTTACTGAAAATATTTTCCATTTTGGTGTTATTCAGGAATAGAAATTTAGATTGCGTGAAAAACAATGGCTCTATATTTTTGAATTTTGTTTCGATAAAATGTAACACCACAATACATGGTTTATTTATGTAGTTGAACAACAAACTAACAGCGGTGTTTGCGGTAGGAAGTTCCATTTGCACCTAACGGTCCGCGAACTAAACGGCTCCATAACTAAATGTTGAATGAAATCTTTCCAATGGCAAGCAGAGCTATTGAAAACGATTTTGCGATTAATCAAATAAGTCATTATACCCCATATTACGTCTTATTATCCATAATCCTATTGGGTACATGTTACACCAATAAAACCCATTATAATATCTAGGAATATAAGCATCACGTACAGTATACACGTTAATTAGTCGTTTTGACACAGGGTTGGTATTACCACGCCGTGTTGGCTAAGTGGGAACACACTTGACTTTCATTCCAAAGGTCGTGGGAAAAGCCTTAAGCCTCGCCGGGCAACTCTGATTTTTCTTGAAAAATTATGTATCTGGTTGGAAACTATATTGTATGGACATTCGCATTCACCAATCCGCATTTAGCCAGCGCGGTGAATTGAAGTCTAATCAAGACAAAAAAATATATATAGGTGTTATTATATCTAATTTTAAACTAAGGAAAGAGCGGCTGTGTCATATAACAAACGAGTCCACCCACACACGTTTATTCATGAAAACTTGAATTTACTGTAATGCTTCAGCAATTTGAAACAAAGCTAATTTATATGGAGATTGTGAAAGGTGGGAGGTGGGCTGGTTGAAATAATAATGGACAAACATTGGCTCTTGGGTATTAGCTACCTATAAGCTACTGCTAAACATTAGTAACAGTACAAAATCCTTTATAGCAACACCAAACGTTCTAGATACATCTATAAATATACAATTGATAACCATAAATGGCTCCTGAAACACTTAATACACTTACCTATGCTTAGGAGCCTGTATAATAAAACTGTTTTGTAATATAGTCTTATGTCGAAAACGAAATAATTACAAGATTACAACGTAACTTAAGTGAGTCAATTACTATAAAAAAGTAATTTATTTTAAAGGAAGGAAGGATTACTAAACAACTGGAAATATCAAACTTACTCAGGTGCTTATTCCACTTTATCGCGTACCTACGTTCTAGTTTATTAGTATTCAATGTACGGATCTCTCCTGAAACTTTTAGATAACGTGTTTCCTCTCAATGCGCCCTGAAGCGCTTGAGCTAGAACAGCTTTAGTGCCGTAATAATCTGACAAAGACTATTCAGATACCGTTAATCTGAATGATCTAAATGCCGTCTCATAGGAACGTTTAATTCGACACAAATTTATTTAAAAAACAATTTCTAATAATTTAGAAAACTTAAGTGAGAGTCAATCACTATAAAATAACAAATAGTAATTTCCTAGTGAATTGAATTGTATTTAAAAAGAGTCTTTTTTAATGATTCTGATATGGAGCTTTGCACAGATTCTTTAGTATTATTTTTGCTACGTTCCATAGATTTCTTGGAAACCCTGAACTTTCTGGCTGAAAACCAAAGAAATGTCACGCAGAAAATGCAGTTTCCAACGATATATGGAAAAGGGAAATATACGTTCGTAAACGTCTTTTGGTTAAACAACACAAGCAAATAAATAGGTATAATGCATACAAGAAAATATTCTACTTTCCTAAGCTTTGCTCCTTCCTCGGTCACTATATCTTAGAAAATCCAAGAAATATGATAAAAAAAGGTAAAAAGTAAATTAAAAAGTGCCAAAAGTAAAAAGTAGATACAGTTATCTAGTTGGTTTTCAGACAATACCAAACTTAATTTTAGGAAACCCTTAAAACAGCGGTAACCGTGAAAATGACAACGCAATTCAAACTTTATCGCGTTGGAATAACGGCTTTTGTGATTGGGGAGATAAGGGCATCGCGGCCATTTTAAAATACATAAATTGAATTGTAGCCTTCCTAAAGTTCTCATACTGATACCAGGCTATAAATTTAAAAGTCTGAATGTTACAACGAATTCGAAAAGAACATAATTTTAATAACTTCTGTAGCTCTGAGATTTAGATTTTGGGATCACGAGTTTTAGATCTCGTTTTGAATAATTGTTTAGGTATCGTTTAAATTGTTTAATGCGTTTGTCGTTGAAATTCTTGATTAAGTAGGTAAAGACAAAATGCGAATACCTAAATTACGGGATCTCATAAATCAAACCATTTTTCTACTTTATCTATATTTTACTTAAATTAAGAAGCTGGAGAGTTAGAACGCAAAAGGTTACTAACTAAGGATATAGGCCCAAAATCAAGAGGTTAGTTAGTAGGTTAAGTATATAAAGCCTTACCTTAAGGCCATTTGATTGATTTCAAAGATTTTCATTATAATAACTGTGTAAAATTTTCCACTAAAGTGCATTAACCGCCGTCGCGAGGCCATAAAAGTGTTATTACTGTATGTAGCTATGTAGGTATATTCTATTCCGCGTTGCACTAGCACTATTTTTTTATTAGATTTCCGCTTTCATACTTTTATAGCTGGCTGTAGAGTGTCGGTCTTGGAAAGTGGTGACTACTTTTACTTGATTATAAGAAATAGTATAGGAAAAATTACAATTGAAAATTGGAGCTAAATTATGGTACATTATGTTACGATAACCAACTAAAACGAAATATCTAAAATATAAAATGTCCCCATTTATTTCCCAGTTTAAAACAGGCCAGAGACATAAAACTTTTGTAGTTTTGAAACAACAGCAGTTAAAACTAGAGGTTTTTATTTCGTCTAAATTTATCATGCCCCTGGCACAGATTAAATAATTCGAGAACGCCCCGGGGTGTGTGATGCCTAGTCCTCCCTAATCGGTTGTTTGGGCTGAGTTTAATTAAATTCACTAATTAAAAAAGTATTTTAAACTAAGTTTGGCTTACCGTTTAAGCTTGTTGAAAAAAGCGGATATTTTAACTGGAAGTTGAAAATTGGGGTTGTGGCGTAGTGATTAGCGCGAAGAGTGGAGGTTTCTTATGATGAATGCTCTCAAGTTAACTAAATACTAACTGACTTAACATAAAAGACTCCCATCGTTTTAGACTTTATAACAAAGGAGTCAAAAACAACTAACAAATTCCTACCTAGATACCTAACACCCCATTGATATAAAAGTACTATATGGCACCTTTGAAGTTCAATGTACGCTAAAGTGATAGTGATGTGCCAGTAGTGATGTTACCGACCAGTGATGTGCTCGAAGCAATGGACCTGTCACTGATGGAGGCCGATGAAGAGGCTGAAGGCAGCTGTTAGGAAGTGGCGGAGGATGCGCCTCTTCCGAAAGAAAGACGGTAAAATCAAAAAAAGTTTATTCAAGTTAAAAGAAAGAAATAAGTATTTAGATACTTGTCACGAATGAGAATCATAAAATACAGTGTAAACATAAAATCTTATAACAATACAAACTACAAAAACACTTTATTGTACAGATTATTATAACACAAAAAATACAAATAGGCGGCCTTATCGCTAAATAGCGATCTCTTCCAGGCAACCTTTGTATGTATATTATAATTACCTTAATTATTTCGCCTAACCCTACTATGACTTCGGTACAGGTAAAGAACATTATAATGTACAGGTTTAACGAAATTATAGCGTTTAATCGTAAGTGTAAGTATCGTGTACCTTTATGAGAAAATTCTGCAAAAAAAATCTTCAAAAGAGTTCCCTCAATTCTAAACTCCTAATAACTAATTATATCCATATGACTGCGTTCAAAGTACTGTATAGGATTATCTTTGTATCGTTGTTTTTCACTCGAGTGCGTTCCATCCTTTGAAATCCGAACACCTTTGAAAATTTTCTTTGAGATGTAGCGAGTTTTAAGAAACTAGCATTGGAGCTCGAGATTAAAGTAACTTTGACACTGCATTCGATCGCAATAAGTCTCGAAATTGCGATGATGCGTCGATGCACAATTGCCGTGAAAGTATGACTATAAAATTTCTATGCTGATATTTCGTCCCAATTTTAAATATTTGATTATGCTCTAAACAAGCCTTGAGCGCACAAATACGCTGCGCTTATTTATGGATCGGTTTCTTACTTCATAGATAAATTATGATAGGTACTATAATTATTACGATTACGATTAGCCTGTCTTCTCGAATGCATCCAGTTGGTCGCGCCATCGCTTCCATGGTCTACCGCGACGCCTTACTCTGTTAGGAATACTTTAATACTTAATTTGATTTATATTATAATGTTGTTTCCAGATCAATCAATGACTCGGCAGTCGTCAAACGAGCCTGTGCCTTCTACCTCGGGCACCCCGGCCCACCAACCAAGAGGCCAGCCGGCGGATCTACTACAAATAGTAAGTCTATGGATTTACAAAAACCAAGACTAATAAACTTTTTTTTCATCTCGTGATAATTATATATAATCGTGATGAACCGGCATGTTGTGACTTGAGAGGAGAGTTAAGAGGACATGTGTGTCATTCACCAACCCGCATTTGTTCAGCGGGTGGTGAATTAGGCTTTATAATTCTCGTCAAGAGAGAAGTCTCTGTGTCTCAACAGTAGAAACGTATAAAGGGAAGGGTAATATAATTTATGAACTTCTATTTACGCCTACGAGTGATTTTATTTTACAAAGAAGAGTGCTATTAGAAGTCGGAAGGGGTTTTAAAGAGATAAAAAGTGCATCGGTATTCCATGACCATGTTCGTAGCTTGTTAGTTTTAATATTTATATAAGGAAGCGTATTGCGCTCCTATTTTCACGTACAATTATTTTTATTCATGTTAAACTTTTTACTTGGCCGCTTAAACATTTAGGTCATTTATTATAATCAATAATAATAAACATAAACGCTGCTAAATTATTAGTGAAAATCTAACACCTTCAACATTTAAATAAATCTTTATACGCTTACTTTTAAAGCGAATTTTTTTATTCACAAAAAGGTTTTAATTTTATGGACACGTACCTACGCAGAACGTGCTAGGTTAAGGAAACAGAGCAATCATAAAGCGGCGAAACACGTGGAGATTGTCTTTTAACTAATGAAATTTTATATAAAAACTAGCTTTCCGCCCGCATTACCTATATTAGAGTAAAATGTATCCTATGTCCTCCTCCCGGCTCTAAACTACCCCCCTGCCAAGTTTCAGCCAAATCGGTTCGGCCGTTCTCGAGTTATAAGTGAAGTAACTAACACGACTTTCTTTTATATATAAGAAGATATGCTACATTTCAGGAACCAGATGAAGGCCAAAGAACGAGAGAGCAGCAACTTAGACAATATGCATTCTTCCAGCTCAGGATACACCTCAAAAGAGGACAAAACCTCATAGCGATGGATAAAAACGGTGAGCTTGAAGGACATTGACCTGACCATCTTGGTTTGGGTGTTGGACCAAGGCTTCCCAGAATTGGCACCCAGCATTATGTGTCTTGGACCAGCCAATATCAGGTTTTTTAATTTAATATAAAAATATTAATAATAGAACTTTCATAATATACATAAAAATAAAATTGCCATCTCAGTCTAAAAAATAATGAAGAAGAAATAAATCAAAGTTAAATACTTAAGGATTTTCGTTTGAGTTTCCCACATGTATTAGGTAAATATGTAGGTGTTATGCTTAATGTAAATAAAATAACATCCCGTGGATAAATCTTAATTTATTATATCTTTGAATACAATTTGATACGATAATTACTCAAAACTCCAAGGCAGCCTTAGTCCAATTTGGTCAATCTCCTTTGTCTCTAATGTTGAGCTCAATTTTGAATACAGGATGCTGCTAAACGTCATAACGTCATACACTTTAAGTACTAACACATGTTCACTACGCACATAGGTCTAATGATCCGAGAACTGGCACTAGTTTTGTGTACACGACTACACGTTACCACATAACATACCCATAATAAGTAATAACACTTTTTATAAACTCTATAATATCTAGTTTTTTTAAACAGTTGTTGGTTAAACTAATTATATATTTGTACCTTTATCAACACTACTCGTATGTATGGGCTCACACTAACACTTTTATTTATTTCACTGCTAACACGGACACTTAACACATTTTAGGTAAATATCTAAGCTAAATATCAATCCACTTATTTTGCATGTTATTTTTTATTTTTCCAATGCTACTTAGCTTTTTTATTTTATATTTAATTACACTATTATTTTGTAGTTAAATGAACATTTTTCATGCCAAATGCTTAATCGTCAGGTTCCAAATATAGATTTTCCCTTCCAATTTTATAGCAGAATAAATGTAAACCTATAGCTGAATAGCCTTTTTAGGTACTAAAAGAGATTGGCAGACAAACCATATACCTTTATCGCATTTCGACTCCGAAAAACAATGTGACAACCTTTATAAGTTATAAACTATTAAAATGCTTTAGTACCAAAGTTTGAACGCGTGTTAATTAATAAAGTTTTGGCATAATTTTACACTAATTTATGAACATTCAACTAACAATGAACTTGCCCAACATAACGTGTAGGTAAGTTTGTTTAGGATTTAAATTTTAACTAACATTAAACATTTGGAAATGCAATAGTGAAGGAGCACAATTAATTAGATTTTTACATTAGAAACGTTGTAGCTCTAGGCTAAAGAATGTTGAAAAAAAAATGTTTCAACTTACCTTTATCTAAAAAAAAAGGATATTGTGAAACATGTAGGTACACAAGAAATTTTCCAACAAAATTTTCCTTATTGTACTGCCCACGGCTAAGAAATTGTTCTCTGTTTTATAAAACAACGAATATCCATAAAACCGGAAACCAATCGGGCATGTTTAAATTATAACAAGTATTGGTAATATTTAATATCTCTGCCAGTCTTTTTCTCCCCAATTTTTTGCCCTCAAGCTCCAATTTATTATGATTTCGCTTCTTCTAACTCAACATTGGCGGGTTCCACAACAGGTCTGTTGTCAGGCACCAGCGATCCGTATATCAAGTTTAAAGCCGGCGGACGTCTGCTGCACAAGTCCAGGATAGTGTATCGTGACCTTAACCCGGTGTGGGATGAATGCTTCACCGTGCCCATTGAAGACCCGTTTGTGCCTGTTCAGATGAAGGTAAGGATCATCTGCTGTTATTTTATGATCGCCTGGTACTTATCAACATATACATATATATTCAATATTCGATTTTTTAAACTAATCTAAATAATAGAGGAAATACATGTTGTTAATTAATTATTTTTGTATTCTGTATGGCCTTTTAGAGAATTACTCAGGATTTAGTGTACACGGGTAATAAATAGACTAAAACTAAAACACAAAAAATAATTAGATTAGAAGTAAATTCATATTTTATTTAGTGAAATCGACAATGTTTTAAACAGTTGCAAAATATCTAAACGCAAAATACGTTTAACTATAAATAGTAACATACAATATTATACAAATACAATACTACAATCTTGTGACACAAAACTGCGAAAAACATTACTTAATTAAAAAAAATTAAGTATTTGTAAAACGTAAATCGAACCTTTTTACGTTGGATTTGGTCAACAGTTCGTCAAAGAGATTTCCCGTTTATCTCAATAACTAGCTGCCCCCGCGAACTTCGTCTCGCCATATACTTTTATTTGCAACTATCTCCATACTAAATTTCATCCAAATCGAATTTTCCCGCGTAAGCATATAGTTTCCGCGTAAGCATTTAATTTTCCGCCGTAAAAAGTCTCTCGCCATATACTTTTATTTGCAACTACCTCCATACTAAATTTCTCAAAATCGAATTTTCCCGCGGCGGAAGCATTTAATTTTCCGCGGTAAAAAGTCTCTCGTTATATACTTTTACTATCATAAAAGTGAATCAATCTTAAACGAACATACTTTCATTTAAAGACTTTATTTTAGTAGGTACTGACTGAGTGCCCGTACCAAAGCATGATGCCTTACCGAAAGGGCTGGTTTATTTCGGTACTTACATTTTTAAACTCTGATATCTTTCGAATGGAATGTCCGAATTGAATTATTTAAAAAGTTTTATAGAGATATTGAAATATTCGTAATTAACATGTAATTAATTTTGATAATGTTTTATTTGAAAATACAAATATAGAGCTTTTCCTAGCGGCGGCATTAAAATTAATTATATTGAAAATTAAAACACTTATTGTGACATAACTATAATAGTTAGATATATGCTGTCGCGACATTTTTTGTAGATATTAATGTGTTCTACAAAATTGTAGTACATTGTAAATTTCTAAAATGAATACTTTACGCAGCGCATGCGATATAAGGATATTTTTTTACATCTTGGGTTACATATTTGGATTTTCCGTACGGATTCCTAACTTTTTTTAAAATGTTATATAGCCTATAACCTTCCTCGATAAATGGACTATCCAACACTGAAAGAATTTTTTAAATCGGACCAGCGGTTCCTGAGATTAGCGCGTTCAAACAAACAAACAAACAAACAATCAAACAAACAATCAAACTCTTCCGCTTTATAATTATTATTATTATTATTATAGTATAGATATGAATTTATCTTACCACGACAGTTTTTTATAGTCAAACTAGCTTTCCGCCCGCGGCTTCGCCCGCATTATGTTAGATTTTCCCGCGGTAAAAAGTACCCTATGTCCTTCTCCCGGTTCTAAGCTGCCTCACCACCAAGTTTCAGCCAAATCGGTTCGGCCGTTCTCGAGTTATAAGTGAAGTAACTAACACGACTTTCTGTTATATATGTATAAGATAAGAATTTAGGTTATTTGATCGTAATAGAAATAATTTGCAATTTTCAGGTTTTCGACTACGACTGGGGTCTACAAGACGACTTCATGGGTTCCTGCCAATTAGACTTAACCGCTCTAGAACTAGGACGAACTCAAGACCTTGTATTGTGCCTACATGACCCCAGCAAGCCCACGCAAGATATGGGAGAAATCGTGATGAACGTCACTCTATGGCCGAAGTCACAGGAAGATAGGGACCAGGTGAGAACTACTTCATGTTTATGATTGCCTGGTAGAACTAGTTTAAAGTTGGACGAGGTATGAGAGAAATCGTGACATTATTCCGAATTAGAAAGAAGATTGGTATAATCACTGAGTAGTTTATGATTGCCTGGTAAACCCTATTAACACCTAAATTACCAAAGCATACCAACTCAGTATGAACGTTTCAAAGAAAAAAATATTTGGACCTATAGTTGGATATAACATTATAATATTATCGTTGTATGGCATTTTGGTAGCATAGTTAGGCAATCCATCTTGTTGGATGTCTGACATGAATGAACATAATATTTTGTTATTGTACATACGTAATCTTTGTTTGATGAGTTTGTGCACGTCTCATTTTACCAATAAATTCCCTGGTGTTAATCACCTCCATTGACTCATTAGCGCCTGGTAATTAACATACAATGTCAGGATTGACTGGCTAGTGGGGCACATCGATAATGCAACTCTGAGAAGCAAACACCGCAACATGACCTCGAACATGAACTATGGTTTTTCAAATAATATTTTTAGTCAGACATTTTATCCTACTACAAGTACTACACCTACAGATACCTAAATATTAGAGGGTTTAGTTTTAAGAAAAGTAGGCCTTCTGAAACTATTTAACATTTTACGCTACAACACCAGTAGTAAAGTTATCATTTAACATCTCCTAATGAGTCATGGCTCCCTCATAAATGTCCGACCCACTTACACGGCGTTTAGATAACTATTACCGAACTTAGTAAAAACTGTCTCTGTATTCTGTGGTAAATATGTAGATAAACGAGTGGAGCTGAATCTCATGTGCACTAGTTTGTGACAATAGTAAATCATCATCTAACATCTCTTGATGAGTCATGGTTCCCTGGTAGTCGCCCGACCCATGAACTATGGCGTGCAGATGGCTATTATAGTCTGTCATGGTGTCCTTGGTCGTTTATGTGGGTTTTATGTGCCATTTCAGTTTATAACCCGTTTACACCCAGAACGATAGAAGTAGAGGAAATTAACTAATTACATATCTGTTTTTATCTCGTTCGTAAAAAATCTTGTTAGTAAAAATAAATTGAACCTGTCATGTTAATGTAGTAGGTAGTGAGTTGGTCTTGTTAAATTTTAAAACTAATTAAGAATTAGTATAATTTTACTCGATCAAATGATTTCGATCAGTAGCAAAAATCCTTCCTTATTATTAAAGTCTATCCTAATTTATTAAATTTTAAATGCGTTGGGATTATTTTACCTAATTAAAAATAAATTTTCAAAGATAATTTTCACCTTACACACTTCTGTGCACTACTGGCTTACCATTATAAACCTGTTTCATACATGCAGCATTGAAGAAAAAACAAAATGATTATAACCTAACCTATTTCAATTTAGTACGAAACAAGCCGCGTCGCCGTGAGCACGCGCGTTGTTATAAGCTACGTCTAGTTATAAGCGTGATCGAAATAACTGTAAACAAAAACAAACAATTCAGATATCGACAGATAGAGAACAGACGTTGTTTTCGTTATTTTTCGTGATTGTGAATGAGAATCGTTTAAAATTAGAAGGATCCGAAAGGTTGTTGGTGAGCGGGAGTTGATTCTTTGTAGTTTATGTGTTTGCGCTGTGCCGGTATTGTTCAAGTTTACTTTATAGTTTCGTCAATTGTTATGTAGGTTATGGTGTATGATGCTGGCCTAAGAATAGTAATAGTTCCTACTACTCTATTTATTTTCTTAGTGATTGTTAAAGGCAACCAGGGAATTATTTATATACCAGAATACGGGCCGTGGTGTCGTTTTGTGTTAGTACAGTGCAAACTTATTGCGTTCGCTAAGCCGCCTGGTAAACGAATTTCCCTCAAGGCCAAAAAGATAAAGGAGTCCCGAATACAAAGGTGGGACGTAGGTACCTAAATGGGTTAACATGAAATTGAAATGAAATTTTATTTATTTTCTCTTTTAATACAGACACTTATGTATAGCTTATCTAATAAAGTCTTAAATTAATTAGCCTACATCATAGTCATAGATCCCCCTGGGAATAGAAGTCCCTGGGGTCAGGTCATCAATCTCATATTGGTTGTTTGAAATGTAGTTAATAATTTTGCGAAAAGAGAGAATTTGTATTAATTTTTTTTAAACTAATGTAAGTAGGTTTCTTTTATTGTTCACTTCGGAAAGGAAGTCTGGAAGGTATTACATATTAGATTTTTGTTCCAACTATTTCAAGTTACTGCCTACTTTGATTAATTATTAACTATAGCACTAAGAATTATGAATATATTTTTATAAATATATTTTATAACTTCCGACAGTGTTAGCTTTTACCCGACTGTGTTAAGAGGGTTATTTTTTTACTTTTATATTCTAAAGCAAGCAACAGTAAAGTAATACATTTTTCTACCGCAGTCAGGTAAACCTTATATTTATATGTTATTCAAACGTTATGAACTCCTGTTTATAGGTTGTAAAATTTGAATAAAACGATTATAATAATAATTTCCTTGTATAAATAACTAGAGCAAAACATTCCAAACCTTGTGTAAGAGTTAGACATCAATTATAAGCAATTAATGCGAAGTATTCTGATTAGCAGATACTAAGTTTCACTGAATTATCGTGTGTTAAGAATTTAGTAGGTTAGTGTTTAAGAAAACAATGATATCTGATATACTTCACCTTATCACCCCTATTTTACGTTGCTGGGGGCCTTTTTGGGATAAGTACTCTTTACTTAATACGAGTATAGTACCTACTCCTCAAACAGTTAATATAAAAAATAAATCCTCGACAACAAAGTATTTAACCAATTAATATCCTTTTTAAACATTTATTTAAAAACATCCTTCAGAACAAAGTATGTAACGTACATTTCCCTCTATGTCATTTTCTTTTCATAGTGACTGAACATAAGGAGTGACATAATGAGCGGTCGTTATGTGGAGATGTATAGTAAAACCATTCTAAAAATGAACTCCCCTCCACAAAACCGTGATGATTTCAACGTGTGAGAGGAAATACAGAAAAACAGAATACACAGAAAAAATAAATACAGAATTCGGTAGAGGGGCGTTCATTTTAGAAATGGTTTTACTATACCTATGTACGTGCTATGTTTGTCATGTTTTAGTGGTTATACTGGCTATTTCAATATAACAAGCAAGCTTAACTGATAAATAAAGCAAACAGTTATAGTCTTGTTCAAAGCTTACAGCACATTCTTAGCCTTTTAACGACTAGTTAGCCATGGCTAAACAAAGATAGTCAATTTTAAATTACTTTTGTAAAATAATTTTAAGCTCTTTTTCTTTTAATTTTGCTTTTCCAAATTCCTCAACACTATAAATATGCCCTTAATACTGCGGGTAATTTATATCTTTATAATTTCTTACTTTGGCTGAAGTTCTGTACCTTACAAAAAAATTTAGTCCGAGTGTCTAACAGCATCATTATTTCGATTTATAATTGGATCACATAAAATCAAAAGTCGATTGGACTTTTCAAGTGCACCTTGTTTCTTAAAATAACTTTATTATTACAAAGTGTGTTCATACTCGGCTGAGTTTCACCAGAATGTTCAGAATTCACCAAATTCGCCTGTGATAACATGCCTTGATCTATTTGTTTTGTTTCTGAAGATTGTGTAGGTGGTTGGTTAGTTTAACTAGGTATTTCTGCGTATTCTGGAACTGTGAAATCTTTTAAAGTTTTTTCTCAGTATTCGTTTTTAAATTAGAATTACAATTTCTCAAATTAATATTTTGTTTAGAACAGTTGTGACTCCTCTATTATATGTTAACAAGTGATAAAACCTTGAATAATGAGTTGTTATTCTTAGGCCGGCACAATACATCATTCGGCATTCCAATTACTAGATTGTGAGATTGTGTACAGATGTCAAATATAAAGCTATAAATACCAGAAAACAATACATTAATAACGACGATGAATATTTGAATCCAAAATAAACAACTGGTTATAAAAAAGGTAGAAGTGTCCAAAACCAAAATGTCTGACAACAAGATGGATCGATTCAAGAAGCGATTCCATAAAATGCAAGGAATCATTCAAGAACGCATGGAAGACATACAAGATCAAGTTCAGACAAAATTTAAAGAAGAAGTACAGAAATCAAAGCGATTCATTTCTCATTTATCTGATGACAGAAGTTCAGAAGACAATAATAACTCAATAGATAGTGATAAAATATCTTTAGACTCGATGAAATCAGACTCAAACAAGTCAGAAAACGTATTACCCTCATTTACATTACATGAACCAGATTCAACAGATGCTAAAGACATTTGTAAAGATTTTATATCCATTGAGAAGAATAACGTGTTGTTTAGAAAGAGTATTTCGGCCACAAACTTGGCGTTCAATGATGATGATTATGAAGATATCAAGAGTTCCAGTGAATCCTGCTTTTCATGTGGTTCTTTAAGTGATGAAAGGTAAATTAATTTTAAAATATTTCATGTAGAAAGCAAAGTCGTAGTCATAAATTATAAAGAAATCGGATAATGCAAAAAAAATGTTTAACAGGTTTCATATAAAATAATTACAACCTTGTGAATATTTAAAAATTAGGTAGGTACCTATGCTGCATTGCTGCTGAATATATAAAACTCTTATCTTGTTCTTTTTTCCTTTATTTTTGTTGAGACTTTATACAATCGTACACAAATTGGCCAAGGCCAATATTTAATTGAATGTTGTTTTAATTTTGTCAAATAATCATCAAAACCAAATTGCCTAAGCAAATATCGATACCCGTCGTCTTTGCTTCTAACATAAGTCTTGTAACTTAAAATAACCCAAAATTAAATCTGTATTTTTGCAATATGTGAGGCATGTCATTATACGACAGAGACTTTGCTTATTATATTTACAAAGAAACCTATTTAACGTCTTCCTTAAATTCTCTAGGGCTCAATAAAAACATCTTTATCCTTTTAAAAGTTCTTCACAATTCATTGCGATATAAAAATCACTTTAATTTATCTATATGTCGCTACCTGACTCAATTGTATCTAAACTCATCATCAGACCATCACCGTCAACAGTCTTCAGACCGCGGGCAGGAAGTCTTCCTGGGACCGCAGATAAGTCAGCAGCCAACGCTTGTTCTGACATAATCGAGAAGATTAGCAACAGGTTTCCAAGGCTGAAGAGCGAAGGCACAAGGATACAGCGGGTATTGACAATAAATGGACTGATAACAATTTACTAATTACATTTGACATACTTATATACTAATATAAATCTGTAAAGGTTGGTGGAGTAGGTTAAGTAAGTTTGTTTTCAGTGATATCGTGTTATAGGCTCGATAAATTATACTGATACTAATTTGCCGTATGTACCTATGTATGTTCTTCCATAACTGTTAAACTAATAATCCTTTCATGTAATTTTGTAGATCTCTATACCTTTTACTTATCTATATATAATATTATAATATAGTTTGAACGCGCTAATCTCAGGAACATAATTTGGCGAAATGTCTATTGTATCATTGGTTTGTACCATCAATGGTACAAATGACACTACTTGTGTCATTAGTACCATACCATCAATGGTACCTACTACCGATACTAGCATTGTCGCTAGTACCATTGCAACGAATACATGCAAAAAATATATACATATAATAATAATGGGGTGTTTATTTAGTAGTAATAAATAATTCCAACAATTCAACGCGGAAGGAGTCGCGGAAACAGTTCTTAATAATTTTGTATAAGTACGAGGAAGATATTGGTGTTGCTTTACTTGTATAAACTAATTATTATAATATAAGGCAAATGACAAACTTATTGGTGTGTGCGAATATTGGTAGAAAATATAACTTTGTTGTTAATATTTTCCTGCTTGACTGTTATAATGTTAAGTAGGTAAATAAAAATTATGTAAGGTGTCTCATCTAAGTAAGTATTACGTACTAGGTAAAATACAAAACAGTAGTAGAATATTTCACTTTAAAAATTTTCGTGAGTTATACTATTGATTTTATTAAACGGGAATTACTCACGTATTTACACAGGAGTTAAACAACTCGACGTTTCGACCACAACAAGAGCAGTAGTTCCGGTACCTCGCCCGCAGTGAGAACCGCGCGCGACCTGAGAGGAGACGGGGCACGGCGGGACGCTCACTCCTCCTGATAAAGACTAAATAGGTACCTTCTAGACCCTTGCGATCCATCTTCGGCCACATCGACACTTTCCATCAGGTGAGATTGTGGTCAAGCAAGGGTCTATCTTCAATAAAAAAAAAGACTGTTCTTGTTGTGGTCGAGTCGAGAGTTGTTTAACTCCTGTGTAAATACGTAAGTAATTCCCGTTTTATAAAATGAATAGTAGCAGAATATTTATATTTTGCTTCCGTTCCAGTACCTCTTGAAGAACACCCGTCTCAGCGACGTGAACAAGCGGCTGAAGGCGCAGATCTGGAGCTCAGTGGTGACCATCGTGCTGGTGGAGGCTAAGAACTTGCCCGCTATGGACGTGGATACAAGGTCCAGTGATCCTTATTGTAAGTTTAGGTGAGTCCACTCAGTTATACGTTGAATATAGATATAATAACATAATGGTATTTTACTGTAATGTTATATTCTGTATGTAATAATAAATAAATAAAAACATGCTCAAAACTATTATTTCCATAGTAATGGCAATTTACATAATAACGTTTAAATTATTAAATTTAAACTAAGTCCGAAATTCAATACAATTCTATTTATTTGTAAGTACACTTATCATTACATTAGCATCATTATCTTCAGTCGTACCAATGTAACCCATAATAAGTAATAATAACCCATTATAGGACTTGACATTTGGTATGCTATCATGATATAATGTAAAAAGGCAAAAGTGAATCATTATGTTTAAAATAGATAAATAAACATCATTTATTTCAGCCAATAAGAAGGCCATATACACAGTTACATGATAAAATAAAAGTACCATAAATTACAATAAATTTAGAAAAATCAAGAAAATAACAATAAAAACCAATAAATTACACAGTTACATTTACATGATAAAATAAAAGTACCATCAAATTACAATAAATTTAGAAAAATCAAGAAAAATAAAAACCAATAAATTTTAAATTTCGGGTTTTATTTCGATTGCAATATTTTGCTTATGTTTCAGATTAGGCAACGAGAAGTTCAAAAGCAAGGTTGTGTGGAAGTCTCTGCATCCGTCGTGGTTGGAACAGTTCGACCTGCATCTGTATGATGACCAGGAACAAATCCTGGAGGTCACAGTCTGGGATAAGGATAAGCAGACCAAGGATGACTTCTTGGGAAAGTAAGTCAGTCTATACATTTACTTTTATTATTATACTAAATTCTTCTCTCTTGGTAATCGAGATTAGGCTTTAATTCACCACGCCGCGCTGGCCAAGTGTGGATTGGTAACTTAAAGCCTAATGTCTCTCGTCAAAGAGAGAAGTCTCTGTGTCCCAGCTGTGGGAAAGTAAATAATAGTGATTATGATTCAAAGCAATCATCGAGCGGCTACTTGACGTATTGATACAGAATGGATAAATCGTGTAACATGTTATATTAGGTATTCCTCGCAATGGTCGTTGCCTAGCTTTAGCCAAACGTATTTAGACATTTACGACAATGTTGGACAATATTGTACGGAAACATTAGTTCGCAGTTTGTAGTTTGTACCACGTTTGTACACAGTGTGTTAGTCATTAACAACATTGGGCTGATGACATAATAACGTCAGCTGGCAAAGATTGGGAAAAATAATCAAACAATAGACAAGAATGGAGGCTTTTACCCGAAAAGGGTAAAACCCACTTCATTTTAATTTTTACAAACTACAGTTTACGAAAACTCTTTATGTGTTAAGCACTCTTAATGTGCACTTGTTTTATGTTGTCAACGACATAACGATGTCTGATTTGTTTTGTGTTGTCGAATTTATCATAAATAAGTATTTATTATTTATGATAAATTCGACAACACACAGCATGTAACAAGAACTAACACATCAAACTTGACGCACATTTGAAATTAATTTATTAGTGCGTTCAAAAAAAGCTATTACTAATATTACATTATGATAGTTATTTATAGCCTACGAAAAGAAAAGAAACTTTCGTAATTATTTTGTTTATAATAAGTAATTCATTTTCCAGATGTACAATAGACTTAACTGCGCTAGAAAGAGAGAAGACCCACAGCATATGGAAAGACCTGGAAGAGGGAAATGGTTCCATATTCCTCTTATTGACTATCAGCGGGACCACACAATCAGAAACAATCACAGATCTGACTAGTTATAAAGAAAATAAGAGAGATATTGAAATTATAGAGAAAAGATATGTAAGTTATATTAAAATAACTATTGCCGACAATTTACACAGCTACTTCCAGTCTTTAAGCTTAGCGCGGAGCTTGAAGCTTGTGTTGCGGGTACTAGATATCTGAAATACCTTAAACAACATAAATATATTTTTACTATACGCAAAAAACACCCAGAACATGCCATGATAATATTGGGAGTCGATCCCACGCCTTCCAGTTTAGCCCTAACTGCGCTAAACATTACGCTATCGATAAATACGTTATTAGATTCTCTTTGCTTGTATTCCATACTTGATATCTCAGCTAAGCTCTATAAATAAAAAAAAGTTGTGATGCATTGTGGGTGCTGATCGTACAAACATTTATTCCGCGATGGTAATCGAACAGACTGTATTGCTGACGGACCTACCTGCCCTGTAACCCGCTATTAATTATTTATTATTTTATTATTGGTATAAAATAAAGTAATTTTTACTTTCTTAATTAATTATTTATTTATTTTAGACATGGTATCGAGTGAACGAGCAGTCGGCTGGAGTCGGCTGGCTGTGTGTGAAGGTATACGGAGCTAAGGGTCTAGCGGCAGCCGACCTCGGAGGAAAGTCAGACCCCTTCTGTGTACTTGAGCTGGGCAACGCAAGGCTTCAGACTCACACGGAGTATAAGACGCTTACTCCGAATTGGATGAAGATTTTTACGTTGTAAGTGATCTGTTATGCAAGGGAGGCCTATGACGTATATATGGATGCAGTTTATACTTCACATGAGAAGGTATTTTAAATAGTTTATACTTATACCTTCTCATGTGAAGTCATGATATAATAATGAGAAAGACTGCTCTTGTTGTGGTCGGAACATCGAGTGTTTAAGTCCTTTTTAAATGCGATAGTAATTCCCGTTTTTGTCATCATTATCATCATTTCATCGGACGTCCACAGCTGGACATAGGCCTCCCTATAATATTACGGTCAGATGCAGCTTGCATCCAACGTGAAACGGCAGCTTTGACAAGATCATCTCTGTTCATATTGTTGCTGGATGTTTGTGTATACGCTGTGTTTTTGTAATAATGATTAATTTGTTGCTTCTATTTACCTTGTTTTTAGCACAGTGAAAGATAAATATCAACTCTATCCTCGAATTGATTATTATTCTTATTATTTTCAGCACAGTAAAAGACATCAGCTCTATCCTCGAACTGACAGTCTACGATGAAGACCACGACCATAAAGTGGAGTTCCTCGGAAAGCTGGCAGTTCCACTGCTGACGATCAGGAACGGAGAGAAGCGGTGGTACGCTCTAAAGGACAAGAAGATGAGATCGAGAGCGAAAGGAAACTATCCACAGATCCTGCTTGAAATGCTGGTTATATGGAATCCGGTGAGTTAATAAATTAATTAGTTACTGTTTAAATGTAAAAAGTTGACATAATTTGGATGAATGGCAGAAGATTGAAAGAGTGCCTCTTTACTACTGTGAGGTGGTGTAAATCTGATGATAAATGACGATAAATAGTAGATTTATAGGTTAGGTACCATTAACGCTGCTATTTCTCGACATTGCAGTACATTACAACCACAATGAAATATGTTTTTTCAAGTTAGTGTTAGATATAAACTTGATTGTAACGTAAATACATGTACAAACAACTTTAATATACATCTATATCGAGTAATAGATATGTAGATATGTATGTATGTAGATTTTAATAAATTAATTTGTTTTGTAGTTGAAAGGAGCGATACGAGTGGTGAACCCGGCCGAACCCAAGTACATGCATCAAGAGGCCAAGTTCAAGAGACAGCTGTTCATCAGAAACGTGATGAGGCTAAAAGCGATCATCATGTGGTTCATAGAAGTTGGCAAGATTTTACAGTAAGTGTAATTTCTTGTAAATATGGCGATTATACAAAATCTACCAGTACCCATAGGTAAAGGGTTCTAAAGGGGAGATCCGCGCTTAGTAATGTAACGTAATTTGGGTAGGTTAATGATGGTGGTTTGCTAGTTGGGAATTTTAGTTTGCATATATTTATCTTTTTTTATTTTAATAGTAGTTAGGTAGGTGACCTGACATCTCTTTTAGCGATAAGGTTGTAAATTGTGCAGTTAGAGTTTATTTGTTGTACTATTATGTGTACAATAAAATTATGCTATTTATCTATCTTGCTCAATGGACAAATAGGAATGTTCAATGTTTCTTTTTAATGTTATGCGTATATTTTCGCGGTATGTATTTTATTGTTTTTTATCTATTCCAGAGACTGTTTCGAATGGGAATCTCGTTTGCTGTCAGCATTTGGTGTGACCATCTGGCTGGTGTTCTGCTACTATTACGAAATGTGGATGTTGCCCTTTCTACTTTTAGTCTTCCTGTTCCGAAATTGGCTCATCTATCGACTTACAGGTTAGACTTTAATTTTTCGTATTAAGAACTATGTTATTTTGTAGCAACTTTTTATTTAATTATAATAATTATTTTTGTTTTTGTAGTACGGTTGAGAATCTATAAAAGAAATTGCAATGGTAGCTCTTGGCAGTTTATTTCTAAGTTTTTTACTAGTAAGTTGACAAAATATGTGTTGTCTGCATGTAACCTCTTATGCATAATAAAAGTATTGTGCATGTACTATTTTAAATGTTTTTTTAGACTCACAATTGCGAACTGCATGTTAACTAAAAAGGGTTTAGTTTTTTATGCATAAGAGGGTCAATGTTATGCAGAACTGTGTCTAAAAGCTTTGAATGTATTCACTTAAACTTCTGTTTATCACGGTTGGGTTGAAATAAATGTTTATTTTGTTATCATTTATATTGTCTTTATGAATTTTTGCGCGATATATAATTATGTACCTATTGTTTTATTTTTAGGAGGAAACCCACTTCTAATTCCCGTTGATGATGAAGATCTCTTAGCAGAAGAAGATGATGATGAAGAAGGTGATAAGGTACGTATCACTACTGGGCACCGTTAGTAAAAGTTCACATCATGTGCCACTGCTGACAATCCCCTAATCTAAGATAGGTCTTGAGAGATGAGGTTAACACTATCAGTGCCTATGTCGCACGATCGTATGTACACGTATGGGTGGCGGATCTCTGCGAGATGCAGCGCCGACCATCATAGGCATTGAATGTGTTATATTCATCAACACAACCAATTGGGTAGTTTATCGCAGTAAGTTGGTAGATACATAGAACGACGCTACTGCCTTTACATCTTACAAGTAAATAAATAAAAAAATATTAAAAAAAAATCATGTTATATGTCTAGTTATTATTTGATTGCAGGAGGAAAAGAAATCGCTCAAAGAAAGATTACAAGCAATACAAGAAGTGACACAAACTGTTCAGAACGCTATAGGTTATGTCGCATCGTTGGGTGAAGCTGTCAAGAAGTAAGTATTCTTTAGAACAACCGGTATTTCGTCACTATTGGGCACATCATCATCATAATCATCTCTATTTACGTTCCCACTGCTGGGACACAAGGACTTCTTTCTTGACGAGAGAGATTAGGCCTTAATTCACCACGCTGGCCAAGGGTTAGTGAATGACACATGAGCTTGAAACATAGTGAGACTCTTTTTTTCAAGTTTTTCAAGAAGAAAAATCCAGAGGAGCTCGGCAGAACATGGATCATTAAGAATCCACTAAGCAGTTTTTGCGTGAAAGACAAACAAAAATTTAGTTTCTATTTGACAATTATCCGTCCGAAAACATCGAGGATTACGTTATGAGCTTGAATTTATTCTTAACCTGATATCTTCGTTCAGCACTGATGAGTCACTATAAAATAAAAATTAAATGAGATATGTAACTATAAAATAAAAATAAAATTAATTATTTGATTGTTTCAGCCTCGTCAACTTTACAGTCCCGTACCTCAGTTATCTAGCAATTATCATGCTGTTTGGCGCCATGGTTGTCCTCTACGTGATTCCACTGAGATACTTGCTTATGGCGTGGGGTATGTTCACTTTAAATGTAAATAATACTTAATTTACAAAAATAACTAAAGATTTCAACTAAAAATATGGGTATGTTGTAAATGTTTTTTTCATTAACAAAGATACATACTTTCTTGAGCGTTATGAAAACTTTTCGTAATAATAAGCGTAGCCCGAGTCACACTTTGTCGGTTTTATTAATTTATTCCATGTTTCAGGGATCAACAAATTCACTAGGAAGATTCTCCGTCCGCACACGATACCCAATAACGAAGTCTTAGACTTGCTATCAAGAGTTCCAGACGATGAGATTCTGGTAGGTTTCCATTAGAACTGTACGAATACCTCCTGGGTTTTATACGCAGTAGGGCATCAAATAAATTATTAGAGAATGGTATAGGAAAAAATATAAGGTCACAACGTAACCTTGGTCCTCGAGTGGAAGTCGAACCCACGCCACCCAGTTTAGCCCTGGTTGCGCTAACTACAACGCTATCGAGGAGTTTAGGATCTCGAATTTATTTAATAAATAATTTCTGATACACATGCATAGATTTTGTTATTATACATATAGAACACGTTCTAGATGTTGCTGTGTAAATTGTCCAGCAATATTTATTTCCTTATTTATTTATTATCTTTTGCCCACAGCTGGACTGTCGAGAACTGAAGCCGCACGCGCCGAGCGACAGGCGAGACGCGAGGAAAAAGCACAAAACATCGTAACACACAACCTTCAAGATCCGCGAGTGGTTCAGTCGGATTGTGCCCAGATTTGCGAAGAAATATCATTAGGTCGGGAATACAAAGGCAATGTTTACAAAAATATACAATTATATCAGTGAACAGGGACCTTATTCTGCTAATGACGCCTTGACGACTGAAGCGTCATTAATTTAAATTCAATTCAAATAATTTATTTACATTATGACGCCAAACGATTTGATAGTTGAGTTTTAGATTTATTCTGTATTCTAATATTTTCGTTCCAATGACAATCGTATCTCGCTCCATGGTATATTGCACTTGCTCTAAAGAGTTGTGTCCAAAATAGTTGTTATAAACGCATTATAATCGTGAATTATACAAGTAATAGAGAAGCGTCTAGTAAGCAGAATTAGGCCCCAAAGCTATAGCAAAACAAGTGGCAAAGGCAGATGGTGACAGGCAAGCGCAGTTAACTGCGTCTTGCTTTCGACTTATTTAATAATTAAGCCATAACTGTTCTTTCTTGTGTACGTTTTAAAAATGGTCGCCGTAATCCCGGCTTTATTGTAAATAAATAGATAGATCTATGAAATCTTATTATCTTCCATTGGCTAGCAAAAGTTTTCTAGCGTTTTATAGGGCTTGCATACGAATAATATAAATTGACTGATTTCAATTTAAATCCATATTTATCGACTTTATACATAATATCCAGAACCTGAACCCTAGATATAATCTTACCCTTACTAAAATGTTAACCTCTACAAAATAATATGTTTAAATAATTTAACTTTCTTTGAAAAGTTTACTGTCTTTATATCAATTCAATAATCATTCATAAAAAATTCATACTGTTTCTATGTGTAGGTATCTGTTACCTAGATTGCTTCAAGTTAAGATATGAAATACCTAGTTCAAAGTCATATCTTTTTATCAATGTACCTGTAATATATTTATATCTCCTTTTAAATATCCACCTTTATATAAAGAAATATAACTATTTTCTACTTAAATTATTAAAATTTTCTTAGATCGCCCCAAATAGAAACTTTAATATCTAAATGTTTTGTCATCATATCTCTCCCAACATTGTATGAACAAACCGTAGTGTTTTTAAAAGAAGTTATATGCTGTGTGTTATTGATCTGATTTAATTTTTAAGAAAATCTAATTTTGTTGGTCCAAAGTTTTATGTTTAAGTTACTTCCTTGTCTATGGCTATAAAAGCACAACTATATTTTATATGCTACGCTGAAAGCTTTATTTGTTGGTTTGCAGTTTGCACTAATAATACAAAGACACAAGATTACCTTTTTTACTAGTTATTAAACTTAAAGTTAGTGTAACACCAAATAAATATAAGGTAAAACATCAGACGTCGCTTTCTTTATACAATATGGTATTTTTGTATAAGACAATATTCTTCCATTATTTAAAAACAAATATGTAGAAATATTATGCTAGATCTTTTGCTAATATGCACTATGTTTTAATATTTACTTATAGCTAAGTATTAATCAAACTTTATAATTTTTGTTTTCATAATATAACCTAAGCGGGAAGTCCACGAACCATTTATCACCATGACATTTTGATGACATAAGATCGTATGCGGCGAGCGGTTGAGCACAATAGTACGGGAGGCGACGATGCTAAATGGGGATTTACTCGAGCGTCAAAGAGACCTATTGGGTTGCATTTGGTAGATGATAAGAAGAAAAAAATTGTATGAGACCGATGTGTTTCATCAGTGGGGGAAGCGACCATAGATAAATAAAAACTTATTTAAAAAAATACTGATGTATGGACGTACTTAAGCGCGTCAGTTAGTGATAGATTCTATGAATCAGATTCAATAAATTGAAAATCAGCTTAACATACTTACATACTTAAAAATAATTTAGGAAATATGATTGATAATATACGTTTGAAAATCTGATTGTTTACACGATTGGGGTGGAAGTACGTAAAAGTTAAAAAAATAAAAATCGCGACTCATTTTTTATCAAAAAAAAGAACAAAAAAACTGGCATTTCTAAAGGTGTTAGAGCGTCAGATTTAGATGTATATGGTTCATCTCTATGTTCTGATTCTACCATATCTTAATCTGACAATTATCTAAAGTGATGCGCCTAATACGACAAAAGTAAATTTTGTTCCCTTATAATTCACGTTCGAACATAGATAGATTTTTTATATTTGGTGGAGGTACTTATCTGGGTACTAGCTATCTCCAGTATCTTAATCTGACGCGCTCGAGTAAATCCCGAAATCCCCTCTTCGGCTCCCCTACTACAAGCCTTCGCAACCCTGATGAAGTCCCACGTATTGCGTTGAAACTGTTCTTCTTATCCAACGTAATATCAAAGATTCGTGTATTTCCTGTTTAATGAATATTGAATTCGATTAGACACGACAGTTATACATATAGGAATTTCTTTGTAGAACCTTAATTATTTTTTATTTATACATCCATTTTTTCTACATAAAAGAAAGGCCTTTCTCGAACAGAAATATTATTCTGTAAGCTTTCTCTGCAATTTTCTAATAGTTCTAGATAGGCCTGTAAATCTTAAAATATATCATTGATAATATTGTACAAAATGCGCATAGCAATATCTAAATGTGTTAAAACTTTATGAAAAGCTTTTAAAAAATTAAATTTTTATATTGTTAGATAGGATTTTTAATGCGTTTTGTAAATACCGTTGATTTAATTACAGAATCTTGTCTCGTGTGTAGTTTAATTTTTTCAAATCATTACTGAACAGAGAACTGTACCTACCTAATTAATGACAATTCTTAGCATTTTTGCATACATTGTGTTAATTTATCTGTGCCACATTTATTCCTAGTTTGTAAAAAGTACCTATAACAACTTTTTAATAATAATAGTTTGCTCGATTCAATAAGACAACTTATCAAATCTTTAGTTATATAGAAATGCCACTTTTCGTTGTAATTTTATAACTCAAGAAAGGCTTGACCGATTTAGGTGCTTTTGTAGGTTCATTATTTACCTATTGTGGCATAGAATTAATAGATGAAGGTTGTTATATTTAGAGGAAAGTTTCTCTTGATATGGCTTGCTATGGATGTCAGTTAAAATCTGTAATCTTATATATAAGTTCCTTTAATCTAGTCACTGCTTCGTAGATCTGGGTACTGACCTACGTTACGTAATAAAAGTAACATTATGTCGAGAATTCTCTTTAACACTTTTAGCGCCCTATACGCGCGTACAGTGTGGCAACATGGCGAAGCTATTTATGACTGTACAGGTTCGGAATGTGTTAAGAGTTCCCGTTACATACAATCCGTGACTTTTGACAGTACCCATGTTTACAGTTAAGTATTAATTTCAAATCTTAGCTAGCACAATCATGCACTTTTAAGCCACCTAAGCACTATGCATTTTCCTATTAGATCTTTGCTACAAATTTATCTAGATCTGAGTGTATTTTCCTAAAACGAATTACTATGAAATCTAATACCTAAGGGGCCGTCCATTAATCACGTGAGGTCGTTTTTCTCATTTTTTGACCCCTCCCTCCCCCATGGTGATGTTTGGTGAGGTTTGGGACCAACACCCCCCCTCCCCCCCTGGATCACGTGTATTTTTTTGGAAGTCTAAATAAAGGCTATTTTTGACTGGAAAAAAATATTTAAAAAATTGAGTTTTGATTCGAAAAACATTTAACATAAAACATTTTTTAAATAATGTATTTGCAATAAAATTAATGATTAATTAATTAATGTTGTCTTCGTCCCACGGAGTTTGCAAGACTTTCATTTAAGGTTACAACTGGTAAAGCTTCTTCTTCACTAGCAGTTGTTATTGGCAAAGAGGTTTGTGACATATTAACTTTGGTTTCGTCAAGCCACTCGGTACCATCATCCTCGCGCACTACGCAGAGAACCTCCCTCGTAGCGTGAGGATACGCGTGGGCCGAACAGTTTCAGTTTCGTGGGCAGTATGGTGCCCATGGCACTCTTTTGCTCTTTTTTTTAGTGCAGAAGTACTGCCCACACTGCTGACATATTCTTTCCATAAGAAACTTACGATCCTTTTGCAGGCTAGGGCAATACAGGTCATAAGGCATTCTCAGCAAATAAATAAAATTAATACACGTGATGTCTAACGAGACCCCCCCTCCCCCCTCGTGATGTTTCGTGATGTTTTCCGTACCCCCTACCCCCCCTTTTGAGCCTCACGTGATTAATGGACGGCCCCTAATGACTGAATTGTTTAGTCGATAAAATTATGTTAGTAATATCTAAAGTTATGTAATTTTAGTTTATATTTTACTGCATTTTGTGATATGCCTATTAGGGCCCATAAATGGGCCTAAGATCGCATTTGATAATGAGCTTTTAAATAATGCTGCGTCAATTTGTGTTAGGTATATAATCATGTTTAGCTTATTCTACTAATTTTTCTCTGTAAATGTAGTAATAACCTTATCTTATTATTATACCTAACATTGTTGTAGTTAAATAATTCATTTTTAATAAATCATCCGATCCATGAAAAATGTTTATTTATACAAAGCACAAAATGAAAAATGTTAAACGCTTTCATATTTTAAAAGAATAGAGATTTTTTTAATATTTATATTGGGTTTTATTGTTTTGTCCTAGGTAACTAATAATGGGTATAAAACCCTACCTACTAATAGCGCAATTATAAAACTTGACTTTAGAGCTTAAAACATAACAGATTATAATTTTGTACCACTCAACAATTGGTATTCTATCGCCATCTAGTAATTTAATAATACTTCTACTAGTAATTTAGTAATACTACTCAACAATAGATGGCGCTAATTTTCGCAAAGTGTCTTAAAAGGTCTATAGCCAAGCAGTAAAAATTCAGCCGTCATCGCCAGCCGGTTGGCCGCCATGTTTGATTTCTGTCACTTTGTGGAGCCTGCCTTGTCTTGCCTAGCTGTCATCGTGGTGCCGTGCATCTAGATTTTCTGCCAGACAGCCAGTTTACCTCAGCAAAACCCATCAAAAACATCAAGATGACTACAAAATTACAAGAGTACAAATCTATCTTAGAACGCAGTCTCAACGACAAAAGCAAACCATGGACGAAATACTTCGAAATGGGCGAGCAAAAAACCGGTGTCAGCAGAGTGTACCTATTCCTTGGTAAGTTTTGCTTTTTTTCCGCGTTTATTTATAACCTTAGCGGGTCTTGACGTTCATTTTTCTTGTTCAGGTCTTCTGGCGTTCACTGGGATATATTTAGTGTTTGGATTTGGCGCTGAGCTTATATGCAACTCGATCGGGTTTGTGTATCCGGCATACATGTCCATGAAGGCTCTGGAGTCGCCAGTGAAGGATGATGACACGAAATGGCTGACTTACTGGGTAGTCTACGCCGTTTTCTCGATCGTGGAGTACTTCTCTGACATCATTGTTGGGTGGTTCCCGCTGTACTGGCTTGTGAAGGTTAGTTACCCAAGGACATTTCATTATTACTTAATAATTACATGATATGATATATTTAACCCTATGGTGTCTTATTGATCTATTTATTTCACTTAAAAGGTAAACAATTTGATCATCCATTCTATTATGTCTGATTGTGTCCTAGATTCTATAACAGTTTCTGATGGTAAGCTCTATGGAAACCTTAGTGTTTAAAAAAAATCTCGTATCTGTCTGAGAGTAATTGATAGTAGATCTTACAACCCCATTACTGGACATAGGTTTCCTCAATACAATACCTATTATAGGTTGTGACAGTTGTTGTAACAATTATTATTCCAAAAGCAAATCCCTCATTGAAATTAACTCAATAAAACTAATTAGACATAAAAGGCATAGGTTTCCTCATTACAACACCCATTATAGGCTGTGACAGATGTTGCAACAATTATTATTCCAAAAGCAAATCCCTAATTGAAATTAACTCAAATAAACTGTAATTAGACATAAAATTGCTGAGATTGTTAACAGTATAGATAAGAATTGCTTGGCAACTGGACACAGGTAACCTTGACTATGATATAGATTTATTACATACTTTAAATAACTAGACTCTTTTATAGAATTTCTAAATGGCTCCTACCTACTTTGATGAATCACACTATATGGTTCAGTGTCTGATTACTTCTATCACCACTAATATCATTTAGTCCCTAAGCGTGAGGTTATGTACTAACTGATCAGTTTCTTGTCATATGGGATGGTACTATTCTTAAGGTAGGGCCACACAACTGCCCTTTCTTTGAAAAAAATAAACAACTTTTTTTTTATTAATTTTGCCTGCATTTAATTTTATTAAATAGTGGATTTGTTACTGCTAAGTATTGTATAATTTATTCAAATTAAAGTGATTGTCTTACTTAAACTAATATTAAATTCAATACATAAATGTTAATACAATTAATTTCATGTACCTAAGTTATCTTTAAAATTCCAAATTTCCAATGAAAATCTGACATCATTTTACCAGTTATATGCATGTAATATCAGAATTTTATGATGATGTAGATAATATTTATTTTGTCAGCACTATCTGCTTTCTGTTATCTACCACTCAGTTTACTAGAAAATGCTTATCATAAATATAACAATTCTGACTAAATTCATCACCATTACTAACATTTTATATTTTTTTAGTAAGATAATGTTATGTAGGTACATATTTCATAATTATTGCAAAATTTATTGAAACAGAAATCTAAGATTAATAACTACTAATATTGCACAACCTGCAAATCTGACATTTTGAAAATTATTATAATATATATATATAATATATAACTACGACGGCTGGGCCGATTATCATGGGAATAAATCAGGTGAAGACGCAGGCATCTAGTACATTATATAAATGTAGACTTTTATTGCAGTTGGTATTTAAACCACAGGCCTATATTTATAAAAAGCCACAATATATATAATTGATAAGTGAAAGTGACTTTAATGTTATAACCTTGACATGATAAGATGTTGATAAGCGGTCAACAATTAAGGTTACAGACTGTACCTACATAATTTAATGTTGTTAAAATTATTAGCTGTTATTCATTTATTGTTTCAAAAAATTTTAGGCTACATCTAATGTTTTATACATCCCTTTTTTAATTAGATAAGTACATAATGTAGATTATATTATACAAAAAAAAACTAATTGAATTAGAATTCAAAATATTAAATAATAATAGTAATTGTTGTAGCTGTGAAGAGCAGTTGTACTGACAGAGAAACCAATTCCTTTATTTTATTATTTACTATACAAATAAACCTTCTTGAATCATACCTAATAAACTCTTTAGCTCTATAATATTAGTATTGATTAGTCTAGTGTCTTTCAACCTTCAGTAACCTGGGTTGTAAAGTAATGCCTTGCACAGTAATGTTAATGAAGACAAAGGTTTCAACACTAAACTACACAATCATTTATAATACATAATGTAGGTATTATTAAGGTGAATCATTTTCTGGGCAAAAATAGGTATTTATACATTATGAGGCTAAAGTTCGTTGTGTAGTTTATAATTAAAACAGTCAAGTTGTGTTTATTTCATCCTCAAGTTATAGAGGGTGCCATATTTCATATGAATTATAATTATTTCCAGTGCATCTTCATTGTATGGTGCTTCATGCCCACCGAGTTCAACGGCTCCCTCATCATCTACAACCGCGTGATCCGTCCCTACTACCTGAAGCACCACACACAGATCGATGACATCACCAATGCAGGTAAGTGAAGAGTTCACATAACGAACACTAGAGGGTGTTGTTATTTGACGTCCTCCTTATTACTGAATGCATGTAAATAAATCCTTATTCAAATATACAGTCATTTTTATTTATTTATACAATATCATTATTAATCCAATAGATGTTCCTCTTCATTCTGGGTAAAACTTAAGAATGCAATCTAGAGAGAACGGATATTTTATTATTTATTATTTTTAAAGTGTACCCACTAACAACTCTACTTGTATTTTTATGTGCTACTAACAACATATGGATTAAGTTGTCCGAAATAAACCAATTTTATTTTATTTATTTTTATTTATTAATTTAGATGGTAAGTAACATGACAATATAAGTCACTTCCGCTTTTACTAAAGTAAAAAAAATATCTTTTTGTTCATGTTAGTTGACCCGCCGACAGCTTCGCTTGTTTATTTTACGTTATCTACAGTATACATCGTTTATATTATTATGTATAATATAGCCTACCTCGATAAATTAACTATACAATACTAAAAGTGTTTTTCGAATCGCTACTCTAGATTAGCGCGTTCAAACAAACTTATCAGCTTACATAGTTATATATGTATCGATGTTTGAAATATAGGACATTCGCATTCGTTTTAGAAACTTAGAAACTGGACTTATGTTATTTATAATTATACAGGAACGGAGAAATCTGTTCATAAATTCATTTTCCTCATAACCCGATTATTATGTAACGTCGTTTACTGTATTCGTTATATTGACTGTAACTATTTTACCCTTGTTAAAATTTTTATTAATTTAATCCAGTCAAAATATCATCATTTTAATAATTTTTCTTTTATATATCTTTCTGTTCGAATTAAATTGTAACCATTAATTGTTACGTTATGTCACGTCACACCACTTTTGAATCTTGTTGATTTTAGATTTGAAAAACTTCATCAAAGGGATTGAGAAATCCATTGATAAGACTGTTAAGAAAGTTAGCAACCAAATAAAAGACCTGCACAAAGATTAGACCTAGAAACAGGTACTTATTTAAAGTGCATAGCTTTGCATGGCACCAAGCTTCGCTGGTATTGTTTGTGATGTCTAGACTTTTATTCGTAGAAGCTTTTATATTCCGCGATTGTACACTAGATTACACCTTCATTTCCGGGGTAAAATGTAGCATATTGTCATGCTGAGATATGTTATTGTAAAGTTTAATTTAAGGGTGTGTAATTAATTTCACTTGAAATGAAAAATTAGTGTTTTTAAACTGTGTAGGATTAGTAAGGTATTGGTGTGTTCAATGTTAATAATATTAAAGTGGTGATAACAAGTAAAATGTGCCTAGAATACAAAGTTATATTTATTTATTTAAAACCATAATAAAAACTTGGTGGTGGGGAGTATAACATTATCTTATTAATGTGTCTGTATGATTGAACTAATTTTGTATTATATTTATTTATCAACTGTGTTTTTGTATTGATTTAAAATCAATTGGTATTCAAAAGTGGATTTCATTTATGATGTGTATGAATTTCTTGAATGAATCATCTGATTTTTATCTTGAGTTATATCTCTCTTTAATATTTAACCAATTTGTATTTAACTTTAGGTAAGTCTTACGTGCAAGTATCAATAGAATCCACATAATTATTGCCCTAGTACTTATGCGAACTCAAAACTACGCATTTATTATTCGCATCGCTTGTTACAACTGAATTCATTAATTTAAAAAAAAAAAATTAAACTTCATAACATAGGTAGGTATTTTTATATCATACTTTTATTCCCCTAAAGTATGAGTTTATTGATGAGCTAAATACATTATATACCTTACTTAACTTATATGTTTGTCCCTTAGGTAGCACAAATCACAGCTCCTAACTTTAATGTATTTTTTTTATTTTTGTAATAAAATGCAGTAAATGTACAACAGCTGGTTCAAGGGGTAAACAAACGAATTGAAACAAGCATGAAAAAACTCAGCGACTAACGCAACATGTGCTGCTTGCTAAGAAACTGTATGTCCTTTCCCTTTAGTAGTTTTTAGTTGACTTTTCCATAATTTAGTTGAATTTTAGTAACATTTCGAAAATTTATTTACATTCATTCTGAATTTTATTTTTAAGAATCTTATAAAATTCATGTAAACCATTTTGGTATTGTAAGTCACTATCTCTTGTAGTAATGTTGATTATAGCAATAACTCTTATAATCATAATCATTTATTTTATTGTTTTCATATTGGTAGGTAGGTACATCACTTAAAATCACTATTGTAAATTAATTAACTAATATGTAAGTGAATAAAATTGTAATCATCTTTAAATTTTAGCTATGATTTTGTATAGATCTAAATATTTTACTGCATTTTCATAAATATCATTTATATAGTCCCATTGGTTATCAAAGATATCAATCCAACACACATGTATATTTATTTATTTATAGGTAAAACCGAATAAGAAGACAACACACAAACGTTAGTACAATCGTGTAGGTATGTAAACTGTGCAATATGCTTCTGACTAACTCATGTTGTGACGCAGCAAATTTGTGTCTAATAAAGATTGGGTTCAGCATCAGCATGTTTTGGCTTATGCTACCTCAATACTATTTTTGTGCTATTTTACCTTATAATAAACAATATGTAAAATTGTCTTGGGTTGCTTATAATAATTAATATTGGATTGTATTAAACAATACTAAGTTTTAATGCTAATATTTTTTTTGTATAACAGTTTACATATCTACATTATCAACTAACAACACCTGCCATGTTAACCAGCTTTGTGTTAATGAAAATTGTATTGAGTATTTTATGTAGTGACACAGTATTATGTAAATTCTTTGTTTTATACACTGAAAAAGACTTATTTATAAAGATCCCATGTGCCCTAATCATTACTTTAAAATACAATTTAACTTTAACTAAAAATGCATCCATTATGTTAAATAAAACAAGTGAATTTAAAACATTAAATAACATTATTGCAGTGATATTAATCAAATAATCAAATCAAATAATCATTTCCAGCACATGCTTTATTAATTATGCATTTTATTGTGCATTAAATAATAAATAAAAAAATAAAATAATGTTTATTCATGTAACAAGTTTACAATATTGTGAAACAGTTGTAGAGTCTCTCATTTAAGTTTAAAAACTTGTGTTAGAGAGTCCCGCTCTTCTATAACAAATGTTACAATAACAAAGGAATTTTTAAAAACTAATTATTAACCTACTAGTAAATAATAGTAGGTTTTTAGTTTTTCTTACACTTTACAAATTTAATAGGTAATTTAATTTAAATACTAATTATAACCTAAGAGCCCGTGATGGCCAGACCTTCCTTTAATTCACAAGCGTGAAAATTCTTTCATGTGTATGTCTAACATAGGTAAGAATAACCCCCAAACATGAAACCTGGATCGCGGTTCCTTTGGGAGATAACAACCTTTTACCTGTTATCTCCCAAAGGAACCACGATCCAGGTTTCATGTTTGGGGGTTATTCTTACCTATGTTAGACATACACATAAAATAATTTTCACGCTTGTGAATTAAAGGAAGGTCTGGCCATCACAGGTTATTAGTCTATACTAAGAGCCCGGTCTGGCCAGACCTTCCTTTAATTCTGAAGCGTGAAAATTCTTTTATGTGTATGTCTAACATAGGTAAGAATAACCCCCAAACATGAAACCTGGATCGTGGTTCCTTTGGGAGATAACAGGTAAAAGGTTGTTATCTCCCAAAGGAACCGCGATCCAGGTTTCATGTTTGGGGGTTATTCTTACCTATGTTAGACATACACATGAAAGAATTTTCACGCTTGTGAATTAAAGGAAGGTCTGGCCATCACAGGCTCTTGGTCCATTAGGTACTAGGGAAGTTATATAATAGTAGGTTTGTATCTTTACTTAAACTATGTTAGTGTATACAATAAAATAAAAGTATAGTGGTTGTGCATAAGGTGTTACCTATCTTTAGAGGTAGTTGTCTTTAGGATTAGTCCTCAGAGGACACTAGACTCTTAATTAATATCTTGAATAGTCCTTAAACCTTACTTCAATCAGGTTTTTGTTAACCCATTCACTGCCTGAGCTCGTAAAGATGATGCGTCGTTGGCACTGATAGTTATATATTATGCACAAATTACTAGAAAAAAAACATCACACAAAGCACACAACACCACCACCTCCCTCTAATTAAACTTAGCTTCCTATTTAGCCAAATCCTTACAAAATATGTTCAGATTTCAGATGTATAATGTATCATATCTGTCTTTTTACATTATAATCTTTTTATAGTGTCTAATCTGTGGTATTTTTCTAGCTGCTCGCATCGTGTCTGGTGTTGTGAACAAGGACAAATAAACACCTTTAATCGTCGAGTGAAGTACAAAGAGCACAGCCTAAACCTAGCTTTGCACGCAGTTTATTAAATAACTTCTCTAAACGCGACATACATGGAATTTATTATAAATATATACAAACAGACATTTTTAATAGTCTAATTCAAGTTCAAAGTCCTTTTTGTTACCTCTAGAAATTCACAAAATATTTTTAGATCCAGTTAATATAATTCCATGTAATTGTTGCGGGTTTATGTCGGCATTTTCGAACTTGTAATAAACGAAATCTTAGTATTTAAGTTAATTGTTTTTGTATATCCTGACTTCCATTTAGTTAATTTTAGTTAATCAGATTTCCATCTTGACGTCTATATGGGTAACTAAATGTGGACTTATTTAGCGATTTTCATCCTTAGCGCTGTAAGAATAGGTCGAGTTTTTTTATTTCCTACCATAAGATCTCGTTTGGAACAATGGATTTCTTCAGTACCTATTCTAAAACGGATTGCTCAAGGAATGTTCTATATTAAGATTTTTTAATTTTAGTTTAGTTAGCAAGTTTTGACCTCAAGAGTGGATGCCTAAAGTTGCCATTTTTTAAATCTGTTGTATTTTGGCATTAAATGAATTATTCACATAAAATTTTTGTATTTTGCTAGCTTTTTGGCCTCGCCATCTTTAGTTATGTTTAATCATGTTTTTAAAAGTTAACTTGTAAAGCAAATTTGTGTGCCTTGAGAGTTTGCTACCAGCATTGTTTTCGGGAAAGTATTGTTGTAAATTGTATTTTTCACATTCAATAAAAGGAATTCATTGTGTACATTCTGGTTTTATTTTTAGTGTAAAGCAACCAACCCTTAATTATATTTATATTGATACTGATACTTAATTGCTCTCTATAGTTTCTAAACGACTAAACAAGTTTTCATTCTTAAATCACTTTGTAATTAAAAATATTATTCTTCGTTCTTAATTATGCTGTCTTCATGTTTCTGGTGATGAAATACTCTGGCCAGGAGTTTGTTGGTTGTATGGGTGGTGTGTACTTCATGATTGCAAACTGTTGGAATTTTGAATTTGTGTTAATTCCCCTAAAACAAGTAATAATATTACTTAAAAGGGGGTCTTAATGTTATGTAGACAAAGTAGATTATTAAGTTACTGAAATAAACTTTTCATTTCATTTCAATTTGTGTTGAGTCAGTTGCCACATTTCTCTCTCATCTCATAATCTCAATCTCATGGTCATAGTAGTATTATGCATAACAAGTAAATAACATAATTATATTAACTAGTCAGACAAAATTAAACTCTTCATTGTACAAAGCCAATAAGTTCATTATATGGCATTATAGGCAATACAGAAGTTTTATAAGTAAGCTGGTAATTAAAACAAATTCTCAAACAGGTACATACATAATTTATTTATCCTAGTTTAATCTACTATAGGTACTACTTATATTTATTGTGCAGAAGTTTCAGCCTTGTTGGCTTCTGCAGCTGTTTTAGCTTCTTCTTCGGCTTGTTTAGCTAGGATTTCAAGCTGTTTAGCTCTGTTGCGCCAAGCTGTCATGTAGGAGCGTGGGTGTACTGGGAAAAAGCCAGACATACCTGAAAAATATACATTATTATTATTATTGTATTATAATAGATCGTAGATTATTAGGTACCTATTCCATTTATAATAACTATTGGTGTATATAGGTTCTCAAAGGTAGAATAGCATGTGCAAACAAAAATAAAATATTAAGACCAAGAAGAGCACACATCTAAGCAGTACATACACTAGATGATTTTCAATATTTAATAAAAATTTTATAAAAAAAGCAAAATAATAAAATTGCATAATGGATGAAGAGGTGCCAATATGCAGGCAGTACAGTTCACTGCACCAGTGTAAATATTTTTGAATATTGTTAGATTCATTTTCATATATTCAATTCTAATAAGAACCATGCCCATCAGTGAAATAATATGGGTGACAATACTCTTATGTGCTTACCAAGAACTTCAGCCACGGGATTTGTAACATGAGCACCTTTTCCGAGCCAGTACTTCAGCCTTTCCAGATTTAGCGCTACTAACTTCTCATTGTTGATATTCGGCATAGGGTCGTAGGAGCCCAGTTGCTCGATAACTGGTAAGTGGTTTGGTCGCTTTCTCTATAAAACAAATGAATTAAATTAGATTTGTTCAGGTAGCTGTTTTGACAATATAACCTCAACTACTCTTCTCTCCAGATCTCTTACTCGGTATGTTTTATTATGTATAAAATTTCATACTCTAATTAGTACTAATCTAAGAAGAATATATCTCACTAAGTCATCTTATCATTAAATCAGGGTTTATTTGACGAGAACTTACGTGAGTTACAGAGATGTGAAAAAAAGGCCTATTTGTACATCCATGTCGAATCAAACGTATAGATTTTGCTGCCTTTTCGAAGAATTGACCAGTTCCACTAGCTGGTGGTAAAGCTATCGACATTTTGCTATAAAATTAGCGATTTTCTAACCGATGTTCTCAAACAACACAAAAATAACCTAATTCAGGAATTTGTTTGTTAAAAAATTGATTATTGATTGTTATGTCATTGTCATATCAACCCAGAAGTTGTATGAAATAACATTTTCACGTTCGCAATAATAAAAGAAGAAGAAGAAGATGAAATAACATTTTTGGGTTCGTTCGCCAAAAATAAAAGAAGAAGAACTTTGTTAGTTCTGCTCTTCAACAATAGAGTGAGCTGTGCTAAAAAATTTAGTGCCCGAATAAAACATTATAAATAGAATAGAATAGAATAGCATTTATTGTTAAACAGATGACATTGTATGGTTAGTAGTGTCTTAAATCCTAAGTTAGGTTTATCTAGACACTAGAGTTCTCTATTATGAATTTACAATTAAAAACACACATTAATGTGGTAAACAAATACAGTTACACACAAGGCAAGGTGTTGTGTAGGTATACATAGCAGTGTTACAAAACAAATTAAATAAGAATTTATAAATATAAAATAAAAATGTAAATTACTTAATAATGATTTTGTAAAAATAATTTGATATCTTTTGTTAAGCAGTGATTGTATAAAGTAAAGTAGTGAATAATTTTGTATAAACTTAAATTCTAAGGTAAGTACTTATGTATATATAATAATGTGTATATATATGTGTATATAATAAATTAAGCCTATTTATAATAATAATAACTCATTCACACCGACTAAAAAACAAAACAAGAAAAATTTAGAAAAACTAACGTCTACACTAATCACTTTTAAATTATTATAGTTATGTAGATATTTACATACATAATAATATTATAAAAAGTAAGAGGTACTTCCCGTAGACAATTAAACACTAGGTAGGTATGAATTAGTTACTCAAAAGGTTTTGAATATCCGGTTTGGATCGTACTCTCAATACCTTTGCGGTATCAGTTTTACGTACAAGTACCTTTCCTTCTTTTATCCAGATGAATTTGTAAATACCCTTAAGTTCTTGTTTAGCATGCCAGAGAAGGTTTTTTAGGTATGGCGTTAGCGCTCCCCTTACGTAGATCTTCTCAGCAGCTGGTGCTCCAGACAGGTTCGGGACGAGTTCCTTGGCGGTTATGACGATATTCCTGGCTGCAGACATCAGCTGTTGACGAGGGGATTCCTGGCGAACACGGACATGGGCGGCTCCAACAGCTCGGCGAGATGGCAGCCGCTTTACGGATAAGATGTCCCCTATCGGTGCTCCAAGTTTGTCCACTATTTTCTCCACTATCTTGGGCAGGTCCATATCTATGGAGTCGGGTATCCCAGAGATTTCAACATGGTCTCCCAGTAGCTGCTGTTCGAGTTCTACATTGCGCTGCTCCAGAACATCTATTTTCAGCAAGCATGATTTGTTCTGATTGTCGAGGTGGGTTATTTTTTTCTCCATATCTTTCACTTTGTTAGTTAAGGCATCAATACACTCTGAGAATTCATCCACTTTTTCACTACAGTATTGTAAGGAATTGGTAATCGATCGAATCTCTTGCGTTATGATATTTCGAACTTCCTTCTTCAGGTCATCCATTACTTGCTTCATGTCAAATGGAGCTTCTGCCTCAATGACATCGTCTTCGTTGTCGCCTTCAAGGTCAGCGAGGGGGATAAAAGATTTTCTCCGTGATGAGTTGAGGCTGCATTCGTTGCATATCCAATCTATGTTTTCTGCAGATTTTAGGGCTGAGAGTTGTTTGGAACTTAGACCTGAGCAGATGGTAGTAACGTGAACTACTTTTTGACAACGGCTACATTCCAAAACGGAGGATTTTTTATTTATCACTTTGCTACAGCTGTGACACTTTGCCATAATGAGGGTAGTTGTAAAAAAAATTATTGTACGAGCCGACGCGTGTTTACTGTACGACGCCTGAGCGAGAACTGAATGTTTTTTTTTTATACTATAACGTTTTATTTGGAACCTTAACTTTAAGGAACTATTCACAAAACTTCATTTGTGTGAATACTTTCAATTTATTAAAAAAAAAAGTTGTGTATCGAAACTGAATGCGCAGGCGTTGAACACACTCGTACATAGATGAACCCCACTGTGCACTCGTACCACGAGCGGCTCTCTACTAAGTAGGACTGTAGGACTATACTCCTTACAGTGAGCAGTTTTTTATAAAGACTGAACTCATCGAGTAGGTAGTTGGCTAGGGACTGAAAAATTCTCAAAATAGCAAGTTCTCAATTTAGGTACCTACCTATCTGATTATTTTGCCATATCTTCATAAAATACTCGAACCACAAAAATAATACTTCTAAGATTTTGCCCTATTTAGACCTTTGTAAATAAAGTTCATAAGATTTTTTAAATGTTTGTCGGTTGTCCCACTCCACTGTCCGAGTCCGTGGTGTCCCCAAACGTAGACCGTCAACTGTTCATGACACTAGAAGGCCACACCGTTTTGACTGTACCAGGGAATCATAAGACGTATGGAGTGGAGTGCTCGGCAAACGCAATCATGGACCATAAAGTATTGCTATTGCACAGTGGCGCCACTAAAGAGCCCCGATTCTGTTAAACTAAACTCTATTTTAAAGATAAACTAATAATCGAACTTGATAAACTTTGTAGCAATCTCGAATTATTAATATACTTACCGACTAATACCATAAAGAAGAATAGTTTGTTTGTTTGTGGTTTGTTTTTATCGTGCTAATCTTAGGAACCGCCGTGCTGGCCAAGTGGGGGTTGGTGAATGGTATGTTAGGGACCTATGTAGGTACCTATGTAATTTATTTATCCCATAAAATAATAAAAGTTAAGTGAACAAGACTATGACAACTAATAAAGGATTTAATAAACTGTTAAGAAAATATACAAATAGATACTTATTACGAAATATACAGGGTGGCCCATTCAAATCGGTCAGTATGGGAAAGTCTGAAACTGTAAGACATACGAAGATTTGTTCTTAGGAACCATGTCACCGATTTTGATAAAAAGAAAAACTCCATTCATACAATTAAAAAAAAAGTGTACCCAACTGGGGAATCGAACCCGGTTGTTTTGAAAAAATAAACTTACACTATTTCTATTCAGATATCGTTTGTGTAGGTCTTAAGCAGTAAATATCTCTAAGAAACATAATGTCTAAAATGAATAAAATGCATTTTTTTTCACATACTTTAATTTATCATAGTAGGTGTTCAAAGTGACCACCGTTACAATATTCAGCAAGTTCAGTAAATGTAAAATTGTCTCTATGGTTGTTTGTACCTCTCTACTTGTTACATACACCGTGTTATGTATCATGTGGCATTGGAGTTGCATTCAACGTTTAAGGAAGTTTTGTTATCTACAGTAATATTATTATCTATTATTGCAACTGCTTACTTCTATTAATCAAACACTAACAATCAATTGAAAAGCCCACTTAAAGTAAGTATGTAGATATTGTAGATACAGAGACGTGTTAAACCTCATTCAACACTCACTCATTCAAGACCTACACAAACGATATCTGAATAGAAATAGTGTAAGTTTATTTTTTCAAAACAACCGGGCTCGATTCCCCAGTTGGGTACACTTTTTTTTGAATTGTATGAATGCAGTTTTTCTTTTTATCAAAATCGGTGACATGGTTCCTAAGAACAAATCTTCGTATGTCTTACAGTTTCAGACTTTCCCATACTGACCGATTTGAATGGGCCACCCTGTATACTTACTAAGAATTTTACTATTATGGAATAATATCAGTACGCATAAAGATATCGACTACACGAGAATAGAAGTCTAAGAGCGGAGTCAAAGAGCTTCCACGCTTTTCATTCACCGCACGAGTTTTTATAGTGATGTGTAGGTATTGCGAGTGTCGATAGATTATTGTCACTATAGAGAAACATAGTTAGTGAATTAAGGCAGTCGCCCTAATATAATGTGTCCAACCTTGTGTCCAGTGTCTCTGCCATTCACATTATAGCTATTTTTATTAACAGATTTTCCGGATGATTTCTTATAATATAAGTTCCCGTTATAAACAAGCATTACCAACTTATGTTGGTTTAAAATTTGAATTTATATTTGTTATTGTTAGATTGGCAGGTAGGTAAGATTAAAATTATTTTTAGTTGATATTACATATTCTGAAAATATAATAAAATTTTATTTTTTGGTCAGGTTGGTAGTAGGCGCTCCATGACATATTTTATACATAATATAATGTAGGGTAGTACAGTACCTAGTTAGTGTGGCATGTACCTACAAATATACTGATACTTACAAACTAAAAATAAAGGTACCTACCTACCTATTAAAAAATAATATTTTTGGATTCCTAGTGTAATAAGTTGGTTAAAAAAAATTCATAATCATATCATCGATAAAACATCCCAACCCTCTCTTCCCGATCGCTAACCATCGTCTGACCGACATAAGACGACCTTACCCTATGAGCGGGATGGTGCGACGCAGGTCACATAAGACAGAAAGAGACGAAAGATCTAAGTAGGTCACGGGACAAAATCGTCTTTGCTTTGAGACAATGTAGACAGGAAAATTATATGGGATTTTTACCACCATTTAAGAGCCTTGTGACGTTACGAAGTTTTGCGAAATTGGATATTTTATGCACCACGTGACCGGCGCGTCACGCGAATTCTATGAAAAATACTAAATGATCTTGATACTTCGTCGATCTAAAACATACAAATATACTAATAATTATTTTAGATCTGTAGAAAATGGCATCGAATAAATTCCATTTTATTGAGTGGATTTTTTTTCAGTTTCATTCCGAAATAATTATTATATTAATGTTTTTATTTAATTGATAGGAGTTTATATATTTTCCTAAATTCAAAATGGTGGATATTTTTATTTCAATATTTGAATCAATTATGTTTTATCTTAATAATATCAATATTTATTTTAAATCTGATTGATTATTTGAAATCAATTAAGTAGGTACATAATTTTAAATTAAAACATTCATGATTAATAATTATATATATAAGAATAAAACTGAAAATAGTCTTATTGAAGTTAAATGTCCTCATTCATCTCATCTTATGGGCTCATTTTTAAACCGATTCTTCTGAAATTTGGTGTGTAGGTTTGTAATTAAATGTTTTTTTTTTGTCGAATGTTGGGACTTTATGTAAGTTCGAAAGTCTAAATTGAACGGACTAAATACAAATTCTAATTATAACAAAACAAATAAATTATATTACCTATATTTAAGTTGCTTGTTTTGTTAGATGGTATATTTGTGTTTGAATAAATAAAAGTTTCGTTAATGAAGGTTTTAATTATGTTTAGGTATTATTTTTGTAGTTTCGAACTTTATATTTATTTTTATATTTATTGGTATCCATTTATCTACATATGTCATACACAGATGTAGAATATCCATTTATCTACATATGTCATCTTGAATAATTCCCATTATATTTTTATTTTGATAAACTATTTATTTTTATTTTATTACGAACTTATTTGAAAATATTTCATTTATATATTAAAAAAAAAACCAACCCGCACTTGGCCAGCGTGGTGAATTAAGGCCTAATCTATCTCGTCAAGAGAGAAGTCCCTATCCCAGCAGTGGGAACGTGAATAGGGGTGTTATTTTATATACAGGGCGTTCCAAAATTATGGGCCATGTAGGGGAAGTACCATATATATCGTTGATAGTGAATTTTGCTCAAAGAAGACTTCATTTTATTTAAAAAAAAGTAAGTAATTTAATTAATTAATTTACAAAAAAAATGTTTCATGTTTTTTATTTGATTAAAATAATTAATTTCACGTTGTTCCTTTCTTTTAAAATACTATGTTACTTAAGCAGAGTTATTATTTTTTAGCTATTCTTTCGATTGGTATCATAAAAATAGAGTTTTTTTTTCTACATGTAAGTCGGTTCGATTCCCAGACAAAGCAAGTAATTTTTAGAAAATCTATGAATCCAGAATTACTAACTTTTAAAAATAAAATGAAGTCTTCTTTGAGCAAAATTCACTATCTACGATATTTAAGGTACTTCCCCTCCATGGCCCATAACTTTGGGACGCCCTGTATTTATTAGAAAGGTACAATTATTTAATGTTTACAATAAATAATATATTTATTAGAAAGGTACATTATTTATTGTTTACATATTGGATACTCGGTAAAAATAAGAACAAAAAATTACGGAATATTTTCTTTGTAATAAATATTATGGAAATCTATACTACAATTATCAAGCTGAGGAGATTGCTTGTTTATTTGTTTGAACGTGCTACTCAGGAACCGCGGGTCCGATTTAAAATATGATTTCAGTATTGGATAGTAAAATGATCGAAAAAGGCTATAAAACATAAACTAGTAAATAACGTAAAAACGCAAGCGCAGCTGTCGGCGGGTCGGCAAGTTAGTCATAATCTAAAAAAATCATAGGCATAATTACATTTAGTCGTTGGACGGTTTCACCAAAAAAAGTTGCCTTGTTGTTTTTTAATTAGGATAGATAACTTTAGATATGCAATCCACATCCTACAGCATAACCTCCAAATAAATAAGGTAAAACAAGATGACAATGATGTGGTACAATTCTTAGGCCAGCAACATTTGGTACAATTCTTAGGCCAGCAACAACAACAATTGACCGTTATCAATAAAAATAACAATTGATCGTTATCAACGGATCAACTTATGTCGGTCGTAGTATCGCAATAACACATACACGCACACTAACAGCGTTTTTACAGCAATTGACAGTCCCACACACTGACATTTTACGAAATATTTCTATATTTTATTCAAGAACAACCGACATAGGTCCGTCCGACCTCGACAAGCGCTCGCGCGGTACTAAATGGAAAAAGCCGGCTGAATGAAAAAACTACTAAATTATGGTAGTTTTATTTTATTCATAAAAAATTACCAAAACCGTTCTACAAATTAAAATTAATATCATAGTTTAAGCAAATGTTGATAAATATTTTGATATAAATATGACGTCCCATTGATTTAGAACTTCGGAGTTATTGAGGTTTGTTTCGAAGCATTTTCGGTCGATATTAAATTCGGTATATCTTTAGAATAAAAGCATTTAACGAAAATGTACTCTACTCTAAATGAAGAATAGGATATACGTAACATAATAAAAAATAGTTTGATCGCCCATATTCATTAGAATCTACAAATTAGAGCTGAGAAAACAGGTCTTCGAGCGTTTTTTACGAAACATGTATCCGGAGAATGATTATTACTCAATATATAAACAAGTTATCTAAAATGTTTCTTACTACTTTTGTAGAGGAGAAAACGAACTATTATTAAGATGTAATTGTAATATCAAACAACTAACGCAAACCATAGAATTAGGACGAGAAAACCGAACAATTTCGCGATTTCACGTAATAGGCCTCTTAAATATTAGATCTATTGTGTAACATTTTGGTAATACGCCTCGCTTTTAGATATGTTCCCGAGTAAAAGTACCTACCATTTCTATTAGACCTAGACATTTCTATATTATGTAGGTACCTACCATAATATATATTTCTGGACAATAACTTACACAGCAACATCTAGCCCCGTGGTAAGCTTAAAAGTTAATTTTAATGGTAACAGATACAAGTAGGTACCTACTTAATCTAATAAGTAACTTACCATCATTATTGTTCTGTGCCATAGATACCTACACTTTTATTTTATTTAATTAAATCGAGTGGAATCAATACATTTATGAGAAAATTTAATCAGACCATGAACCTTGAGAGGGCACTTATAATAATTCAAGATTCGAACCTTTCCTTCCATTTTTGAAGTCAGTTAAAAATACGCAAATTCTGTATGTAGGTAATACCTACTACCATTAGTTTTTGATTAATTATTGTACCTACCTATATTTTTCCTACTAAAAGGGAAAAGTTTGAGCTAATGTTGCTCTATTCCTTTAATCCTACGTAGTGTGGGTGTAGGTAAGTAAGCATTAAGCGGAGCATGGAGCTTATTTCACTTCGTATCCCGAGGGAATAACAAACAAACAGTCTCGGATTGCGGTTGTGTCGCAAGCTTACCTCGGGGTATTGTGTTATTTAGACAATATAAATGACAAAGGAACAGGTGTTAGGAACGTAGGTATTTATTTTGTTAGAACTACAAAAAGTACAAAATAACTTTATTTACTTAAACATTGTGTAACAATTTAAGGTTAATTGTGACCGATGAACAAATACGATTTAAACAATAGTACCTAAATTATAATGGCAACCCTATCAGATATTAGAAGGTGTAAGTATTAAGTTGTTAAAAAAACATAGATATTAATGTACTTACTTACTATTAAGACTTTATTGTTAAAGTTGTTTTAACAATAATCTTAATAGTACCTGAGAACTTGGAAAGTTTGAAGGACAGTCATTCTCCAACCCGCACTTGGCCAGAGTGGTGAATTAAGGCCTAATCAGAGAGATTCGATCGTCAAGAGAGAAGTCCCTAGGTCCCAGCAATGGGAACATTTTAGGGGTGGTTATGAAGTAGATATAACCCACTGAACAGACAGCTTATTAATCTTATTCAGTGACCTAGAGCTTAGCAGAGATTTTCTATTTTTAGAAGTAGGTAGCCGTATACTGGACAAAAGCTTTATTATTAATTGATTAAATAAAGTTCAAGTGCCGTTCTATTAATAGGTACTTACCTAATTAGGCAGACGAACTCTTAACTGTCCTGACCTTTTAATTACTTTATTCTTAAGTAGGTAGGTAGCCGGTCGGCCATAATTAATTTGAATGTCGCTTTAATTATCAAAATGTAATGTAGTTACCTACCTAATTAATTTCATAGCTTCAAGATAATTTACTAAACCTGACGTGTTTTCTCTAGAGATACCAAAGACTATTTTTGTCGACATTGTAAAGATGAAGGTACCTACCTATTACAGTAATTACAGTCATTCTCATTCATAAATTGGACAACGTTCAATAATGAAAGATTAAATACTTGCTTCCCATACAATGATTAGCAATCAAACACGGCAATTAAACAAACACGTGAATGCTGTGTCCAGCTCGGTGTTACCATCAACCTAGACCTCCCAAATGTACGGAAGTCCCTCCGCCCAACTAGAGCACGAATCACGAATCAATCCCGCGCCTGCGCGCCGCGCCGATCGATACGGGCGTAGCGCCAGTGTCCGCGAGCCCGCCGCCGAGTAAGGCCATGCGTATCTGAAAACGCCAAGCTGTATCTCAGGGAATACGCGGGTGAAGAGGGGCGAGAGGAATGGCGGGGCAGGGAGTGGAGCGGCCGCAGCCGCGGGCCCCAAGACCGGAGCCCCTCTCGCCGCAGCCCCTATCTCACGCGGGAAGACGAGCCCTCCCCTGCGCCAGAAGAAAGGGGCCGCAGCGCCTCCGCCGGCGCGCACCACCGCGCTCGCTCGCGACCCATGCGCTACCAGTCCCTCGAGCGCGACTACGACAGATCCTACGCCCCCCCACCGACACACCACCCTGAAGATGAATACTACAGACGGGAACCACCGCCGCTGTTCCTCGGCGAACTGCAATCACAGAATACAGACCTACAGCGGGAACTGGGGAACCTTAAGAAAGAGTTGGAGCTGACCAATCAGAAGCTGGGCTCTAGTATGCACAGCATCAAGACATTCTGGAGCCCGGAGCTGAAGAAAGAGAGGGCTCTGAGGAAAGAGGAGAGCGCGAAGTACAGCCTTATTAATGACCAGCTGAAACTGCTCAATCAGGAGAATCAGGTAAGTCTACTTAAGGTTCTAACTTAGGTAAGTCTATTTCTCGACTCATAGGTCGTGTACAGATCGTAGAACTGATTACTACATAATACCGACTTAAAAGTATATCTATAGGTAAATACTTTCAGCAGAATGGTATTGTCATTGGTAATGTATTTTACAGAATTTTAACTATTGGAATTTTTAAAACAATCCTAAATCTTAAAATCCAGTTTGTCCCCCAATCTTTATTCATCGTTTCTAACTTTTTTTTTATAACCAAGGTTCACGGCTGAAGACAAGCGGGTCATTTTAATAAGGAACCTGTACCTAAGCTAAAATTCGTTAAAAAGCCTTCAAAAGTTCTGACTGGAATAAAGCATTAAACCCTATTGTCCTTGTAAAGGACTTGAAATTGACTTGCATTGAAAAGTTCAATCTTTTCACGCACAATAAAAGCTCTCTCATTAACTTCCTGAAACGACCGTAGTAAGGTATTTTATTTAATTAACCGTTGAGCGACTTCACTTCATTTAATTTGAATTATACCGTACTTTTAATCAATTTTTTAAAAAAGATACTCTTTCGTAAATTTTTGTAGGAATATGTTTCAATAAGCCAGTTATTGAAACATATGTAGAACATACCAAGACAAGTATGTCTACATATACTCGTAGTAACGAGTAAGTATATAATTTTCTTCCCGCAAAATGTTCATTTGTCTATTTTCAATTAAATAACTTTTGAGTAGTTTTCTCAATGGCCCGTCATTATTTTTTACATTGACATGATGGTATATAATTCTAAGAAAGATAATAATGAGATACAAAATTATCGCCTTAATGAAAAGTTCAAATAACACTCAAGTAAACCCATAAAAAAAAACCACCAATCAACAACTACTAAGCAAACAAAATGATTGATCAACAGACCAATCACGCGATGGCCGAGCTTTCCCGGAACCAACCGAAGGTTTCCGAAGTTATGACGTCACTACGCATGCCTCGGGAACTCTCATTGAGCTGCTACTTATGTCAATGAGAACCATTTTCTTGCACTGCCCTACTTGCATACTAATTTGGAATTTATTATGTGCAACTTAAAGATGATTATTGCCTGATTAAATTAGTTAAGTGAGTAAAATGTTTCATTGTGTAAATTCAGATGAAAGACAGATCTAATGCGGTTTTGATCAACATATATATTTATTGCTTTGGATAGGATTGAGCTATTAAGACTATTAAAATCACTGGTCTTTTTGAGTTAACAGTCCATCATAAAAATTAATACTGACTCTAAGTTTAAATCGAACATAGGTACATCAGCTTTATCCAAATCAAACGACGATAATATATTATTTTATTTCGTAGACCAACACTGTATTACCAATATAGTAGGGGAGCCGAAGAGGGGATTTCGGGATTTACTCGAGCGCGTCAGATTAAGATACTGGAGATAGCTAGTACCCAGATAAGTACCTCCACCAAATATAAAAAATCTATCTATGTTCGAACTTGAATTATAAGGGAACAAAATTTACTTTTGTCATATTAGGCGCATCACTTTAGATAATTGTCAGATTAAGATATGGTAGAATCAGAACATAGAGATGAACCATATACATCTAAATCTGACGCTCTAACACCTTTAGAAATGCCAGTTTTTTTGTTCTTTTTTTTGATAAAAAATGAGTCGCGATTTTTATTTTTTTAACTTTTACGTACTTCCACCCCAATCGTGTAAACAATCAGATTTACAAACGTATATTATCAATCATATTTCCTAAATTATTTTTAAGTATGTAAGTATGTTAAGCTGATTTTCAATTTATTGAATGTGATTCATAGAATCTATCACTAACTGACGCGCTCAAGTACGTCCATACATCAGTATTTTTTTAAATAAGTTTTTATTTATCTATGGTCGCTTCCCCCACTGATGAAACACATCGGTCTTATACAATTTTTTTCTTCTTATCATCTACCAAATGCAACCCAATAGGTCTCTTTGACGCTCGAGTAAATCCCCATTTAGCATCGTCGCCTCCCGTACTAATATTACCATCGATCAACCTAAACTCATAATTCTCTTTGGAATTTTTCAATAAAGGTAGGATTAAATTCTCGAACTGCCAAACTTTTCGGTTGTTCGATTTTCGAAATAACTTTGAGTTCAATTTGGTCAGATGTTCACTTAGGTAAATTAATTCATAAAATGAATTCATAGTTTGAATAAATCTGCGAAGAGTAGATAAGGTTAAGTAAATTCTGATAGAGTACAAATCAAATGAAATGACAATTCTCGTGATTAAAACGTAGGTACACAAAACTGAGACAAAACTCTATTATCTAAATTCACAAGATTTATTGTGCCTCTATCTATAATAACAGAAAGCAAATACAAATAACGCAACGAAGCATCAGTTTTTGTGGAGACGCACCCCAAATTTCGAACTATGAAATATTTAGCTTGAATTATACTAACATGGACAAAGCCGTGAGCTAAAACAAGTGAGCAAACGTAATTTTTAAATTATAAATATAGGTATTGTTCGTGTCTGGCTAATATCCACGAATAAACAAATTCAAGAGCTGTTTTCATAACTCAAATGAGCGTTTCACATGAAAAGCTAAAATGCTATAAAATTTGCATGAAAATATGAAATAAGGGCGTTTAAGACCCGGAGATAATATTCTGTTCATAAGTTAAGATCTTAATTCAACGTGTCTCAATCTTTTGGAATATACCTGGTACTAGATACGATCTAAACATATTATTATATAATTACCTATAATTATATATTATATTAAATGTCCGTCAGTACGAATAATAATGCCATGTAAATTCGCTGTCAGGTGTGGTTATAAATACCTATAACTATAGCGAATTGGTAATTATCGAAATTAATTACGAGTAAGTATATTTCTGTTCGGCTATATAACGACTCATCCGTAGAACAAAGTTTGATCTGCAAAGTTGATGGTTTTCAGTAGAGGCCAGAGAAGTTTTTGACTTCGTTTAAGAGTTATAACTTTTAAACGGTGAGACTTATCATTGAGATTTTTTGGTATGTTGTTACAACACCGCAGCATAGTTAATTGCTTTGTGTTGTATATTTATTATTCTTTTTTTTCCGGAGATAGCAAGTCCGATGTAAACATTGGACGTTGTACGGCAAAACAGTGAGGGTCCGTTGTCAACACTAAACTTTGTTCTACGGAAAAATCATAATGAAATGATGTTCTATATTAATATTGGTCGTTTTACGTCAGAATCACCTTTTCCGTAAGAGTTCTATGTGAATAATATCCTTATAATAATGTTAGTGAAACTATGTCTAGCTTCCATTATTTATACCTATATATAAATATATTATGTAATTTTAAAATATTTAGGATATTTTGTGAATTTAAAATCGTTTAAAACTGATTAAATCTCAAAATAAGTAAAACAAACTTTTATTCATTCAAAAGTTTGTTCTCAAGACTCACTTTGAATATCAATCACGCGTTACTTATTAGTAACATAGTACCATGTCCTTCCGTTAGAACAACATGAAAAAGTTTAATTTAGTACCCAAAAGTTGTATTTTTATTATCAGAATACTTAACATCAGACAGGGGGTTGATCATCAGGTTTGCATTAGTTACAATAATCCTACTTAAACAAATAAAAATCAACCTTTATAAGTAGTTACTAAATAATAGTTTTACAACGTGGAATGTCATTATTATTATTTCGCTAAATGACGAATACAGCTTTAAAATTAAGCAGCAGAAAAAATACCATATAATTTAGTCCAGTAACTCATCATCCGACTCTTCTAAAGAATTACGCAGTGTGATGAGGTAAGGATGATACTCCACGAATATAACTTTTGAGTGGCACTTATCTAATAAATCTCTGTATTTATCATCAGAAACCTTAAAACATAGGTTTAATTCATTTCATAATTTGCTGTAAAATTATGAAGTAAAGTAATATTTAAAAACATAATTTGTTTGTGTTACTGCTCTCTGCATGAAGTTCTTTAATGCTATTCCAGTTCTTCTCCTCAATATCTTTCATCCATACCTTGTCATTAACTTGTCATTGACATATAAAATCAATGAGGTAACGTTGCGAAAAACATAGGTTTCCCCTTTATTCTTGGCTCATATTACAAATAAACGCCATTCAAAAGGAGTATAGATAGTTTTGGTTTAAGAAGCTCTTTCAATAACAGAATTAACACTATCATCTTCTTTTCGGACATGTCCCTTCTGTAGATGTTTAAGGCGGATGATTAACTTATTTGTGGCGTAAACATGCAATGGAAACACAAAGCGATTAAATAAAGTGATAATCTCAGTTCGTAAATATTATTGTTTTTATTTTGCGCTTTACCTCTTTCTGAAACCACAAAGCGATTTTTAGTTTGGCCCACAATAATTGTCCATCTAAAAACCAAACTTCTTGGTCAACATTAGCAAGAATACATTTTAAAAGGCAACTACGAGTATGTAGTAACATCATTTGCCCTACGCTTTCCTACTGATTCATCCCACATTATAGCAAATGACCTTATTCTATTACACATTTCAAAACTTATTAAATTGAAATATTATAGTTTTCTCTTATAGAAAATACGTTTATATTGTCATGAGGCCACTGCAATCATTCTTAAAATCAAACACAGCAAAACAGTGTTTTCATTTGAATGTTCAGTGTTTTTCTTTTTAAATCCCTTATTTTTAAATCAGGGTCCGTCAGGTTTTTCTTTAACCGGAAAACATGACATTCGTAGCACAGTTTGTTTGGGATATGGAAATCTAGATTAAAGTTAGAGTTGACTATGTCGCGATAATGGCGTTACTTTGTAGCTTCAGTGTAAGAGGTTTAGTTCTGGAGATCAAACAATTCAAAATACTGTTTGAAAATTTTGGAAATACTTAAGTCTATTTGTAGATAGAGCTTTAGGCTATTTGTTTTCCTACTGCCCCAGGAGATAGGGACAATATGTTAAGGTGACGATTGTGCTGATTTGTGACGATCGTCATTAACATCTGACAAAAAATAACTGTTTTTGTTTATAACTATGAGTATGGCAGAATTATATGAACACCTACAAATTTAGAGAACAAATTATTATAAAAAAAAACTTGAAATTAACGAAGTTTTAAATCGAACAATGTCCTATTTAAACTCGTTATTCCAGTAAAAACGTCCTATCTTAACATCGACTCCGTAAATTGTAAAACAGATTCCACCATTAAAAGTCCTATATTCACATAAAATCCATAAAAGCTCATCAGTATCCGTCAAAAATGGTCCTTTATGTTCATATGACTTGTACTTTATCGTGTTTATTTTTATACATAAAATGATTATACTGAAGACATGTATTAAGTTAATCGTTCTTTCGTATTAATAATGAGTTTCACTAGCTTTCCGTCAAAAAAAGTCCCAAATAAATATCGAACGCCCGTATGATCTACCGCTTTCCATCGTATAGTGGCTGGACTGAAAAACGGACCGCGCTATCTTGCCGTCCCCGCTTCCGATTACTGTCGCATGGGCACTCAGTGCGTTGTTCTGCGGAACTGATATCAGATGCAACGTTATTCGACTCTATATCTCCGTAACTACATTAGATATAAAAATTCTAAAAACGCACCTCTGTGGAGTTTGAACTCCATAACACGTTTAGCTGATAAAAGTACTTTTGCTCTATGGTCACATAGAACTCTATTCTACGCATAGGTCGATAAAATGCTGACACATTCACGATTCCATTACATTATTGCGTTTGTTAATTGTAAATGTCCTCTAAATATTGGAAGTTATTGAAAAAAAAGTTCTATAGATGCCGAAAACATATTTTTTATATAAAGACGAGATTTTACAGAAAATGTTTGAGAATATCAGTCTTAAAAGATAATTCTGCTTTGAAACGTAACTCCCGCTTGTCACTCTTATTTCTGAAAAGTCTTTCCAGTTTATCTTCCGTTCAATTTAAACTGATTATTCAATTAATTTAAACATGAGCTTTTTTCTAATTATAAGTCTATTTTCCTCTGAATTTAGTAAACTCTATTTACATTCCCACTGCTGGAAAACACTTCTCGTGATAAAGCCGTAATTCACTACGCTGGCGAAGTGCGGGTTTGGTCTGAATTTAGTAATTTACGGTATAATTTAATTCTTGTTTTGTTAATAGAAAATCTAGCCTACACGGTTTTTTATTTTATGAGACTAATTTTAATAGTACATTTGTGATAAACCTGGACAATAACGAAAAATAATATTATCTCTCTGTATGTTTTAATCTTAAAAACTACGCAAGGGATTTTGATGGATTTTTGAGTCTTTATGGTAATTCAAGAAGATAGTTTAGAAGTAAGGTATATAGGCAAAGCGAGGGTGGTTCTCTAGTAATAAATAAATAAATAACTTTATAAATGTCCTCATTTTTGTAGCAGATACAGGACGATTGAATATTATGAAGTTATTGTGCCCAATATCTTGCCAAAACCAAGTCCTTGGCAATCTGACAAGTAGGAGTTACTAAGCAAGATGGCTTACTTAATATGTAAGGCTTTACACATTCTACGTAGGTATGATCATCATCATCATCAAGGTATGAAAATTCTGATGATGATGATGATGATCATTTATGTTCCCACTGCTGGGACACAATGATGATGATCTGAGTATTTACGTTCCCACAGCTGGGACACAATGACTTCTCTCTTGACGAAAGATATTAGGCCTTAATTCACCACGCGCTGGCCAAGTGCGGTTTTGTGAATGATTGATTTAATTGGTGAAATTTAAAAACAGACACATACTTTGACGAATAAGACTATCGAAATCACAAAAAGGACTAAGACCAAAGCTTGTTTAATGAAACGAAATCCAAATAAAAACACAATATTCTTCTGAAAAATTCAGTTATTTTCAGTAAATATACGGAGTTATTTAAAATGATGAGGCTCCTAACGATGGGAAGCACCTCATTAGTGGACAATTGCACCAAGATTATATAAAAGATACAAAATAATATGAACTCTTTTAATAAAATAGCTCTTTAATAAAATGGTAAATATTTTCTACAGCGAGGTCGTAGGACCTCCGTTATGTGCTACATTTTAGAATCCAGATGTGCGCGAGGTTTGAACCCACGACCTCGAAATGGAAGGCGAGTGTACTCCCACTTAGCTAACAGAGCACCGTTTACAGTAATGGGTCGTACTATTTTATAAACAGGTGAAATCATACCTCAATTAATGAAAAATATTCTATTTTATTAAACCTAAAGACTAAATGAACAAATGCTAATTCAAGAACAGTCTATGCACTGTGAGAACCGCGCGGAGAGAAGAGACGGAGCACGGCGAGCTCTCACTCCTCCTGAGAAAGACTGCTGTCGTTGCGGTCGAAACGTCGAGAGTGCTTTAACCTTTGTAAATACGTGAGTAATTCCCGTTATAAAATGAACAGTCTATTCACCTTCACGTTTCGCGTTCCATTAACGTAGCCTGTAGTTATTTTGCATAACCGAATACAAGAGTGTGGTTGGTTGGTTGGCGCCGACTCGGCTGTCGACTTTGGCTGGTTTCCAGACATGGTTGCCAGACCTGTTGAGGGAAGTACTCGTACTAGGCACTCGATTGAAGTATGAGCATAAAATTGTAAACTTAACTTTTAGTTATGGCGTCTGCCAACGTTTTTTCGCTGATTGTACAGTTCTTAATTAATTTGTTGCTAAATTGGTAAAAAGGCCTTTTTAATGGCTTGTCAGGATCTGATAATTGTAAACATAATTCTAAAATTGTTTGAACAATTCTCTTTTAAAATATCCATATCGTTTATGGAGTTGTAATGTGTTGATGGAATGGTATTCTTTCTCAGAATTAGCGCTTAGTCCGTTTTGAAAATTTATATTTATACGATCTGCAGATATTTGTTCTGGGTGTATTATAAATCTACTAGCTTCCGCCCGCGGCTTCGCCTGCGTGGAAATAAAAAGTAGCCTATGTTCTGTCTCAGGGTCTATAGATTGTCTGTCTGTCTGTACCAAATTTAATCAAAATCGGTTGAGAGGTTTAGGTGGGAAAGCGTAACAGACAGACAGAGTTACTTTTGCATTTATAATATTAGTAAGGATGTAGTATTATTATATAAAATTCATCAAATATCTAAATAAGCAATAAGCTTCGAGTTTTCCACTTGACTAGATGTTGCTGTGAATTGTCCAGCAATATTTATTGAATACCATCGACTGTGCTCTCAAATACAAATATCTTATCTAGCGCATGAAATCCACTCTTTCACTCCCATCCCAACCATTCGTCTCATGATTAGAATCGCTTAGCGCATCTGGTCCAGACGTTACATTAACGAACAAACTTCGCCCATTCTGTGGCTCGCTGATCTAATTCTTGTTTGTTTACTAACCGAAATAGATTGAGTCGTTTTTTTCAGCGAGTTTTGTTTTTAGTGTTTTTAAGTGTTTGGTACTTCCGTGAGATAATACATAGAATTGATTGTATCTATACCTAAATATTACCTACCTAATAAGTGTAGGTATTCTAAGCTGATTTCAGTAGAAAATATTTAATAAGGAGATGAAGCTTACAATTTAATAGTATTCATATTATCTATTATACATAGCATGAAATCAACTTGTAACTATAAAATTCAAATTCCTTTATTAATTGGTTCCATCGTCATTATCATAACAATCAATAGTCTCCCCATCAGAACACATTACATGGCTTTGTGGATTTCGTATAATCACCACACTAACCAGACGGGTTTTTACCTATACTGCAGAACGTTTCTGCACGTTTTCTGGTTTTTTTTACCAAAAACGGGCAGAAACGTTCTGCATATCTATTCTATTCTGATACCCACATTAGACGGCTTGAAGACGTGGTACTCTTAGGCCAGCTCCAAAAGCAACCGCCTACCAACAGAGCAAGTACGCATAATTACATATTAGAGAGCTGACATCGCAAATACCAAGATGCCGAGCTCATTTCTAAGAATTTGCTGTGAGATGTAAATAATGTGGGCTTTAATTTGTCGCATATTTTCACGCGCGAGTCTAGAGCGGCCATTTTGCGACAATGCAAGAAGTTTTTAATCTAAAAGTTTGTTGTTGTTCGGATAATTTTAGCAAAATTAAAATTTGACCGGAGACCAGTTATCTAAAAAATATACGGTTTGGTACCTAGGTAATTTGCTAAATTTTAATAAACACTACTTCATTTAATGTTTTTTGCAGCTCAGATAAAAGGCCATAGGTACTTTTATAATAATGTATAGGTACCTAAACATTTAAAGATACATAAAAAGAACGATAACTTAAGTTTTTGCATTGAAACAGTAACCGACATCCATCCAATACAAAGTTTAAAAATAAACACAAATTGGTTCAGGAGCTTGTGTATAAACACTCTTATGCTCTCCATTCGAGTGTCAATAAACTTCAGCGGAAGACAAAATCTCTTTAAGATTGATTTCAGTTCCTCTTCGTTGGAGTAGATCTGGATATAGTATAGATCTAGTTATAGAGGATAGATTAGACATAAAAATATACTTATGTACTGTAAACTTCTCATTTTATAACATCGGTATTAATAGCGAAATTAATACACTCCTTGCCACAGAAGCTTGGAATTACTAGAATAATATAGGTTTTAACTATTCGATACAAATCACGGAAAATTTAGTCACAAACGTTCATAACATAACGTATGAAAACAATAATGTGTAAAAATAGCAATTACAATATCGCTACCTACGCTATTTTATAAGCCAATAAAACTCTATGCGACAGGAAAATTTCGGTGCACTATGAAATCATATATTACGTAACAAAATTCCCTACAGATCTACTTTAAACAAGCTTTTGCCCGCGGGTTTACTCACGTTTAAAAGTAGCCTATGTCAATACCATCTCTTGAACTATCTCTACTTAAAATATGAATAGGTACACGTCAATTCGTCGCCGTGAAAGACGGACAAACAAACAGACACACTTACACTTTCCCATATAAAATACTACTAGTATGGATCATTTGAGGGTCAGATCTAATACCAATATGAGCATCCTTCACAGTTCATTTGAAGGGTCGGGAGGAGGGACCTTTGCCTCAAATTTTGGCTACAATAATACACCTTTTGGTAGAGACCTTCTAAGAGTTTGACCCTGATGTAATTTCTTGCTAATAGAAAGCTAAAAGGGACAATGACACTTATTTATTCTTTGGGTCGTGTTGGTGGTCGGTGTAAGTTTTACAGTACACAGAACAACAGAACAACTGCTGCCCGTGTTCTGGTATAGTTTGGCGATAACTGCGGGAAGAAAATAGACCGGCAAGGAAATATAATGGACCATCTATTGAAATGCGATAAAAAGTCTACCATTGTTCTTTAAAAAAACATTTATTTCTAGCGAATTCGTGCGTTCTAATTAGATCATGTTGATACTAAATTTAAAGTTATCCTTGAATAGTGCCACTTTTCTGAGATTTTTGAGCATTTGGTTTTAAAATAGTTGTAGTTGCCCAGGGAAGGTTTAAAAGGTAAGAAAACATCGGAATAAAACGGACGAAGCCGCATGCGGGTCAGCTAGTCATAGATACAATTGGGTTCATTCCACCTTTTTGGACTTTACCTACCTAAATACATTAAAATATATACCTACTAAAATAACATTGATCAAATGTAACACAGTGAAGAACTAATTAATAATCTGCATAATGGACCAAAACTGTGTCATTATATTTTTATTCCCGTTATTTCTGGAAAATAGACGCGACGTTTAATAAAGCTCCGGTGTTATTATCAACATTTCCGGTTAATATTAAATTCTTTTAGCTCCGGGCGCCAAAAATTGAGTTTTTTAGAAAGAAAAAAGCTCTGTATTTTTAATATACAGGGTTAGTTCTCATAACAATTGATTTACTCCGCGAAGTGATTAAAGGTTGTTATTTTACTTTAAAAAATTATACATATTCAGTTTATAGTCGAATAAATAAATTAATATTGCTGGACAATTCACACAACAATATAGCACCGTGGTAAGCTAGAAGCTTTGATCAAATCGTTTGTCTATCTCATTGGTTTGTGTATTGCTTGCAATATATTTTTAGTAATTCTGATGATGAATGAATAAACTCTATATTATTAGTTTCGTTTTAAGCACCTATTTCCGGTTTAGTTTCTATATAGAGATCAAAGAGATTTCACATAGAGAAACCCCTAAAATAAACAAAAAAAATTTTTTTTTCGTCATTTTTTACATTTCAGGCGCTTTTACAAGTGTTTTGTCGTTTTACGTAAAAAACTTAGCACTTTACTTAGTTACAAGAGAACGTGAAAAATCTTGAAAACTCAGTGGTAAGTGTGGAAAAACTGCTCTTTTCCAGTTTTCTACTAAATACTTTTACTTCGCAATTAGTAGGCGCTATTTTAAAAACTTTTACCGTGCTGGAGAAATGCGGTCAACCTTTTACTTATTGTAGGTAGTTTTTTTAGGTCTAGTGTACCACCACTCAAATGTAATTTTTTAAGTGACTTTAAAAAAAAGAACGTTCTCGATTCGTCGGATTTTTTATATATAATATTATGTTCACCGACTACTCAAAGACGCCTGGACCGATAAGTATACAAAATTATTTTTTGTTTGATAGAGTTTACTTCCCAGGTGGTACCATAGTTTTCGATCATAATCTCATGATGGCATCAATAAGTAATTGGTGGAATTCTTAGAAAAAATTTAGAAGCAGTTGTAAAATATTTTTTTTTATCCACAATGTTACTTTCGGAAAGTCCCTCTTAGTCAACACGGCTCTCAAAATCAAAATTTTCAAAATTTTCAAAATTTTTTTGCAATTATTTAATACTTCTACTACTCGGTAGTCGACAAAGCACGGTGCGATAGCTTTTATCAGGCTAATTAAACAAAAACCTTACAATCCTTATCAAATCACAGTTATCTATTTGCTAGTTACTCATTATTATCACTATTACATGTAGGTACTCAAACAAATCTACAAACAGAACATTATGATCAAATGTAATACATGATATGAATTTAATAGAAATAGATTATTATAATAAACATGAATAACGACAAACAGACTGATAAAAAAATTCTTTTAGCTTGAGTATTATCTTATTTTTCAGATGCTTGCTTTTTAACTGTTTTTTTGATTGATTAATAACAGTAATAATACTATTTCATGGTCTAGCTAGACTGACCTTAAACTCTATAAATAAAGTACATAATTTTAAATCACGCTTTTGTAACCACATTATAACTAATGCGACATAATAACCTAAGAGCCCGTGATGGCCAGACCTTCCTTTAATTCACAAGCGTAAAAATTCTTTCATGTGTATGTCTAACATAGGTAAGAATAACCCCCAAACATGAAACCTGGATCGCGGTTCCTTTGGGAGATAACAACCTTTTACCTGTTATCTCCCAAAGGAACCACGATCCAGGTTTCATGTTTGGGGGTTATTCTTACCTATGTTAGACATACACATAAAATAATTTTCACGCTTCAGAATTAAAGGAAGGTCTGGCCATCACAGGTTATTAGTCTATACTAAGAGCCCGGTCTGGCCAGACCTTCCTTTAATTCACAAGCGTGAAAATTCTTTCATGTGTATGTCTAACATAGGTAAGAATAACCCCCAAACATGAAACCTGGATCGTGGTTCCTTTGGGAGATAACAGGTAAAAGGTTGTTATCTCCCAAAGGAACCGCGATCCAGGTTTCATGTTTGGGGGTTATTCTTACCTATGTTAGACATACACATGAAAGAATTTTCACGCTTGTGAATTAAAGGAAGGTCTGGCCATCACAGGCTCTTGGTCTATAATGTGACCAACTCAATAGGTAATTTAATTTCGAGCTAATCCAACATTTTTAGAAATAATTTTATAAACATATTTATCACTATTATAAAACACCCAGACCAAATAGGTACCTACCTATCTGATAAATGAATGATGCAAATCGTAGAAATATTTGCCACGAGAATCTAACCTGCAACCTCCACATCCGCCGAGCCCCAAAGATCGTCTTTTAGCACGAGATTATTAAAAAATATATCTTGGTTGAAACAAAATCGAATAAAATCTCCTGAAATGCCGCCACGGCCATTCACCGAAGCTGAATGGTGTTACGTAATCGCCGTAGGCTGTAGTACGATCAATGATGGCCCGGTGGCGCCATCTGCAACCTCCGCCTATAAATAGACGAGCGAGACGTATTGGAGAACATTTTGAGGTTACTTTTTGAGGTTATAATTGTTTTTTGGCGTTATTTTGTTAGCTTTCTATAGTTTTTCTCTGTCATCTTATTAAGAGAGTCGAATTCTATTTCGCAGCGAGGTTTTATTGCCGCCTTGGGACTAAGATTTAAAAATGGAAATAAGGTTTTAATGATGATGAAAGGTTTTATGGATGATGAAATGGATATATTGTTAAGTAAGAAGCAGAGGTCTTCTAATCATTATATTGTTACTTTGGTTAATTGTCTTGTCTCCTTAATTTCAGGAAGATGTCACAGAGATGTGTGTAAAATATCTGTAATTCAAGCTCTTCTCTCTAGCACTGAACAAGCACACGCTCTTAGGAATGATACATTTTCTGCGACATATTTCTTAAACAGGGAGTGGATTAAGGATAATGCAAAATGAAAAATAGTAAAGGTACCGTTCATTAAGTAAATATTGCTGGACAATTCATACATCAACATCTTGCCCCAAGATTGTTATTTACCTTTAAGAACTGTCCTACATCATGGTTACAAATAAAGAATTGGAATACATCATTCTCCGTGGATGACGTAGGTGGTACAGCTCTTAGGCCGGCAACACAGCAATCGTGCATTATAGTGAAGAATGTTAAGGGTTCGGCAGCACGCAGGTAACATCTCTGATGCTACAGTCCATAGGCTGCGGTAACCGTTCTCCACCAAGTGGACCGCATGCTTGTCTGCCAACTTAGTAGTATACTAGATAAAAACCCGGCTTCGCTTGGGTGAATTTGACGAAATTCTCCATAATCCGAATTTTGCGGATAAGTATAATGTTGTCGATTCAAAATCATTTTTTTTTATATTTTGATATTCATAATAAGGTTTCGATCGAATCTACCTTACCTACCCCTTGACGAAATTATTAATTTAGAAGATTATAGTCCTTAATCCAGCCCTGTCTGAAAGCAAGGCATCCACTTGTAAGATACGCTATTCACGTCTTCGTACTTGTTAATTCTGAAAGTTTTTCCAACTTGAAAATGTGTAGGAGTTTCGTAGATAACTTTTAAATTTAGGAGTTTCACTTTTTAATGTTCGGTAGCTGCGGAACTTTGATAATATTTAAGACTTTTTAAGTGTTGCCAAGTGTTCTTAGGCTTATTATACCTACCTACCACGAAGTCTAAGTGATAAATTCAATTCAATAAAAAATGTACATATTTCATTTAATTTCAAGCAATAATCCTATCTTCTTCTTCTTCTTCTTCTTTGCTGTGTGGTGCTGACCTAAGATTAGTACCACCCGTTTCTTTCAGCAAGTGTCGCAAAATCGACTAACGGATTTGTTTAACAGAAGACGGGAAGCTGTCGTTCTGTGTATTGTACTAATTTATTGCGATCACCAACTAGTCTTGGCAAGCGTGGGGATTATACCAAATCTCCTAAGACCAATAATAGGTTCGTTTGGTGAGAGATCCATGCCCAGTAGTGAAACGACGGGTTGTTATTGTTAGGTATACCTACGTGGAAAACACCCAAACAAGAAACAAGTGCATGAAGAGCATAATTTTTTTTTTTATAACAGCGGGAATTACTCACGTATTTACAAAGGAGTTTAAACACTCTCGACGTTTCCTCCACGACAAGAGTCTTTTTCAGGAGGAGCGGTAATAAAATTTGCTTCCTTTGCGCCCTCATAAATATTTAAAATAGTAATAATTAGATTAAACACAGACCGGTCTGCGGTAATAGTTACAGTAACTCGTCCCTCATTGTAAAACAGTTGAAACAATCATAAAAAGTCTAACTTGACCGGCAGGTGAGTACTACGTTAGTACGATTGACCTCCCGCTAGGGGGAAGCCCCCCTACCCTAGGGGGTAACTCCCCCTTTAGTAGGGGTAAAAGGGGAGGGGGAGTTATGTCGTGTGCCGGAATAATCTCGCTGTCGCTTATGTAATCTGACGCGAGGTAATGGGACTTAGATTGTTTCTATTTGTGGGTTTACCTGCGATCGATTTTCTTGTTGAATTTCTTCATTTTACTGGTTAACTTTAGGTGTTGGTAAAATACTAACACTAGTCGACCCGTTTACAGCTTCGCTTGAGTTATTTCATCCATCGAAATCTAAATCGAATCTTATGTCCTTTTCTAACACTTAAACTATCTTTATAAGTATTTTCATAGGTAGGATAATATAAAGTACCTATAGGTAGTAGATTTTCCCTAGGAAAGATGCATTTTCTCGCAATCCAAATTGTCCTTTCCCGGCACTCAATATTCATAATTAATTTATGCCAGAAACGGCAAAGTTCTCAGAAGTTTAGAACATGCCGAGTTCCTCACGATGTTTGACGTCACCATTAAGACAAGTGTTTAAAGCGCATGTATAAAAAGAGTTGCTAAGAGTGCGGGTTTGAACCCATGACGTTCGAAATGAAAGTCGAGTGTGTTCTCACTTAGTCAACACGGCTTACTAAATAATAAATATAAATTTATTTTTCTGTTATCCAAAAAACTTATTTATATTAGCTGTTAAAAGACGAAGGTACAGCCAAAAACTATAAATATAAAACAAATTTTAATAAAACACAAAATAGCTTTTACCGCATACTGTGCCTACTAGTATACGATACGCAATGTGAATACCACAATCTGCATCAGGCGATTATGGACCTTGCTGGTATCGATTTGGTCGAAATAAAGAGCAAAATGGGACGAACAGGTCAAGTTGGGTAATTGGATTTTAAGTTTGAATGGTATGATTTGACCTACATTTTGTATAATCCTTGATTGACCCATTTTAGGGTTTATGAAAGTGTCATTTATTGAACCCTCTTCTTCCTGATAATGGCCGTCGAGAGAGTAAAAATTTCGTTACATTTTGCATAAAAAGTAAGATAAGGTCAACCGGGGCAAATACGTGGTATTTCTCGATCACTTCAAGTTAGAGCCACATTGTGATCAAATGTATGGCATTATCCACTTTTTGAAACTGTAGTCCAATATTATGGCTATTTCTGCACAAAGTTCAATCAGCGATATCTTCCCTGGAGCTTTACAGATGTTTCAAATTGACTATTTATTTAAAATGGGAATTTTAGATGCATTTGTCCCGCTTTGGGAAAATGCGTCTTTATTGAATAAAAACTTTATTGGTAAGCTTTTCGTGATAATAACTAGATATAACTTTTTGGTTAAAATTTCTTTGCAATAGTATGATAGTTAAACTAGTCAAAAATAATAATTGACGCATTTAGAGACAATTTAGTAAAAAATGGGGAAATGCATCTATATTTTGACAGACGCATTAGCCCTCTGTTGAATCCAGATGCTGTCAACATTTTATTTGGGTACGGACAAACTATCAAAACTCAACAAAAGTCTAAAAATAACAAATGTAAGTAATACGATGGGACGATAGTAGACAAATTTCTACGCGTGAGTTTTTGATTGAACCGTAGAACAATACAGATTGTAACAAAACACAAATTTGAAGGCTACACCGCATTGTTGTTAAATTAAAGTTAAGTATATTCTGGCTTTTGTATATTTTCAAATAATAATTTGACAAAAACGATATAAAAACCTCCATGAGACCAGATTTTTTTTGCATTTAATTTTCATATTAAAATTTGCCGACATAAAAAGGTTGACGATATATGTTTTGGGGGTAAATGCGTCCCACAGTCGCAATTGCCCCATAACAGCAGACGCATTTACCCCAAGAAATTAATCCAAACCTTATAAATGGAAACATTATTATTTCTTTAAATAAAGCTTTTTCACTAAAAATAACTGTCTGTGTAGGTAGCCCATAGTTTATTCCTTACAATGATTTTTGAATAAAATCAGTTAATTGAAGAAAACTAATGACTAACATGGATTTAGTAACTCGCCTCACGCAGTCAAAAGTTGTTCAAAAACGTGCAATTTTTTAAATGGTCAATTACTCGAATATGTGAACTGCTACGCCATCCGCACGAACTACATGTTATGTATTTAGTTCAAACAAATGCAACTAGATGACAGAAGTCAACGTATGTTGAACAGTTCTCGAATAAATTCAAAAAAACGCATTTTCCCCATAGACGCATTTAGACTGGTTGACCTTAATTAAAAAAAATTTTTTTTTTTTATCTATTCAGCTACAATATAAAATAATTAACCTTGGAAGAATCATTTATATTCGCCCTATTTACGTTACCACTGCTGTAACACATGGGCTTATCTTACGATAGAGTTTAATTGATTAGAGGCCTTAATTCACAACGCTGGCCAAGTGCGAGTTTGCACACACCTCCTTTGTGAAAATGTATTCGTTATTAACACACAAGCTAAATGCGGGTTGCAGACCAAGAGCTAAGCTAAGTTAGTTTAGCTTAGCTCGCATAGCTGACGCAGTTTTCCATACTTGTGTGCAGACCGCAAACTATGTGAACTAAGCTATGTGAGCTAACTAAAATATGCGAAGCTAAGTTAGTTGTGTATGCCGATGCGCAGCTACGCGAGCTAAGCTATCTCCCGCCCGCCTTCCCCGCACGCCCTTCGCACATCCTTCGCCAGTGCTGTCCAGTGTCCTTTGTCGGACGCACGGTCGTTTCGTAGCGAATATGGAGCAATTTATCGAAGTCGTTAAACAGTTTCCTGTGTTATGGAACACACAGTTAAAGGACTATCACAATTTAATTAAAATTAATTATTAATCTTCTTTTTCTATGTGTAACGTATTCATCATCGGAACTTTCTTCATCGATTATATTCATAGCAATCGCCTGACGTCCGTCTAATTGAACTCCGCAACACTAACTGAGCTTTGGCTTAGCTCTTTGTGTGCACGCCATTTATTTCTATCTTAGCTTAGTTTGGCTTAGCCTAGCTTCCCTAGCTTAGCTTTGGAATAGCTTAGTTTTCGGTCTGCAACCGGCTTAAAAGCATGTGAGTAGCTATACAAACAACCATGACATGACAACTATTGTGTACATATAGAAGGACACACGGAAATTGGTCCCTGATTGACCTTGGTAAACCGATGTTCAATTTAAATAGGTAGAATCGGCGGTTCTATAGTTTTAGAAAAAAACGGGAAATCCAACTTATAAAAAATATTACGATAGGTACCTCTCTAAATATTCATAAAAATTGCCCTTTTACGTTTAAAATTTAATCTTTTTATCACATTCTTGTCTCTGAAGTTTGCATAACGTCTTCGACAATCTGATGAAATATCCTTGAATGTGCGAATTTCCCATTTTACGAGCCATCCAGAGCATGTATAAAATCGTCGGGAATATAAAACATGCGGGTAGAAACCAATAAAACCGGCATTCGTACGTGATATGGGTAGGGTTATTTGAAAGACTACGTTCGGTCTAGATACCTACTGTATATCACAGTTTCATTCTAGCTCTGGTTCCGTGAAGTTTTTAGCTCGTAGTTCTAGTATTTATAATCTACTATATGAAAATTAGTCGCGTTTTCCTTCCTGACGCTATAACTCCAAAACGCACGAACCGATTTCCACGGTTTTGAGACCTTCCCAACAATCGTTGGAAAGGTCTCGGGCTGTGTGAGGTTTAATAGCGAAAGTGTAAACGCGGGCGAAGCCGCAGGTCGGAAAGCTAGTGGTTTATAATAATATGCTCCAAATTAAGCGCAATTTGCCATTGCCGAGTGTTTATTTTGACTATTATAATTATTATTATGTGATCGTCATTTTGGTAATCCCTTCAAGTTTGGTAGTGATTAATCCCCCATAGACTAACATTCATTCTTTCCGGCTTATCCCGTGTACAGATAAGCGACGGGATGAAATAAAACACGATTTGACGGGTCGCGGTGTTATAATACCGTCATTCTTTCCGCTATTGCACATACAATGGCGTTCATTCCGTAAAGATTGTACATTCCGGCAGGAACGAACGTTAGTCTATGGGTAGCTAATGTAACGTCATAGTAAAATACTAAAAGATCCGAACATTGAGCAAATCTCGTTCCGATTTACGATGTAAATGTTCAATAAAATGTGTATTACTAGTCCAAATGTTCTCAAACTAGCTTTATTTGTATTGTAACGTGGGTTTGATAGTGATACAGATGTACAGGGAATAAGGCTTGTCCTATGGAACATAAATAATTATAGAAAAAGCTGGGATGGTGCAATCTTAGCCGGCACCTCATGGACTACATTAATTATGTATTTCAACACATAAAAAATATATCTAAAAATTCTATGAGTATCATACTTTGCAATTAGGTTTAGAAATAAAACTGTTAACACAACTAAACAAATATTATTTTTAGTACTTTCACTTGTAGTTGTTAAAACAAAAGCTTGCAATTTGGCAAGCGACAGTTAAATAGTATGAAACTGTGCTTTGCAGGTTCGTTAAAAGTCTCCTGTTCTCACGGTAATTAAACTTCAAAATAACTGGAATTTAACCTTGTTACTGTGTAGTGTTGTCACACACTTTTATACGCTCACTGGATCTGCTGTTTAACCATATACATATATATGTATGATAGGCAACAGCGTGGTTCTAGGTATTGTGCCAACTTACTACGACCATCAACCCGCCTGGTAAGAGTGGTGAATAGGTATACCAATTTCCCAAGACCTATAATGAGTTACATTAAATGTTATGATTATTAAGTCAAAAGGTCTATAAGCCTCTTAATCATTGATCGATTCTCACTGCAGCTGTCCTAAGTAAATTAAACCGTAAGACCATATTAATAAAGCATTATTTCCAGAAACAAGCCATGCTGGTCCGTCAGTTGGAAGAAGAGTTACGACTTCGACTAAGACAACCAGCGCCAGAACTCCAGGGTCAACTGGAAGCACTGTTTGCGGAGAACGAACATCTGCAGAGAGAGATAGCTATACTCAGGGAAACTATCAAGGTAAGGGTGGGAACGGGATGAACATCGTCCGGTCTGAATGAACAAGAGGCAAAATAATAACTGTTATATGAACTCCTGGTATTTTGTAATAAGATTAGGTGAGTAAATACACAGGACAGGTGAGCTTTCCAAGGTTTTTTCAAAATAATTATTCCAGTACTTACTGGGGTAAATAAATATAAGTAATTGTGTTTTTCAAAAGCTATGCTGATTTGCTCCTGACTGAATTAACTGGACATGGACACCATTAACGGAGGCCTATGTCCAGAAGTGGAAGCCTTGAAGCTGAAATCATCATGATGATGAAGCTGGTTTAGCGTAAAAAAAAACACTGAAAAACGTTTATTTTATAAATTGAGTGTGATTGAAATTTAGAAACAATTAGATCAACTTACTTTTATCTTTTCATTCTGTAAAGTAAATGATAACATAATCAAACCATTTTCGAATTGGAACAACACCTGAGATCTGCAGAATTAAGTCCCTTGTTCCAAATAAAGGGTCGAAACTATAAGAAAACACCCTTTGTAGGTTGCCCCATCTGGGACAGACGATAGGGCACAATAACATTGGCATTTGATAGAGGTTATCTTCCATTTGAAGGACCTTATTCAAAGTGTACCTTTTATGTGGGCCTGCAGACATTTAAATGTTCATTGCACAACAAACCTCTATAAATCGTTGACTTTGTAAAATACTAGCTTTCCGTGGTTTAAAAACTCGTGGATTATTCTCAAATGTTGGTTTTATTCTGTATTGTTAAGATTGTGATTTCGAACTATTCGTTCGATACTTTGAAAGTTGTCTTTAATCTCTGCTTTATCAAACAGAAGTCTTTTGAACTACATACCATTGTCTACTTATATTACGTTTAGATTAAAACGCAAAAATATATGACGAAACACAGTAAAAAAGTTCAGTTTAAATATTCAGTAAAATAGGAAGAATAACCATAGCTCTTGTCTGACTGACGATCAATTTTAATTGATAGGCCACTCGGCGACCTGATTGATAGAAATCATGCAATTTTTATTTCGAGTTCAATTAAAGTACTAGTAGCTAACTTATTGCCTTACTGTCATTAGGGAAATCAATTAAAGTATTTAATGACTTCCAAGTAATTTCCAAGTAAATGCGAAGCTTATTGATTGCCGACATTAAAAGCATTTAAGAACGATTTAAAGCAAAATAATTGTGTTCTCTCAAACAGGAGCTAGAACTGCGAATCGAGACACAGAAACAAACCCTCCAAGCTCGAGATGAAAGCATTAAGAAACTGTTGGAAATGCTCCAAAACAAAGGCATGGGTACGTACAGCCGCTCAGCACTCTCTAACTTGCCCACAAACCAGCCATACAATATGATATCACTTTCAGGCAAAGAGGAGGAGCGACAGATGTTCCAACAGATGCAGGCCATGGCTCAGAAACAGGTGATTACCGTCCCTTGTCCTGTCTTGTGTGCATGTTCTTTGATCGGTGGTAACGGTTCCTCAGCCGAAACACGCTCAGGAAGTCTTACTACCCTTTCTATGTGTCCTACACTTTGTCTTAGCTGTGATTGCACGTCATCTCTGCTTTTCTTGTGACTAGAACTGTTGACCACATGGGCGTTTTATTTTGTGATACTTTTATCATCGTCACTGTTTCTGTTAGAGTTGCTCTTGATAGTTTTCATTTCATCCATCTCTCTGAGCCGAATGTGTCTGTCGCGAGCCTGCCCGGCCACACTCGTCCGCTTCATTCTTGTCCATCTCTCGCTTCATTCCCCACGATCGAAACCTTTCTGTGTCACCGTCAGCTTGTACCCCGAGCACTATCGTTTTCTTTACCCCGCCATTCACAACAATACAATTCAAAACGTTACCCAATTCGGCCGAAACACCAAAATTTAAAGACGACACAACACAGAATCACGACATTGCATGTTTAGCGGCTCATCCCGATCACACAGCCTTAGACGCGTCGGCGGGGTCCTCCCTGTCGGTTGTTGTGGGCATCGTTAGAGGCATAGTGGTATGGTATGTGTGGTCGGCTTCGTCGCGCCGAGCGTCCGGCGGCGGACGGTAGGCGGGGGGGAGGCGAGGGGGCGCTTAGCGCGACGCGGCTGGTGCTGACGTGGTGCGTCCTCTAGGAGCTCAAGGCGACGGCGGACACGCTGCGCGCGCTGCAGGCGCAGCTGGAGCGCGCGCTGGCGGCGGCCGGCCTGCCCGGCGGCAGCGCGGGCGCCACGCTGACGGCGGTGCTGGAGACCAAGGAGGCGCGCATCGCCACCCTGGAGCGGCAGGTGCTGCTGCTGGAGAGCGAGCTGGCCGCGCTGGGCAGCCCGCCGCCGCCGCCCTGCCTGACAATGGCCGCCTCGCACGCCTCCATATACGATAAGGCCTTCCAAGAGCCGCCGTTCAAGAGACAAGTAAGTTTTCTGCTGAACGACGTGCGCGTGATGAAGGACGGGCGCACGAGCGCGCCCCCGCGCCGCCCGCAGCCCTACTGCGGCGCCACCTTGTGACCGACGCCGACACCCGACTCCGCTCGCCGCACCCCGCAACACGTGTCAATTTATCGCTTTAAGTCCGTTATTAGCCGACGATCGCCGAATGTGTTGAGACGTATTTTTATGTAATCTTGTTCGTTGTTAAAGCTATTTTTATTGATATAAGAGATATATTATATTCTTGAAAGATGTCGATTTAAATATTTTTGTTAAATAGGGCCTTAGAGAGAGCGATAAGATAATGAATTTAGATGTAACTGTACGGTTAGAGGCCGCGGGAGCGTAGTTAGGCTAGAGTAAAGACTGTCGAGTGGAGGAGCGAACGTAACTAGATGTGATTGTTTGAGTCGTCGTTCCGTTTGGTTTGATCATGTTGTGCTTTCGATGTTGACCGCCAGGTGTCGTCTAGTACAGCTTGGTCCCGCGCCACCCCATGACATCTAGCCTAGTCCATCGACCGACTCTCTCATGTAGTGCATCACAGTCTGTCTCACACAACGGTAGATAAATGTATCACAAGCTAGGCGCCCGACTCACTGGTGTTCTCTGTCCGTGTCAGTGCCACTCCGCGCTGGAAAACTTTCTGCATCATCGATTGTTTCCACTCTAGTTTATAGTTGAGAAAGTTTTCCAGTTGACCGTCCATTCCATCGAAGGTAGTTCGGTTGTTTCCATAATTAATTCGACTGCGACGTTTTGATTGACATGCATGAGAACGTGTGAGAATGTATTGAAATGTCTTCCAAGGCACCTTCGTGTTCACTGAGTACTGGGAACATTTCGTAACTAACATTAGCTTGACGCTCATCGGTACTAACACTAAACTAAGTCATGAACCAGTATTATTAGATTGTGATTTTTGAGCTCCAGTTCATTACCATCACTTTTGTCTAGTAGATAGATTTTTTTCGAGTCTTCCATTTTGTTGTACTAACAGTGTTGGGTTTATCTAATTTTATATTCGGATGGTGGAATGATGAGCAGCTGGATGAGTTCCGCTTGGAGATCCAGAGGAGAGACCAGGAGATCCTGGCAATGGCTGCGAAGATGAAGGCCTTGGAGGAGCAGCACCAGGATTACCAGCGGCATATCGCGGTCCTGAAGGAGTCGCTCTGCGCTAAAGAAGAACATTATAGTATGCTACAGACAGACGTAAGTTGTAACATAGGTATGTTATGTAGGTACTATAGATAATTCTGCATATGGATAATGTTAGCGCGTTTGGATGAAAAGGATGTTCACTGCTTTTATCTTGGATGTGATTAAGCTCACATTTCAATTATCAAACAACTTAGATTAATGTAAAAAGATCATTATTGAGCTAAAAATAATGCATAAAAACGTATGGCGATGCCGGATGACTTTCCCAAGAGTACCAACATGGAAAATTGTGTTCAATTTGCCTTCCATGGACGCCAAATTTAAAGTAGAACGTAACTGACTCAATATTGAGTAAATTAATGTGTAGTAATTGAGTAAATTAATCTGTAATAATATAGTGTTTAGACCCAGATATACATATTTGGCTTAACGAACACCAAGTTTCGAAACAAATATTATATTAGCGAGAGATGCATACGTAGACTGAACTTGCAGATTCAAACTAAGAAGTATTAAATTGGGTACATTTCTTCGAGAAATCGTCTGAAAAATTAAAACTAGAAACTTTAAAAAGGTTTCAGTCAATAATTATGCTTGGCCTAATAAGATCTTAAGATTTTGCGATCATAAACATAATTTTACTTTAACGTTTCCTAACATTACGCAGTATGAAATTAAAAAAGGTAAATGAACATGTCATAATTTAGATGTTAAAATAACCACATTACATCTAAATGATCGGCAAATAACAACGATAAAACAACGAAATATTTCCGTGCCAAAAACTTAATGAACAAGCGATTATTAGCCTTGCTTTTCTTTAACTTGCTGGCATTCAAATTAAAACATAACCTTTGTATCTACAGTCCACTAAAATTAGAATATAACCTTTAAATAGATTTAACTTTACACTGCATTTTATTTCCTGTGTAGCCCCCAAGATGTTCCGAATTTAAGAGTAGGTTAAGTTATTTTAAAAAGTAAGTCAAATATTTTATCAATCACCTTTGGATATAATGGCGAATTTTAAAACTATGATAATTACAATAAGATATTTAGAAAAGTAGATATATAAATGTTTCTTAGTTAAAATTGTTTTTAAGAACATTTTTGTCTTATAACAAAAACAGATTACTTCAGATTAATCAAACGAATATATTTAAAAATAATCCAAATGATAGACCTTTTAAGGTATATACAAATATTTATTATTCATCAATATAAAAATTTCTTTCCGATGTAAAATATTTTGCTTTAATATAACATTCTTAAAGATGGCAATTAAATATGAACAAGTGAACAAGGCTAAACCTTTCGAAATTGTTTATAGATGGCAATCAAATAGTAACAAATAGGAACAAGGCTAAAGCTTTATCACTTAAAGCACTGTTTGATAATGATGAATCTGTCAAACAGGTTGAAGAGCTAAAAGCACGTCTTGATGAGAAGAGTAGAATGCTGGACAAGAAGACGGCGGCGGCGCTGGGTGCTGTGCACGAGCTGTCAGAGCTGAGAGACCATTCAGAGATCAAGGATCGGAAGATCAACGTGCTCCAGCGAAAGGTAGGAAAGAGAAGATCTTGTTGCTGGTAGAAATAATAAAACCGCGTGCCGGTTGGCTTGACCTAGCTACTGTTGATAATAGAAATATTAGGACTTAGTGGTTTACGGTGTCCTGAAATTTACGTTAATTATGTTATTTCTTTGACATGAGACAGAAATAGACTTAAAAGATAGTTCATCTAAATTCAATGTGATTTTTAAAGAAAACAGTCGTAATGTTTTTTAACAACTTGTCGCAAATTATAAATGTGTATTACAAAGTTACGTATGCTTTGTTTGCATTACTTTGTAATAACACATCACATCATTAGTAAGAATAAAATAAGGTAATTAACTTTACAACTCCTTTTTTATCAGGTGTCAGTATTTTTTTACATTACACCAATTTTATACGTTTAAACATTGAGTTGAGGGAACATAAAATGGTCGTTAGCAAAGTCTCAGTATCTTGGTAAAAGTGGCTTGGTTATTGAATACCGTTAGAATGAATTGGCCATTTTATGTATCGTTTAATCACATAAGTAGAAGTCGAATTAAGCAAGCTTTCTTTATATTTCTACAAATGCTATTTATTTACCATTTTAGTTAAGTTCAATCTTTGTATTATGTACCTACCTAGTTCGTACAATTCCTACTTATTCCTATTTACCTGTGATTTCATTATTACCTACTTAAGTTGTCCTTATATTATTTTTAATTAGTTAATAATTTTTATTTCTTTTTGTGTGTTATTATTATTATACCTTTTACTTAGACAGCATTATATTTATTTATACCTCCATTAATATTCATTTGTCAATCCAAAGTTTCAAAATCCAAATCTGACTAAACATTTAAAACAGTAGAAAGATGTTTCCAAACATTACTATTTTGTTTTTTGATTCAAAATATTTATATTTTTATAAATTAAAACCAAAATATAAATATGTACATGTATAAAGTTAGCGAGTGTTGATCAGAAACTCTGATCTAAAATTCAGATTATGCCTACTGATTCGAACGTTTTCAGTTAGCTGGGCAAACAGGTTGAATTCACTGTAACTGGAACGTAAATGATTTACAGACAAATGTAGGATGTTATTAGTTTGTGCAGATAAAAACAGTAGTAGAAATAGCAAAACCAGAAGATCATAGTGATTTATGTGCTATGATACGAATAGAAAGGCTATTTAATTATTTTATTTTTTGGGAATTCAGAAAAGATAAATCATCGCGTTGTTAGTAAGTTCTTTTCAGCGCAGTTAGTATCAACATTCAAATTAATCACATTATAAAGTGCAGAAATTATATTCATTACATTTCATAAATTCCGTCATAGTTCCGAATTAATATGAAAACGTAGAAAGTGTAAAATAATTGTGTCAGATATATCAAGTGAGTCATCTCGGCTGCTAAAATAATCTGTTTAATGTTGCCACTCACGTCGCAAATTTGCGCTAAAATATCTCGGTAAGGGGCTACGCGGCTCGAATTGGGTCAAAATAAAGTTTGCCTAATAAATATGTAGGAATTTGCGAGCTTGTTTCATCACTTTATTTTTATCGTAAGTATTTTTTTATTTTACTTTTTGTTTTGTGTTTCCATTTTACTTTGTTTATTCTTAATTTATATGCTATATTTTTTGTTGCTATATACTTCGTGTGAAATTTGTATGATGTTTAGATTTTGTAGGATGGTAAAAATAAGTAAAAATGATTTTCAGATTGAAAATCTAGAAGACCTACTGAAAGAGAAAGACAATCAAGTTGATATGGCTCGCGCAAGACTGAATGCAATGCAAGCACATCACTGTTCTTCTGAAGGCGCACTTTCCTCTCTCGAAGAAGTTATAGGAGACAAGGAAAAACAAATCCAACAACTCCGAGAGCAAAGAGACAGGGCAGAGCATGAAAAGAACGAAGAAAGAGAGCTCCATGAAAGAGAAATAGCAGACTACAAAATGAAGTTGCACTCTTTAGAGAGTGAAGTCGAAAAACTTGGTGCTAGACTCGAAAGAGCGCAAGCGGAGAAAGACAGACTTGAAGCTAAGCTGGAAAGCTCACAATCCGAACTAGGCAAATCTAAAGCAGAGCTGGATAAGGCTGCAAGTGAAGTTGGCAGGTCTGGTGCTGACTGGGAGAATGCTAAACAACGCCTAGCCAGGTTGGAACTTGAAAACGAGCGTCTAAAACACGAGCTTGAACGTTCTCAGACTACATTTGGTAGAAGCACTATGACGACATCTCAGGAGCTTGATAGAGTTCAAGAAAAGGCAGATAAGAGTGCCCAAGACTTGAGACGTACTCAAGCTGAGTTGAGAGTGACTCAGGCTGATGCTGAACGAGCTAGAGTAGAAGCTGGTGCGTTGCAAGAAAAGCTAGAGAAGTCCCAGGGTGAAGTCTACCGTCTTAAGGCCAAGCTTGAAAATGCACAAACTGAACAGGATAGCTTGAAGGAAGAGTATGACAGGTTAGTCACTAATTATTCTGATATTCTTTTAATAAAATAAAGCAACCCACTTTAAATATATGATTAATTCCCGGTCTTATAAAACTACTAGTGTATTACTGACGAAAACTTGCATTTTTGTTTTGATAACCTTACCTAACATTTAAGTTGAAGATATATTATAAACCTTCATTCCAGGCTCCAATCATCCATCTCTCGTCTCCACTCCGAGCGCGATAAGGCAACAGCTGAACTGGACAAATCCAGGGAAGAGCTGGAGAGAACTCAAGCTACTCTGGGCAAGTCGCAGCTGCAGCAAGACAAGCTGCAAGCTGCACTGGATGACGCACACTCCGAGATCGACAAGCTGCAAGAGAAGATGGATAAGACGACTACTGAAATACGAAAGGTGAGTTTTAACACTTAGACATAAATAATTAAACCATGTTTGGAGAAGCCTAGGTTCCTGTAACACAGCTACGGCTAGTCAGGAGCCCATGTATTCATTTATATTGTACAAAATTTTATGTCAAAATAAATGTTTGATTGATTGATTGATTGACTAAAGAATAATAATAATAATAATAAGAACTATAGCTTTTATCAGCCCAGGCTGATAAAAGCTATTGTATTTCTGTTATGGCAAATATCTTATGTTTTTTGCTGCCTCAAAAAACATAAGATATTTGCCATTTTTTTTTCTCAGCCTGGGCTGATAAAAGCTATTGTATTTCTACCAGTTTTACCGCTAGGTATTGGACAGTGATGGTGACAGTACTAAACCTTTTTATTAGCCTAATGACTAAACCCTGATATGAATGGATGTAAGTTTACAGAGTAAATAATAAGGTTGCATGAAATTGTACATACTCCCAAAAGGATAGACTTAAATATGAGCATATTCTGGTTTAAATCAAAGGTCTAAAATATTAATACACCTAGAATACCTGGAACAAATAACAGCACCTCTCACGAATTTTTGTTCCGGGTCTGGAATCAAACGCGTAACCTCTACGTCGCAGGTTTCTGCTGCACCTCTGAGGTCTTCTGTATTTATTTGGAAAACATACAATACCTATTCAAAACATATCTAACCAGAGCATTTATCCCACAGTTGCAAGTAGACCGTGAAAAGCAAGCGTACGACTTCGAGTCTCTTCAATCCCAACTGGATAAGGCGCTGGGCTCGGCTGCCCGACTGCAGAAGGAGAGGGACACTGCTCAGCTGGATTGTGACCGCTTCAGGGACAAACATGACAAGGCTAATGTAAGTGTGATCCGTATAAACCGCGCACTTAAAGAATTGATCTATAAATGGCGTCCGCTCGCATGCGTTCTCGCTCACTCTCTATCGCTGTCTATACTTTTATCCTTGTTTTGCCAATCGTACCATACGTATCCGCCGCCATTTTCAAATCAATTTTCTATCTGCGCGGGTTATACCTTTACCATGAGTTGTCATAGTTAATCGCCTGACGTTACTACAGCGGTTACGTAGAGCCTGCGCCACCTTTCAAGTCTTAGGCTTAATGCGGGAACTACAGTATTAGAACAGTTAATATCTAGGCAAGCATTCATACATTTCATACATTTTTTTAACTGCAGTCTCTAGCGAGTGATGATTGCTAGAACTCATGGTAGATATACCGCATTTATAATCCGCCTGGTAAGCGAGGTGAGCCATTCTACTTAATTCCCGAGTTATAAGGAATAAAATAACAGCTAACCTTTACACCCAGAATACACCCAGAAAAATCGTTAGACGGGATTAAAAGACGGGACGACGAAAGATGTTGCGGGTTCGATTCCCGCCCCGGGACAACATTTGAGTTCTGTCTGGCTGTTATAAAATTGTATAAGTAGTAATAAAATAACTATCTTTAAATTAAGTTCATTAGAAATCTAGCACCCGAAACACAAGATTCCAGTTTACCACGGGGCTAGATGTTGCTCTGTGAATGGCCCAGCAACATTTATTTCTTTATTATTTCCCCATATTAAAATTCCCAAACACATTCCGAGTGAGATTGTCGATTGGAGCTCGCGTGCTAGTTATTTCGTGGGCCATATCAACAATGGCCTTATCGACTAATAATACGAATAATTTATAGTATTCCGAGTTTCGTATCGATTTTGGAAGGTTTTGTAGAGTTTACTAACTGGCCAAATCGTTTAGTGGCATTTGGTTGATTAACTTGTTCATTTATTTAAGAATACGTGTTGTATTTCGTACTTCAAAGTAGGTAACACATTTTAATAAGACATTTTTGATCAGGGGAAATATTTTCTACGAAATATCAAGTTTTTGTTTATATTCTATATACCTACTTATATATTTATACACTGTAAATATGTCGCCCTATTGTGAACCTCTTGCGTCGCAGGCTGACTTTCGCCCGCTGCGCCACAGAAGTCGTCAGCGATTAAATAATAATGCCATCCCTGTTTTTACAAAACGGAGAAAACTATGATTTTAGGGTTGAGCCATAACTCACTACAGACACAGATAGACTAAGCGAAGGCTCGATAACTTCAATTGATAAAGCTTATTGATCACGGCTCGCGGCGTCGACTTGTCTAGACATTTTTTATTTACTATGTAGCTCCTAATAACGCTGAATTGACACTCGAGGTACAAACAAACAATTGAGTATCAATTGTTTCGTAATATTTGACAGTTTTGACACAGTGCGGTTTGTTATGTTGGTATGTTGATTTTCTTAATTCAAAATTAAAAATCTGAGACGGAATTCTGATCGGAATGTATTGAATAATTAATTAAGGCTATGAGCTCGGATCATAACAGTCACAAATATTATGGTAGTTAAATTTGATTGTAATAACATAAATCCGTTTTAGTATCAATTTATTTATACCAACGGGCATTATTCACCCTTAATTTTTTTAAAAGACTCATTATTAAAAAAAATCCTGTTGTCGCGAGAGGCGGAAAATCTTTGAAGCTTGTTCAACCTCTGACTATTTGATATAAATCGGTTCACCCGTTTACAAGTGGGCAGTTGAAATTTGGGAGGAACAAAGAAACCAAAGCAGAAACAGCCTTAGTGTATCTACTTAATAATTTCATACAGGTATATGTGTTTTAAAAAATAGCGTTTTTATAACACACCTATATACCTGTAGTCCACAGTGTAAATTCTCGCAAAGATTTATATACCAACCCGAAATCCGTAAAACCCCGAAAACCCGATTTATCTCCGAAAACAGGCATACCTACCCAGCCGTGGTAAATTATTCAGAACGCGGCCGTTGCTAAAATACCGGGACGATGAACTCAGCTGTATTCTCGTCTATCTGTCGATCTTGATTCTTGATAGCTTATTCGTTATTCCTGGTTCCGAGAGAATTTCAGAGGTGCTTTACAGTAGAACAAAACTAAATCTGGAAAAACTCTTAGGTGCATTTTTATAACTATTTTGTCGCAGGTAGATTTATTTTGGGCGTGTCGGGATCCTCGGAGATTAGTATCACCTCATCTTTATCCACTGGTGTCTGTCTATAGCTTATCTTTGGTGGAGAAGCACTTTATTAGTTATGGTATCGCCATAATAATGGCTTCTGTTGCTTACAATGTTTATTACGAATTTGGACAAACATTGTATGACTAGGAGGCTAAAGGATTTGAATAATACATGAAGTATTATGAGTTTAGCCACTTGGCATAAATCCAATTCATATCAAAGACAAAAGAACATGAAGTTATTTGGATCTGTCTCTTTCTATCACTCTCATAATATACGGCAATCTTAATAAAGCGGCGAATATCCAAAAGAAAATATTTATTAAGTTTAAGACATTAGACTAGCACATGCAGGTACTCTTTAAATGTATTTTTGGCCCTATTTGCTGCTATCACCAAACCGGTTTGTAGGAAGTCTGATGTTAATACCAAATCCCTTAAGACCCAAGGCCGTAGTAATGGTTGACGATGATGAAAACTACGGTAAGAGCCTCATACCGTTCAAGACATTAAAAAACTATTCATGTCTCTTTCAGGCACAAGTCGCCCGCATCCAGAAAGAAAGAGACAGCGCTCTGGCCGAAGCCGCAAGCTGCCGCGAGAGAGTTGAAGCCGCAGCAGCCGCAGCCAATCGCGCGGCGCGAGACAGAGACAGCGCTGCTACTGAGCTGGACGTGCTTAGAGAGAGATGGGAGAAGGCGCATCAACAGCACCAAAAACTCACGGTATTATTTTAGTTGTAGTTGTATTGTAGTTGACAAAAATAAACCAAAATACTAATCAAACCTAGATTATATTTTTCAGAGTATGCCTTTAAGTTGTGTAATTTAAAAAAAAACACAAGAAGTACACATTTCTTAACGGTATCAGTTATAGATCAATAATACTTTTTACACACATATACTTAGTAGTAATGTTTAATTCCAGATGGAGCGTGATGATGCCTTAACAGAGCTTGAGATAGTCAAGGAGAAGCTAGATAAAGCACTGTACTCTTCACAAAAGACTGTCGAAGAAAAGGAGTCTGCGCACAAAGAATACGAGAAAATGCTTGAAAAGTATGATAGGTACTTTATCCTATAAGTGTCGTGTCGTCTTGTGTTGGTGACGATTGAATGTATTAAAATAAACCATTATGACAAATATCTAAAACATATTTTTGTTTCCAGGTCTCAGAATGAAATCTACAGACTGCAAAATAAGGTTGAAATCCTTGAAGCGGACAAAGACCGAATTGAATTAGAACTAGAAAAGCATTTGCATGTATCTACAAAGTCAAGGGATGATCAAAGAAAGATGCAGGATGAACTAGCAAGATTGCAAGAAATGTACGACAGGGCTTCATTACAACTTAACAGAACTAAAGAACAGGAAGAAAAGGCCAAGGAAGATATGGATAGACTTTGTGTTGATATTGAAATGGTCAGGGACAGATATGAGAAGAGCCAGATTGAACTTAGAAGACTGCAAGCAGAGAAAGAGAAATTAGTCGCTGACAGTGAACGCTTACAATTTGAATACGATCGAGCGATGACTCAATGTGGCAAAGCCCAAGCATCTAATGAAAAGACCCAAGAAGAAATGGCCAGAGTTCAAGTTGAACTTGAAAAGATGTATGATAAGCATGACAAAGCATCAGCAGAACTTAGAAGAGTCCAAGCGGAGCTGGACAAAGTTAAACAAGATGCTTCGGGTGCCAGGGAAGAAGCAGAAAGATATGCTGCCAGATACGGAAAGTATCACGATACCAAAGAAGAACACGAGCGCACTAAGATTGAGGTTGAAAGGCTTCGCGCGCGGTTAGAAAAGATGACAGTGGATTTGGAACGGGCCCGCAAAGCAGAGGAAGAAGTTACGCGCCTTCGATCGGAACTCGAACGCGTCGAGAGCGTCCGAGGTAAATATCAATTCGAACAGGATAAGTGGACCACTGAAGTCGCGAGATTACAGGCAGAGATAGATAAGCACCGCGAACGTTATGAGGCGACGATAGCTGATGGACAACGTATGGTAGCTGAGAAGGATGCTGCTGAAACTAAAGTTCATGAAATGAACATCCAACTTGAAATCTCCAAAAGTGAATGCACCAAACTTAGTGCGGCACTTGAAAAGCAGCGGTCGGAGTTAGAGCGAGCTCATATCGAATGTGAGAAGTTCAGAGATCGCTGTGAGAAGATGAAACTTCGTTCTGAACAATTGGATAAAGATAATGAAAGACTCAAGGGTGAATTGCAACAGATCGAAAGGATGAAGCTACAAGCAGTTGCCGGTGACAAAGCACGTACCGAAGATAGACTTGAAATTGAACGTCTGAGAGATAAACTTGAAAAAGCAATTCAAGCAAGAGATAGCACTGAGATGGAGGCCGGGCGGCTAGCTAAGGAGCTTGAAAAGTCACACATACATTTATCCAAGTATCAGGAAACGAACGAAACGACTCGCGTAGAATATGAACGAATGACAAATGAGCTAGGTCGTATGCATGAGCGCCTTGAACGAACTATACTTGAGAGCCGGCAAATCGAACAGGAACGTGATGCATTACGAGCAGAGATTCAAAATACTAGGCGCAATGTAGAGCAGCAACAGAGAACTCTGGATCATAGAACGCAAGAAACGTTAGTAAAGCTACAGCAAGAGTTAGCACAATCTGTTCGAGACAGAGAGAAGATGGCTTCTATATTAGAACAGAGAGACAAGCAAGCGGATGCTATAGAAAAGCAAATAGTAAAGTTAGAAGCCGATACAAAACAACTGACAATAGAACGCGACCAACTAGTAGCCCAGTTAGAGAAATCTCAAGATATGTTAGTGAACTTCCAACGAGAATTGAATGCTTCAGAAACCGAGTTACAGAAACAGCGGGAAGAAGTGCGCAGACTAAAACAGGAGCAAAGCAAGATGACGCAGGATTCCGAGCGAGGGGCTAAGGCAGTAATTGAAAACCGTGAACGGGAGATTGCTAAGCTTCAACAGCAAGTACAGACCGTCGCCAAAGACAGAGACACACAGCGACAGCGAGCAGAGAAAGCTGAGAAAGACGCGCAAAAAGCTGGCGAGGTTGACAAATGGCGAGCAGCAGTCGAGCAAGAGAAAACGAAAGCAATCGCAGCGGAAAGAGCGCTTTCAGAATGCCAGCAGCGGTTGCAGAGTTTGGAGAAGCATATGCAGCAGCAAAGTCAGCAATTACAGCAGCTGCAAGCGCGAGGCGGTTCGGATGTGAAGGAAATGCAGAAGCAGCTTGAAGCGGCTCAAGCGGAGTCTCGGTCGCTGGCGACGGAGCGGGAGCGGTGCCAGTCTCAGCTGGAGATGCTAGTGCAGGAGTTGGAGAAGAGTCAGGTCAGTTGGAGGATCGCCCGGCACAGGATGGTCGGCGTGACATAGCGCGGTTCAATTGAGCTCTATCGGAAAACAATGGCTTTTATGTCACTAAAAGAAATTTTGAGGCTTGTTGTAGCTTTTTCAAAGCCAAAGCTAAGTAAAATATTATAAAACTTTTCTCAAATCTACTAATTTGTAAATTTACATATTGTCTGTGGCAATTTTGTCATGATTCTATCAAAATATTAGTTCAATTTCTTTTGATCCCGAAATAAGTCTCAATAAGAATAGCTCATAACTATTACATTGCCAACTCTGAAATAAGAACGTGTTGTGCAATGCAATGTCGTATATATTAAAATAGAACGACCGATTGCCATTCTTACGTTTTAATAAAAATCTATGTAACGATTACAATGATGAAGATCTAACAATAACTAAATTGCCCAATAATTAGGGTGATACCTAATATACATTTATTTTTATAGGTAGTTAGAGATCGCACAATTATTTTTAACAAACTTTATAAAAGTTATATTAAATCGATTCAGGCGTAACTTTGAAATGGGAATGCATTATAATACCAATTTCGCGTATTTTTGAACAAAAACCCAAAAGCTAAAATACGCATACTCAATCCAATACTAAACATAGGAGTTCATAAAGATTTGCGCAATCTCTTCTATTATCTGAGCTCACTTGAACCGCTGTATATTCTCAGTTTTCCATTGCACCGGTGTTGTAGAAGTCTTTGATGTCCATTTTGTTATTATCATTACCGGTCATTGATCTATGTTCAGTAATAGCATTCATTTAACTTTATTCATCAAAAATATGATTTATTATAATTTACATGTGCAAATATTAATGTTCATAAACATATAAAAATCTAAAAGAAAAGCTGCATATAATATAATGTTCCTGCAATAACAAAATATAGTAGCATTTTTAATATAAAAGTTATATAAATTAATCATATTTATATTCTATTTAAAAATATAGATATAACATTTAGGTATTTAACTTTAATTGGCTCTATATGACTTATTAAGATTCTATTTATAAACATAACCCGTTGGTTATCCAAATAAGTAAATAAAATAACAATTATGCTTATGTGTAAATCTTGATTCAATTAATTTAAAGATGCTATTCCTGAACATAATACATAGAAGCATGTCACAACGACCAGCTAGGCATCCTCCAACCATATATATTTATGTATATATATTTTTATTATCATTTATTTATACATTTCATTGTAAAGTGATATCGGAATGTGCTCGTCGCACCATCATTGAACGCACATGCAACCCAATGTGTATATAGACTGTATTGTGATAGTGGTAAGGTTAATATTTGTTTATTTACGTAAAGGTCTGTTTATTTTATGTTTTTTTTACTTTTTCTCATAAGTCTTAAGTAACCTTTTTAATATCGTAATTAATTTACTCTTTGTAAATAATAATATTATCTACAAGTAACACTAGAATGAATAAGGTTTGCTATAAATTTATACTGTATTGTTGTAACTTTGTATTTAATTCAATACTATTTTGTGAATCTTTTGTTTTTATGATTAAAATAACGTAGAATATTCAGACCTATACGAAAATCATACGTATGTATAGTTTCTTCGTCTTGTGATCAAAATATGCATCTTAGCTTTCAGTGTTTATAAACTCTTTGTTATTTTCAGCTGTTTATCATCAACTAAGCTATTGTCATTTATATTTGCGGGTTTCATTAAATGTTTACATTCAATTGTTCTACATTCTTTTCGGCCTATATTTTGCAATGTTGTATGTATAGAATCAGCTTTTATGGAATCAGTGTTTTTTATAAATTCAGTTATTAGTGTACAAGTCATAAAAAATACAGGGTAATCGTTTATAAATGAAATAAAGTAATTTATTTATATAAAATACATTTAATTGTGTAAATATAATCAGTTTTGATATATCTAATAATTCTAATAATAATTAATTAATAAGCAATTACCCTTAAAATCTAACACTAATTGCTATTTAAACTAAACATTATTTTAACAGCTCGATCTCCGAGAAGCGAACAAGAAGCTTCAATCAGCTGGAGCTCAGAACGCAAAAGCCGGAGAGGACTCAGCCCAAGCTAGAAAACAACTGCAAGAAGAATTTAAGAAACTAGAAGACGCGAGAAAACAGTTTGATGAACAAAGAAGAACAGTAGAGAATAAAAGGAAAGACGTGGAGGAAAGAGAGAAAGGGTTAGCGGAGTTAGATCGACAGTTAAAGAAGAGAAAAGAGCAAATGGACCAAATGGAAGCTTCTTTGAGGAAGGTAAGGATAATATTTAATTAATTAATTTCACTATGAACTGAAGAAGAACGAGCATTAACAATATTTACTTCTTTCATTTAAGCGTTCTAAGTTAGATTTATATTTGAGTAATTCCCCTAACATAACAGTTATTTTTGAGTAATTCCCCTAACATAAAATATGTAAGGGGAATTACTCAAATATAAATCTAACTTAGAACGCTTAAATAAAATAAATAAATATTGATATTGTTTGTTGTTTGATTATACTTATATCAAAAATAATCGTACAACAATTCTCTGTCAGGCACAGACCACGTACCACTTGACTAAACCTCATAAATAATTATTTAAAAACAAATCCACACAAAGTACGAAAATATTTTATTAACTGTTGTTTTGTAAACAAATATCTTTATCTTTATCTGTCTGTAAAACTTTTTCTGTAAATAATAATTTTTATTATTATTATTTATTATTATTAACAATTTATAATAAACCAATTCCAGGCTGGTGGAAGCACGGCGGCTGTAGGCGAAATGAATCGCAAGCTGACAGAATCACAGAAAGAGGCTGACCTGATGAAACAGCAGCTGGAACAGAGCAAGGAGGAGGCAAAACGACTGACGACTGAGACAGAACGACTCCTACAACTGGTGCAGATGTCGCAAGAGGAACAAGCGCAGAAGGAGAAACAGATGATGGAGCTGTCACAGTGAGTATTTATAACGTACTGAAATTACGTAGAGTAGGTAAGGTACTATAAAAGCTGAGATGGATAAGCGGACACTCGACTTTAGTTCCGAAGTTTATGGGTGAAACCCGCCGCGCTCCTTCGAATTATCCTTCTTGAAAAATATATGTGCGCTTGAAAAATACGTGATATAACCGTAAAGGCAAAATAACGTGAAGAAACCGGCATAATTTGAGAACTTTGAATAGTTTGAAGGATATATAAAATTCACCAACAATCATAGATTACTTGAATCACTTAACAACCAAAAAAACAAAAACAAACCGACCGCCATATCATCGCCATCGATATAATGATACGTCTGTCAGTTGGTATCTTACCTATATTGAAACACAATAACGACTAATTACTGATGGGGTGATCCTTAAGTGCTGTTAGAGAGATTGTATTGTATTAATTTATTTCTAATGGCGAAATTCTTGTTTAAACAAAATTTGTAATTTTCAGATCCGTCAGAAACCTCCAAGCCAAACTGAAGAGTCAGCAACAAGCACAAGCACAAAAAGAAGAGGTATGTTTTATTTAATTCAAGTTTTGATTCATTATGATTTTTGTAAGCATGAAATATTAACATTACAATAATTAAGTGTTTCTTCAAACTTTGTGTCAGTCTGATTTTATAAATTAGAAGACTGATCGTTTTCTTTCATATAAATCCGATTTTATTGTATTCTTAATTTTTGTAGTATTGTGATAATTAATTAACTTATTTTGATCTAAAATTACAAATAAGCTACTCTGTACTAACTTATACTAACATCTAATTCTCTTGTTCCATGCTACAGGCCGGCCCAGCGGGCTTCCTCAAAAGCTTTTTCTAAGTTAACCTTCACCAAGACTGTCATTCATTCGTTTGCTCTTTTTTACTTTACATTCTCCTTATTTAACTGTCCTTGTCACACCGCCACCCTCATCATTGACTCCACGTCTTTCAAATACGCAGTCGTATTAAGCCTTTTATATAATGAAAGTGTTCAGATAATAAACAAATTTGTTGATAATTCCAATCCTGGATAATGTTGCCTGCACACAATAAGATAATTATTAGTTTAGCGATAATTTTTAAGTGTTTAAAAGAATAATCGTGTTCAGTGAAAATTATTTTTTAAGTATTCATAAATACAATATTGTAAAACTGTTAAGTAATCATGTATCTAGATAGATGAAGTAAGGTGTCCACTAGACAATGTTATCTGGCTTTCAAACTTGTTATGCGAAATATCATAATTAATAAATCTAAAGTTTACATTGATCTTAAATTATTGTTTCATGTTGTTACAATTTGTTGTTGAAGTAAAAGTTTCATTGTTTTTATTATTTTATCTTTCTGTTTTTTCATTATTTTGACCCCATTCTGTTAGGAAATAACCTGCGCGAGGCTAAACGAATTGGCAGCAATTGATGATTTGACAAAAACCTTGGCTGAGAAGGATGAGCTAAAATCATGCCTCGAAGATAAGAAAATGAAAGTAATTGATTTAGAAATAGAGCTGAATGAATCGTCGCTTATTCTATCAGAACTATTAAAAATATCAGAAAGCCGGGAGCTAAATAATATAAAAAGAAGTAAAAGCTTTTTTGAACTGCAAAAGAGTGGTAAGGTAGCGAATAGATTGGACAAATGCAAATATAGTAGGAGTGAGAATGGACTAGACATTAATACTGAGAAAGAACCTCCCAGCATTTGTAAGCTAACACGCAAAATAACGCAGCTTACCAAAGAAATGGGCGTAAAAAATTCTAAAATAATGGAACAGCAAAGATGCATATCAATACTAGAAGAAGCTTTAAGAGAAAATAATAATATAGCAGAGTTTGAACAACTTTTAGCTGTATTAAGAAGCAAAGATGAGAGGATAGATGAATTGGAAAAAGTTGTGAATAAAAAAGCTGGATTGCATACAGATTTTAAAGATAAAAGGATACTAGAACTAGAAGAGGCATTGAAAGAATCATTCATGGTTGCGGCGGAGAGAGAGAAAGTTTTCTATGAGGAAGAACAGAGAAGAATCGAAACATTGCATAAGGTAAGATTTCGATTCATTTTAATTCCTTGAATTTTTAGTATTAGTTCATGACTTTGGTTCAAGACTCTAGTTGGTCACACAGAAAGAAAGTCTCACATGACCAAAGAATAAATAAATTATAATAATAAACAAAGCCATTATAGTAACAACAAAAAAACTGATCAAACTTATACAAACCGTTGTTTTATACATAACATTTAATTAAATATTTTATATTTAATACTATGAATTTAATTCCAGATGAAAAAGATGGAGCAGCGCATAAAATCTTTACAAAACGCTTCAGCGTTGAGTTGCTCGACGTGTTCAGGGACTTTAAAGCGCTTGAAGCAGCTGGAGGGTCAGATGCACGCTGTAAGAGGGAGACGGGACGAGGTGCTGCGTCAATTATCGCATGTGATGTAAGTTCTATTTATTTAAAACAATTTAGTATAGCTATTCATATCCAAGATGTGCCCGCGGCTCTAATACAGTTTCAGTATCATATTATATTGAGTGAGCCTTTAAACACAATATCGCTAAACGAAACTAACTTACTCCATTTACATATTTGTTCGATGACCTCAGTCTGTGATGTTTTTTAATTGTGACGAGATAAAACTAATGTTAACAGATTGCGAAATAAAACTAGTAATATGAGATGTTGTGATAATAATGACGAATATTGTTATTCATTGAAACACCATGAACAAATTACTAGAGATCTACAAGCGGTAGATAGATAGCATAATATGTATTCATGTAATATAAACACTTTTTTAATTAATATTTCAGACAAGATGTCTTAGAGGGGGCTATAAGTGAAAAGGATGCTATAATAGCAGAGTTAGAAATAAAAGGAGTCTTAGACGAGAACGAGACATCTAGATGTGAAGCTCTCAAGAGCGAGAGGGACAAACTGCTCAATAGGCTTAAGATCGAGGTAAGGATAATTTTACAAAAAGAACGTCACGTACCATAGACGCTTTTTTAATACAAATTGACGCCAGCTTCCTCACGATCACGTTATAAACTCATACACTGAATTTAACTGAAAATAAACTGGTCCAATGTGATTTAAACTAAAACGTTGATATTCGAACAGATCGAATTAAGGTTCTTGCCTTCTGTGAATCAGCGGGCGAAGGTCTGCCTGCGACGCAGGATGTTAAAGGTTCGATTCCCAACACGAAACAATAAAACTTGTACGATCTGTAGATATTGATGTACTGTTTATATAATATTAATTAAGTATATCAGATATCTAGCACCCGTAACACAAGCGTAAAACTTACCGCGGGGCTAGCTGTTGTTATTGTCCTGCAATATTTATTGATTTATCTAATACTAGCTTCCGCCCGCGGCTTCGCCCGCCTGGAAATAAAAAGTAGCCTATTTTCTGTCTCAAGGTCTAAAGATTGTCTGTACCAAATTTCATCAAAATCGGTTGAGAGGCTTAGGCGGGAAAGCGTAACAGACAGACAGACAGAGTTACTTTCGCATTTATAATATTAGTAAGGATTTATCTAATGGTCTTCCAGAACTCCCGAGTGGTGGACCTTCAGAAAGACCCCGAGCCAGCCGCCGAGGACGTCCCGGACGTCAGACTGGCCGTGTCGGCCGTCGAGGACGTCCCGGATATCAGACTGGCCGACTCGTTCCTCTCGCTGGAGGACAATGTAATTATATGGGTATTGTACTGGTATATAGAGAATGGGAGTGCGGTTTTTGCTATAAAACAGTAACTTTGACCAAAGATAACAACAGTAACTTTGCTGTTCCACTTTCAAAATTTTCGAGAGTTACACTATTCATTTTATAACAACGTTGAGAGTGTTTTAACTCCTTAAATACGTGATAATGAGTAATGAGAAATTTCCGTTGTTATAAATGAATAGTAACTTTTCTGGTTTACTAAAACGTGACCTTCTGAATTTGGATCACAAGGAGACTTTGAAGATCAAAAATCTTATAACCTGTGATAACAAGACAATTTATAACAGAAAGACAAAAAAAATAACTAGAAAGATACTTAAATGAGATACAGACGTACTATGAAATGTAAATTTTCATAGTGTTGACTTTACGCACAAAATTAGGAAGTTTGATTTCTGCGCTGATTTTGTAATGGCTTTTTTGGAAATTGTTTTACGTGCTTTGGTACTACAAAACTAACTACTGGATAATTGAATAGTAAAATATCTGAAAATAATTTAGTTTTATTGACTTTTAAATAATTCTTGATTGAGGATCATGTCTTAATTTTGGGAATACCTAGTTAGTGCCTAACACACTAACTATTCGCCAAATTAAAGGTTTAAAGATTAATGTCATTTATTTCCATAAAATCCTAAAGATCACAGAAGATTAGTACCTATTATTGAAATTGACTTTCCAGGATTTGCCTTCTACTCAAAGGTTTAGTCTTAGTAATTATCTGAGTAATAAGTTTAATATTGTTTACTCATAATTGTTTACAACATTTTATTGGTGTACCTACTAGGAATTTAAGAAAAATTTAGAAATATAATAGTTTTAGTGGAAAAATCTTATGCGGCTGGAACATCAAGTCCAAAGTTCATAAGAGCCTATTGATAAAACGTAGGTAACTGTTATAAACGTGTTGCTGTGTTAACTGTCCGGCAATAAACGTAACCTAACTGATAAGCAAATTTGACCCTTATTGTGATTGACAGGAGGAGGACATCCCTGCGACAATTCTGTGACGACGAAAGCTAAGTCCAAATTCTTTGTGATTAGCGTCATAGCACAATCATTCGCTATCCTACCAATCATCATCATCAGCTTAAACAAAACTCTAAACCAGAAAATCGCCCGCTTACCCTCCCGCATAAACTTTTATTTGTAAATATAGATTTTTTACATATTTTGAGTTTTATTTTTAATGAAAATGGAACCAATAATTTAAATGTTGAATATTATGTATACCTTGTTTAAGCAATAATCAATTACCTACTTATAGTCACGGTTGCTAACTTAAAAACACAGATTCAGTTTAATCGTTATATATCTTTTAACTTTAACTTAAACTGTGTTTTAAGTTAGACTGTCTATTTTTAACTTAAACCTAGTCAAATATACTAAAGATTGAATGCTTACAAATTTATTTATAAACGTGTTATAGGGAATTTTAACAGGATACCCTTGGAATTTGTATGTGTTAAATTTTAAGGGTATTCTGTTATTTGTTATAAATATATGCCTATCTGTAGCTTATACCTGATCTAGGATCTAATAAAAGAACTAAGGCCTATTATGATCATGTGCCATATAGGCAGTGGAAACACTCCGTTTCTAGAGACCTCTTCTTAGAAAATGTTATATAGACACTATTAGGTAAATAATAACTGTCAAAATTAGATATATTCTTTGCTATTTGCCGTATTATTTGAATTTAATCTGACATATCATGCACGAAAATAGTTGACAGACGGCATATCATTAATATTTATTTAAATATACTAGCTTCACTATCTGATTGAAATATAGAGGTATTTTGTGAGATGAAGCCTGTACAAGTATAGCACTGCCTTACATTCTAAGTAAAGTATTTTTTGTTACGCGTTTTATCTTGTGCGTAGGCGTCCGCTCTCTTCGACTGTTCGCGCGTGAATGAGGAAAAGCTAATGACATGCCCTTACATCAACTACGGCAGCTAGTAATACCCACTTGTAATTTTTATATTGTGAGCTTTTTATAATAAGCATTTACATGCAGTATTGTTATGTGATAAATACAATATTCTGAGTGAACCTTGATTTACTTGTCCTTACAGTCTTCTTATTCTAAGATTCAAAAGCTTGTTGCTATTTGAAGCAAATTTTATGTCTTTTCAACAAACATCGAAACATTTGATTCTTCCCAATAAGTATTTTTCTCTAAGATTCTATCGCTAAGGGCAAGATTTTGACACAATATTTTTAAATGGCAATAGTTCTTTTTATTGTCCCAACTTTTGTACGTGAACTAATTTTTATTATTTAGAGATGGCAAGGCTTCGTATGGATGATGTGGTAGAATGTTTGTATAGGCAGATAGCTGCAATGTATCGTTTAAAAGTTTGTTTCCACTCGATTCCTTCCAGATTTAAATTTTCAAATTTTACGTTTCGTTTCACGAAATATTGCAGTTTTTGTATCGTTTTAAAATGTGTAGATGATGTATGGAATCACAATAATTATATTATATTAGTTACTTGTTATAATATTGGTAATGTAACTGTGGATGGTATTGTTTCTCACGTTGTATTGACAGAAGTTATGCTGAAAAATACATGTTCTTTGAAAATATATTATCTTCATATACGGAACAAAAGTTTGTTTTATTTAATTTAAGACTGAGACACGAATCATAGAATATTCCCTTGTTTCCTGAGATCCCTTTATAAACAAATTTGCAAAACACGCAGTAAAATGGTACTGTACTAAAAACGACGCTTGCTGGATAACATTAGCGTCGCCAGGCTTCTGACGTTCTAAATTCTAAAATTCCGACGTTTTAAAACGCCGTAAAAAACGTTGATTTTTGTTAGATTTCTAAAGCGCCACGGTGAATAGTGGAACTATGTTTAGTCATCACTGAAAGATATTTGACCTTATTATAAATCTCGACACCCTAAGTCCCAAGGTGTAGTTGCTGTGAGGTCTATTTTTACGTCAGCACCATTATTTATAAATGGCACATCTCGTACGTGATAGGAAAGTGTCTATCTGTTTTATAACAAGGGATGCCAGTGTTATAACAATACTTGTAATTATTTAATCTACTCTGAACTGAACCTGAATTGAATGAAATAAAACAAGGTAATTTAAGCTTAAACCAATTTAGCAAAAAGTTAGTAATATACATATTAACCTACAGGTAGTAACTCTATGGTCTCTCTAGTAAGTCTATCTATGGTAGAAGTTGCTTTACTGTTTTCGAGTTTGAAAGAAAGAACCCGAATTTTTGTAAACATAGTTCTGCTACTCAACGCTAGATGGCAGCAGTAGTAACCATATGAGACCGCTGAAGTTTCGAACAAACTTTTAGTCATTTGGATAAAATAACTTCTTAAATTATTATTACTAGGTAACCTAACTACCTACATAAATTAATATTTCATTTGCTTTATACGAGTATGTAGATTTTGTAGATAGGAAGTAGCATCTAGGGAAAATTAAATCTGTCTTTATATCTAACTAATCCTTGTAGGTAATATTAAACGTCGAGAAAGATTAGATATCATGTAGGAGTAAATATAATGTAGGAAGTTATATTAAATTAATTCAAATGAAATACATAAGTTAAAATTTAAATTTCAATGAAAAGTGGCATTATATGTATATTTATTTATTGAAAATGGCATACCTATCGAAAGTGTGTAGGTACATGTACCTATTTTGAAACGAAATTAATTAGATACTTTTTATTTTTGCCTGCTGCCTCAAAAAAATAGGTACTTACCTACTTACTTAAACTTGCCGTTTGCCACACTTACCCAAATCGATTTTTTAAATAATAGGAAGGACTTTGTAAATCGAAATTCCTCCATAAATTGTACCACACCGTGTTTACGATAATTGTTTAATGGTAGGCTATGGTTCTGGCCCGAGGCAAGGATTCGATGGACTAGTCGAAAATTGACAGTAAGCTGATAGGTTAGCTGTTATTTTTTAACTAGTGACTAGCAGCGACTTTGCTTAAGAGTATTTCTTTCGTTATCAAAATGGCGACCACAAGAGGAGGTTCCTAACAATTTTATAACTTTGAAATTTAATAAAGCACTGGCATAACACATAGAATTTTATTTACCGCGGTAAAATTCACTATAACGCGGAAAAGTTAATTATACCGCGGGCAAATCCGCAGTTGGCAAGCTTGTATGGAATATTGTAGTAGCTATTTCCCATTACAAAACATGCAAACGAAGCTGTGAGCAAAATGGAGAACACAATAGTTATTTCTCGACATTTATAGATTTTTAACAAGCTAGGCGCGTTATCAACTTTAAGCAAATCTTAATTTCCCATAAAACGTACATTTACTTTTACAACTATTCAACGCTCGTAAAACATGTTCAACTCTCGTAAATAAGTGTTAACGACGTAGATTATTTGTTAGGTTGTATGAGAGAAAAAATGATCACATTATCAATTTATCATCATCTTTATAAATAAAAATGATCATAAATAAATAAGTGGGAGCAAATTCGACTTTCATTACGAATGTCGTGGATTCAAACCTCGCCAAGCACCTCTAGATTTTCCTTCTTAAAAATGTATGAGCTTAAAAAAACACATGCTCTTATTAGTGAAGGCAAACATCACGAGGAGGCCGGGATGTTCTGAGAACTTTGTAAAGTTTAAAGGATACCTATACATTCACCAACCCGCACTTGGCCAGCCAAAGCGTGGTGAATAATCTCTCGCGTCCAGAGAGAAGTCCCTGTGTCCCAGCTGTGGGAACGGAAATAGGGGTGATTATGTTGTAGTTATTTTACAAAAAAACTAAATTAAAAGTGCCTGAATTAATTAAATCATAGAGTCAAACATTAGCAAAATTTAAGCTATTCCGATTGTCGTTTTACAAATAAAACTAAGTTGAAAATGCCCGAAGCAATCATTGTTATGTCCAATCTAACTATAGGTACAATATAATTATGTAGATATATAAACATAGGGTCAAACTATTAGCAATTTTTAAGCGATACCGATTGTCGTTAAATTGATGTTTAAATTGTATAATGAATGGTTTGGTTTTTCGTTGCATAAATTATAATGAATCGGTTGTTATAGAATTAAGTATCGTTTCGCGACCGTGTTATTAGGAACACGGGTGTTTTTTGTTAAATGGAATAATTTTGGGGGTAGAATGAGATCTGATGAATCGAAGATACTTATGTTAAAATTAAATTTTAGTAAATTATTTTGTTTTTGTTTATATATAGGTAATTGAATATAGTATAATTTAATAATGATATTTAGCCATCCACTTTAAAATTTAATTAACATTGCATTTATTGATTTTCTTTTGTTTATTTACGATGAATTAAATAAAAAAATTGTGGCATTTTTAATGATAGAAGGGTTTAATAAAAACTAGGTATATTTAATATTTATTATATTATTTATATCTACAATCTACCAAATCTTGTAAATTTAAATCTTATTTCAATTAATATTTTATCTTATTTTCAATTTATGCACTTTTAGATAGTAAAGGGCGTTAAAGTTTCCCTTTCACTTGTCCACCGCACACCGCACCTGCGTCCGGCGCGGCACTTCCGGCGTCACAGACAGCTGGACTTACCGCTTGGAAACTATATGTATACTAGTTTTATTAATAAACTAGTGTTATTGGTGCGTTAGTGTAAAATATAAGATGATTTTTCTGGAAAGTTTGAAAGTAGTTTTAAACAATTTATTTAAAAAGTACAAAGTTAGTAAAAATTTTAAGAGTACTAACCTAACCTATATTAATAAGTTTCCCAAAAAAGCCAACAATTTTCTAAAAGCCAACTCCGCTTATGTTATCTTAAAACCAAATATTTATAAATCTTTCTCTATTAAAAATGTTATATTTAATTGATATCAATATTATGTATAGTACCTTATCTACCTAATTACCTATAGGTACCTGAATCAAAATCGCTACCGCTGTCTGGCGGTCCCTATGTGTGCTTCAATCTTTAAAAATACATAACATATTTTGATGCGGACTTTTTAAATAAGTAGAGTGATTCAAGTTATGTTTATAAGTTTGTATAATAATGTAAGTACCTACCCGAGGCGAAGCGAGGGCGGGCTGCTAGTTAATAATAAAGAATGGGAAAGAACACGCAAAATGCATTATAAATGGATTTGAATTAAACTTCTTTTATTATTATACCTGCCTCATTCATCAAATATTATAATAGGCTTAAAAAATAATATTATTTATTCATAGCTTCGCATTATTATAATAAAAATCTGCATACAGTGTTTCATTGTGAAGCGTATTTATAGTATTACCTACGTAGGTATTATACCTACTTATAGGTTTGTCGCAGTTCGGACCGTGGAGAGTGGACTCGGCGATTGTATACTACGTGGAAAACCTCTTGATACTTACAAATATACTATAATTATTTGACACGACAAAATTTTGTATTTTTTTTTACTTTTACTTAATACAGCGTCCCAAAATATCTGTGACTACGTCTGTGGCGCAGTGGGTGAAGGTCCACCTGCGACGCCAGAGGTTGCGGGTTTGATTCCCGCCTAAAATCCCGGGACTAAAATTTGTACAGTCTAGAAATAATTGTTCAGAGTGTCTGGGTATTATATTTGTATAATAAAGAATATTATATTTATGTTAATTAAGTAGATACCTATATCAGAAATCTAGCACCCGTAACACAAGCTGCGAGCGAAATTCAAAACGGAGCGACGAATTCACGTGATTTTTTAATTGTACTATAATATGATAGGTTACTTTTACCGCGTGAAAAATACATATATCCGCTAGAAATCTATTACAACAGGGAAAAAGCCGCGAATCGGAAAGCTTTTATTATTAAAGTATCAAAATATTTTCTCTCCACCATAACGGTCCATCGCGACACGCACGGTTGCACCGCGTACATGTATAATAAGTAGGTATATACATTTATTCTGTATATATTAACATTTACCGATAGATATGCAAAGTGCATATAACGCGGCGCATTCTAATGACGACAGAATAGAGAACAGTTTGTATGGCACCAGTGTTCTGAGTTCTAACAATTTGTGAATTTTCAAACGAATTCATATTATGGATTATGAGGTATGGGCATGATTTGTTTTAGTGATTTGTTTAGAGCCGTGTTCGCTAAGTGGGAGCACACTCTACTTTCATTCCAAAGGACGTGGGTTTAAAACCCGCCGCGCAACTCTTGATTTTTCTTTATGAAAATTGTATGTGCGTAAAATGCTAATATAAGGCCTAGTAGATGTACGTCAGACAGTACCAACCTACAGTTTTAATTAGGTTACCCAGCTATCATCAAATAATTTTGAAATTATTTTGTTAATCGAAAATTATCAAAATCGTCAACCAACCATAAACTCCAATTGCAATTCGCACACATCTCGCATCCCCAGAAACAAGAACATAAGTCATCAAATGCAAATTTTCCTTTATAGCTTTTATAGCGGCTAGACGCTATTTTATTCAAACAACACTGTGAAACCATGGCATATTGGAATCCCTCCATGAATTCCAAATTCAAATTACTTTTAGATTTAAGACCACAGCGTTCTAATTCCAAACGGTATTACTTTTTAATTTTAGATTTAGGGCCAAGACGGACGTCTGAAAAAAAACACATACCTACTGTATAACGCATAGGGCCGCACGAAAGTTACTGTTATCTTGGCATATCCTCTCTAGGCGAAATGCACATAAAGTACCCGGTTTATTATCTCAACGTTCTCGAACAACGGTATTCGGTACTTGATGCGCGCGCCGCTCCCCCCTCGCTGCTATTGTTACGAACCTCCCATAAAGTAGCGTATTTGAGGTAGAAAATATTTCCATCTCTGGTCTAGATTTCCTTCGTTCATTACTCGAAAACTACTTAGTACATTTCAGTTTTTCCAATACAGTATTATTGAGAAAAAAATGGCAATTTTTTTGGTATAAGATTTACGGTACATTAAAGCGGAATGATGGTGAAAATAGCCGTTGTAAAATAAATTCCTTATCTCTCTGGTGTGGAATTTCAATGCGGTACTTTATAGACGCGCGCGCCCATGTTGGACTGTATTTCTACAGCGACAGCGCGGAGGAGGGAAATCCGGTACTTGCTTGGTCTCGGAGCAACCCTTCGTCTTATTCTCCGTCCTTGTCTTGCGACGGTCGACTGCGCTGCTCTACGTGTAAGACTTGTTTACCAGTGCGTGATGTTTTTTTGAGATTTGATTGTTAGTAAGTTAGCAATAATTATTTAAGATCTCTTGCTGTAAGTAGGTACTTATTATGTCGTAAATCTGATAATTAACCAAATTAAAAATTCTGTTTTCCCCGCCAAAAGCTAATACTTAATATTATTATATTCTCCAAAACATACTTACATGATTTTAATTCAGTATAATCTGAGCTACATCCAAGTTACTACGTCTATAACATAAGAAACTATACATTTTAGTACGGAAGAGACGTAGTAATTAGTAAATAATACTAGTTTAGTACTTAAGTAGCTATTGAATTTCTTTGTTTCTCCTGACTGTCTTAATCGCGTTTGAGAAAAAACCCTATTGAATTAATTAACATAAAAAAACCAAACCACAGCTTAAAAAGCATACCGTATGGTGCCGGCCTAAAAACAGTATAATCTCACCTTTTTCAAATGGATCTGAAGTTTTACGTCACGTGAGATAATATAATAGCTCATAATATCTTCCCGTTAAACTTAAGGAAGTATCTGTCAGTGGAGCGGCGCCCTTAAGCCCGCGTCGTCCCGTTCTGCGCCTACGTAGTTATGGCGCGAATGTACTTTTGCCCACTTTGAAACAGCGCTCGCCGCACACAAGGACGTAACGATCAAAAATATATCTTACTATTTTTCCATTCACGGCTTCACATGCGTTATAATAGATTTTCCCGTGGTAAAAACTAGCCTTATGTTTCTGCATTCTTGACAGTCAAACTGTTTCTATATCAAATATAATTAAAATCGGTTGAATAGTTTTGCCGTGAAAGACGGTATAAATAGTTAGGTACACATACAGTTTTCCATTTATAATAATTATGGTTTATTAGTATGAATTAATGCGTGCGATTTCCGCAGTTTATAATGAACATGGTATAATTTGAAATGCAAGATAATATTTATTTAATCAAGGTGGGAAATCTGATAGTAGGTTTGATAGATACTATTACAAGTAAGAATAGCAAATATTTGTCTCTGGAACTAGTCGCAATAAAATCTCGAATACAATTGTATTAAAAATTCTTACTTTAAAATTAACAATTATGTACTTATAAACAGATGTTTCTTTATTTATTTTTTAAATGAAAAGTTGTGAGATACCATACCTACCATTAATTTATCTACATAGAATTATAAATTAATAATAATAATTAATTTTAAAATAGATTGAATAAATTTAAGTAAGCGATAACAATTAATAAAAAATCCAATTTACAACATACCTATAGCCACCACACCACATAACTTTGAAAATTCCACACATTTTTAAACCGCCAAAGTGCAGTTACACCGTATGCGTGAGAAGCGTCGACTGTCTAGAATCGGACGATTTTTTCACGAGCCCATCCAGAGCGGAAACAAAAAGGCTGAATATTTATATTATTTTATGTATTCGTTATTTTGTTTTATTTTCACTAAATCCTGCTTTTTGTATTACGGGCGGGCGTTATTGTTTGACTGTGACGAGATGCAAAAATACTTATATCTACGTGTCACAATTTTACTGCTTAAACCTTCGATCAAATGTTTAAAATACTCCCAAATAGATCAACCGATTTAGATAAAATTTTATAGGTATTCAGTAGGTCTGAGACAATTTTGAGTCTTATTCATGATTGTACTTTCCGATTAAAAATTTGTCATGATAAACCTATCAGTAGATAATAACAGTTAAACACAATTTTTTAAACCCATAGATGTATGTGCATGTTTTTTTATTGCGGTCTGTCGAGTCGATTGCTGTCAGAGCACTTGAGAACCTCCTCCTTTTTTAAGTCGGTTAATAAACAAAATGGAGTAGGTTATTAAGCTTGGTTTCGGTACATACAAGTTACACAGTAAGTTTGCTTGTTTGTCACATACAAACAAGGGCTAGGGGGTGGCTTGGTTACAATAGAATTATGCAGTAGCAATCATACCTATATGCAAAAGAACCCCTATTTACGTTCCCACTGCTGGGACACAGGGACTACTCTCTTGACGAGAGAGATTCGGCCCTAATTCACCACGCTGGCCAAGCGCGGGTTGGTGAATAACACAATGTCCTTAAACATTTAAAAGTTCTCAGAACATGCCGGTTTCCTCACGCCTTCAGTTAGAGCACGTGTTTACAAAGCGCACATAATTTTTTCAGGAAGAATATTCCAGAGGTTCGTGGATCGTGGAGGAGTTTGAACCCACGACCTTCGGAATTAAAGTCGAGTGTGCTCCCACTAAGCCAACACGGTAAATTTTTCAGGTTTCTTCTCTCAAACTTTTAAATCCCGAGGTGCGCGTCGGAGTTTGAACCCACGACCTTCGGAATGAAAGTCGAGTGTGCTCCCACTGAGCCAACACGGCTCAGTCTATGTCTAGGTATTGTGAGTACCTTATGTACAATTAAAGTTACCCTGATGACGTGTTCGCTGTTATGGTTGAGTGACGGAGAGTTTTATTTGGATGTGCTAAAATTTTGTTGGAAAACAAGCATAGGTATTATTTCATAATAATTTGTTAGGTAGGTACATTTTAAATAAATGATTAGCTATAATATAATACATAATATTCTGTCCTTCTCCTGGTACTAAATTATTATCCATTCACCAGTTTTCAGCCAAATTGATTTTGCCTTTCTTGAGTTATAATTAGTGTAGGTAACTAAAAGGACTTTATTTTAATATACATAGATATAGAAATTACTCAAAAATCACACATCATCATCTAGCCCCGAGGTAAGCTCAAGGCTTGTTACGGATGCTAGATTTCTGATCATACCTACTTAATAGTTAAATACACATTAGAACACCGGAGCAATACTTGCAGATCATAAAAAAATACTGCTGAGGCCGGAATCGAACCCGCAATCCTTTCACAGACGGACCTTCGTCCGCTATGCCACAGACGTCATCCTTCGTGTTCCATAGACACCTGGCACAAATACAAATCATTTATTAATAACAAAGTTAGTGTTACAAGTCTTAATATAAATTACGGATTACCACCTCCAATAATACTCACTAACATTCCCAGCTCCAAACTACAAACTTTTTTGCATCGCGTGTTTCGTGACAGACAGACGGACAGTGTAATTTATAATATGTCGCTATCGGGGATCTTAGCACGCTACCAAAAACCGATGTAATCTGACCCCTTTATGGTGGAAGGGGTAGTTCGGGAGTTTAAAACTTAATTTTAAAGTTCAACGGATTTATAAATTAAATAACTATTAAAGTAACCTTAAAGCGTGAAAGCCGAGAGCGGAAGCTAGTACCTATAGTGTTTGAACTTTGTTTATAACGGGTCCTTAATGTAGTGATAATAGAATAGAATATACGAGTGCTTAACCCGTTCGACCCAAGATTTTTCTACCCAATAGGTATTTTGCTCCGTTCATCCCAAAACATTAGATTCAAGTTACCCGTTCTACCCACACCTACCTACTTATTTCTAATTTCTATTGTTTGAATACCACAAAAACAGAAACAATAATAATGCAGTTTTTGGTGAAGGAAATATCGATCTAATTATTTACGACTAACCGACCCGCTGACCGCTTCGCTTGCGTTTTTTACGTTATCTACAAATTAATATCTAGCTTATGCTATTTCATATATTCTTCCTCAAGTACAATCCAACTCTAAAATATTTTTGCAAATCAGACCATCATTGGTTACTGGCCTGAGATTAGCGTGTACCTAAACAACAAACTCTTCAGCTTCATAAACGCTTGTGCCCGAGTTCTTCCATTACAATACCGAGGGTAGAGACAGGGTGGTAGGTACTATTCTTAGGCTGACACCTCATGATAAGGTAAAAGTAAAATAATTGAAATCTCAGAGAAAATAAATATCTCTTGAAAACAAGCAGATAAATTGAATAAAAATAATACATAATTTATCTGCTATTGTGGTAAACTACCAGGCTATCATAAGAGTAAAGGAAATGTAAACACGGGGATGAAAGGTTGACAGCGTAGAATAGTTGCAATACGGATCCATACATTAGCGGGAGGATTTAATCAAGTCGGAATGAAAAATGCCCGCGGGAAACGCGCAGGGTGAACTATGGCGTACGGTGCGCAAAAAAATACAGATACTTTTGGTTAATTCCTTAATTTTATGTGGGCATGAAGGGTCTTATCTTTTGGACTAGTTAATTAGTAAAGCGTTATAAATATTATTCCATTAAATAACTAAAACTCTACCTACTTTCTTCTAAAACATTTTAATTTAATTGAAAAATAATATCTTAAACGTACTCAGAAAGTTGTTATTCAATACAAATTATCTTATGTATAATCATTTGAAATTTACGCGAAATCATTTCCTTTCACATATTTCTAATCTAACCTAACAGAAACGATCCACTTTCGTTTTATCATCCTAAAGACTCAAAAATCAATAAACATTAAAAAGTTGAATAGGTATTAATCATAGCTTGTTCTGCTGAGCGTACTAGGGTGGAACTGCAAAGGGTTGCAGTAATGAGAAGAATGAAAAATGGCCCCGCGGCGCACAACTTATTAAAACTACGGAACTTTACATTACAGAACAGAATATATGTTATATAATACTTTATATATATCTATCTATGTATGTATGTATATTATAATAAGTATATCAGAAATCTAGCACCAGTAACGCAAGCTTTGAGCTTACCACGGGGCTAGATGTCGTTGTGTGAATTGTTCAGCAATATTTATTTATTTATTATTTAAGTACATAATAATATTCTGTTTAAAAAGATCAAAGTATTATTTAACAGGAAAATCCAAAATACCTACTCAGTTTTAGTCGATTTTCCTGCAGTTAAAATAAGTCTGTGTAGGTTAATAATAATAAATGTTTATTTAATGAATTCGTACATTTTGTCGTTAGAAGCCTGGACGCTGCACTTGTTAATTTTACGAGAAAATGCATTAATTTAGTTATATAGGTTTCTTAGTTAATATAACTGTATGTTTTCCTTATGAAATAAATAAATATTAAAACGCTACAACTCGACATTAACATAGAACTACAAAATCGATTGCTCTATAAACCAAGCTACTTGTGTTTATGATTCTATAAATTAAACGGGACACCTTGATGTCGTGCTGACAACAAAATGGGACAGTTGTCTGTATGTCAGTCACTATTTTATATTAATAGCTGTTCGATGCCAAGATCGATAAAATATGGGCGAAAATTATTGCAAGGAATTATCTAGAGTAGGGAATATAAATGCTAATGATTTACTTCTATTAGCACTAGAATACTGACGCATGTTATTTTTATTCATAATTGAATTAACATTAAATTATACATTACCTAGCATATGAGCAGAGTGGGGGCACATTCGACTTTAATTCCAAAAGTCGTGGATTCGAACCCCGCCGCGCAACTTGGATTTTTTTTCTGCATAAAATAATACAATGTGCATAAAACACTTGCTTTATCGGTGAAGACAAACAACGTGAGGAGTGCATGACTGAGAACTTGACATGTTTGAAGGCCATGTGACATACACCAACCCGCACTTAGCCATCGTGATGAATAAGGCCTAATATCACTCGTCAAAAAGATACAAGTATAAGATATGTGTCCCATCAAAATACTTATGCTTGTATAAGCAATAGAGTACTCTTTAATGCAGAAACTTTATTTTGTAAACGGTTGACGGATTTTTTCAAGCTAGTGGTACAGCAAGGCATATTCATAGGTCACAAACCACCCTTATTTTAATCGCATATTTAAATACAAAATACTTTTAGCCTTAGACTTCCTGGAAGGCGTTAAAAAAAGTTATTTCAGTGCGTACTACCGTCCACAAAAAGCATAAAGTGCGCTATAAAATTATTTACGAACTTACCTGCGCGGTTAACTGGGCCCTAAACTGAAGTGTTTTTATGTGCCGTTTACGATTTGCTCTCAGATCCGCCAGAGAGTACGGAAGGCATCTACTGATATAGAGACGCGTCGCGTTCTAGTAGGATACATCTAATAAATAAAATGTTAGTTCATTTTACAGATATAGGTTCTGAAGACTTCAGACAAGATAAAATCAAATATTATATTGCTGGACAATTCACACAGCAACATCTAGCCCGGTGGCAAGCACGAAGCTTATGTTACGGGTGCTAGATTTCTGATATACCTACTAAATATAATATGCTAGATATTTATCACGCAGACACTCTGAACAAATATCTGCAGATTCAAATTTTTGTTCCGAGGCGGGAATCGAACCCGCGACCTTCTGCGTCACAGGCAGACCTTAGCCCGCTGGGCCAGAGGTCGTCAATTGCCTGTATAACACAGATAAGTATTTAACTGACGCGATCAACAAACGGTAGAAATGATATGACGCGCTTTGGTTAATCAAAAACTCTTTAGTGACTACTACACTCTTGTGTGACATCTCTAATGAAATATTATTAACACTTTTTCTTTTAAACATTTTAGGAAAAACTTACAGCTAACACAAACAAATAATACCTATACTGAATAAATACTAAAGGCCAATTATAAGTTTATCTACTAAACTCACCTCTAGTCTTGCCCAAATCTTCACTCCACGGCAACGGTTATTCGTAGCGGACCACAGTTAACCCAACAGTATGTAAGCTCTGACTCATTCATCGCGAAACTAAATCCGCGCTTATTTTTACAAGCACTCGTTTGACTTCGCTTAGGGATTTCCGGTCCAAATGTTTTTTATTATTTCCCGGAATAACACTAAGGTGATAATTTGCCACCTTCAGATATGAAAATAAATGTCGTAAACACGATACTTTACGCGTTTAACCACATTAATGTAAATACATACGAAAGTGTGTATGTTTGTCACTTCGGACTTTATCCATTATTTTTAAATAAATGTTTATTGTGCGCTATAAGATTGGGTTAATTCTCTATATTATTAGTTATCTATGATTTTATAGTTATCTATGAACCTAACATTCTGCAAAATTCTCAACACAGCATAATTTGTTTAATAACTTGCCTACTTACTCGTAGTTTATATTTTAAATCATAAAATCTTTAGATAACCATTTTACAATAATGCTAACCAATTGTATTAACTGAGCATACTGTTTGTGTTAGTTTTTTTAGCCTGAGATACAGGATTAACCTAGTTTAGGCGCATGTATTTTTTACCTTATTTTATAATTATAACATTTGTTTTGTAAGTGCTCTTTTTGTAAAATTCTGAATAAATTTTATTATTATTATTATTTAGGTTTTTGGATTATGATTATAAATGAATTAAAATAGCGTGTTAACCCAGAGAATAGAATATTCAATTTTATTTATTATGTATGTACCTATTTATAATTAATTGAATAAGGGATAAATAAAAGAATGTATCTCTTTCCACATCCTTTATATACAATACAGTGAACAAAGATAAATGACTTAAAAATAATTAACATTTAGCACTATATTTACAATTAGGTTAACATTGCATTGGTTAAATCGAAACTGAGAATATACAAAAATAGACCTACATTTTTTATCATATTTATTGGCGTGTTTTGTATTTTAAGTGTGATTAGACTAATCTTTACTACATAGTATAAAAACAAGTCTGTCCGTCCCTATGAATGCTTCGATCTTTATAACTACGCAAGAGATTTCGATGCAGTTTTTTTAAATATGTAGAGTGATTAAAGACAAAGGTTTATAAGTATAATTAGGCACCTGAGGCGAAATAAGGGCGGGTTGCTAGTGCTAAATATAAGCCTAATTCCTCATTGGCGCGAGTTTTTCACAGAAGCTTTTCCTGTGTTGATTGTGCGTGTTTTCTTTGCCAAAAGGTTGCTTACGACTTTAGTGGACAGTGTGGTAATCGCCTTAATCTAATCAATACTAAGGGCCTGTTTCACCGACCTACAGATAAAGCTTTAAATTGTTATCTGATAGATATTTTAAATAAGTTACGGATAGGCTATCTGGCACTTTATCAGCAAATGGTTAAATGGACCCTTAATGTTTTATTACATTTCAACTAAATCGCAGTAATCATTCTTAAGTGAATAACTATTAATACCTTAAATTATTTATGCATCATATAAAAATAGCCTGTGACTTAATTATTATATTTTTCAATATAAATACAAACATTATTTTGCTATTGTTTTTAAGACTTCAGTTTCGATCACAATGCTTTCAACAATTTTGCTAAAATACACAATGCATACTAATAAATTTAAAAATATTACCAATCTAAATAATACACACACTTAATCCTAAAATAAATACTTAAAGATGCAAGGAACACAAGAAAATTACAAATTATTCTACATATCTTCGTTATTCATTAAAATAAATATTGTAAGTAACTTAAAACGTAAATTATACTGTTTTTTTTATTTGAAAGTTAAAATAATTGTAGGATAACATTTATTTTAAAAATTTCCTTTGATGGACATTTATTATTTGTGCTTAGAATTTAAGCTAGTGTCCCTAGTTAGATTAGAATCATACAAATATAATCTTGTGCGCTTGGTTTTATAGTAATTCTAAAACCCGTGCACCTCAGGTAATATTTACCAGCGTAGGTTAAAAAAAAATTTAAGGCCTAGACATAAGTCGTATTTAAACGCCAAAATCAAACAAAACTACGTTTCTACTACACACTTCGTTCAAAGGTTAATAAGGTTTTACCATTGTTCATTATGAAAAACACTTTTATATCAAGTTCCTAATTAGAAATATATGAGAGAATTAATTAAAATATTAAACTTATATTACAAATAGCGCTTTGCCCGAAATAAACCATTTTCAAAAAGGATAACTCTTACTACATGCTAACTCAACTTTATAATACTACCTCATTCTCGACCCAACAATATTTTTGAGAAATTCTTATAATAAAACAGAAAATACTAATGTTGTATTTCTAATTAATAGAGCTTCACTTGCACAAACTTATCTATTTAAATTGTGCTTAAAAATCGACATAGAATTTGAGAATTTGGAAAATTATCCGCAATTAAGTTTTTCAGTCAATTTGAAAAAATATTATTTTCTACATAAAATATTACATAACTACAAGAATTAAAAAAAATATTATGCATTCCAATTATCAATAAATATTTACAATTTCAATCATTTGGCAGTGATTGCTGGTCTCAACTTTACTTACAATCCATTTCCTTATCAATTCAAATAATAAAATACCTACACTAAAATAAGTTATTTGAATAAAAATGGCATAACATAAAGCTTTTATCAGTATTTAAATAAATAAAGTCATAAATTAATAACAAACATTTATTTAATCACAGAATGTGATGATGTTTTCAATTGTAACTGAGAGAATTTATTATTTTGCCTTTTCTCTTGACATATCTGATATATTATTTGTTGACAGCTAGATAGATGGTGCGTTCAATAATAATGTTGGCTTTTAAAATACTTAGATCATTCCGTGCGTCATATTAATTTATATTTTACTAGCAAATCTCCCGCGAAATGATACAAAATAAAAATTATAGAAACAAATATCTTGAAAACGACCTCGACAGAAGAGATTTTTATGTTACCCAAAGCTTTTTAGTGGAACTAATTAAAACAATTTTTACTCGTAAGTTGAAGCTATGTACGGATCAACATGTTAAGTTTTCGTAAGTTTCTCTAATTCACTATAACCTCATCTTAGTTAATCCCTTATGCTTTTTTTTCACTAGAATTATGAATAAATAGCGTAGGTACCTATACTATCTGTGGTGTCTTTAAAAATCGCGTTTGTTTAAAGAATCTTCATATTCCTAATTAATACTTACTTAGAAAATCTATCAAACACGAGAATTTGAAAAAAAAAAGAATGAATGAATGAATTTTAAATCGCTTCTTTGATCAATTGTTATGTTAAACCGATATTCCACATACAAAGAAAGCTACCTGAAATATAAGCGTAAGTATTTTTTTATAAAAATAAACTAACGCACCTAGGTTTAAAATACGAACGCATCTAGAATGAAAATACGAACGCATCCAGAATTAAAATATGAACGCATCTAGAGTTAAAATACGAACGCATCTAGAATTAAAATATGAACGCATCTAGAATTGAAATACGAATGCACGGGTTGTAATACGAATAGACCTGATGATGTATGGTGTTGATAAGAGATCATACCGCTTCAAACGCGAGCGTCGTTTGAAGACTCCACGTCGCTTGAGCTGCTGGATACAGACTTCTTGGGCTTGTATTCTGTTATCACTACTGTGACCCCACTCACTGTTACCTGAAGACAAAATATATACATGAAGAAAGTTCTCGAACAGATCGAATTCAGCTTGGGATATCAACAAGTGTAGTAATAAAGAGAATATCTAAGACAGAATAAAATGCTACAGATAAGTAATATAAAGAATAAGGATACATTTTTGTATAGTGATTGACTCACTTAGCTTTCTAAATATTAGAAAACGGTATAGAAAAAATTACAAGACCACGTTGCAAAATTTACAAATTACAAAAAAATCCATGGTTACGTTGTGACTTTTGATCTTATATTTTTTTCTACACAACAATTTTCTACACCTGTCTTCTTGTGAGACATAGACGTTCGACTGAAATGATGATGGCTATGACCACCAGTGAGAGCTGAGAGCTTGACGACAAAAATATAACTTGATATAAAAAAATATTTTAGTGTTGGATAGCCCGTTTATCGAGGAAGGTTATAGTTATAGGCTATACTTTTCTATATGATATTTTATGAAAAAAAAGCAAGCGAAGCTGTTGGCGGTCGGCTAGTGATTGATATAATGTATTGAACATTCCTGCTCGACATGAAATCTAATACAAAATGGCAAACATGAAACTCTGTAACAGCTTGCGTGACTTGAATGCAACAAAAACTAGTGCATTTCTAGTATTTCTACATCAGGGTCATCTTGAGTCTTTGTCGAGGCATGCAAGAGCTAGAACCCTAGCTGCTAACCGTAAATTGTTGAAACTTTCAGGGTTTTGTATAGGTATCTTAAAGGAAACACGAACATATGAAAATTTTAAAATGAATACTTACAATAAATACGAACTACAACTCTACTCTTCTGACGATAAACAGTATTATATTAATATATATTTGCTATTAAATTAGCATATTTGTAATCAGAGAGCTGTGTGAATTGACCACCAGGAATTATTAATTTAATTCAACAAAGAAATTGTTGTCGGAATTTTGCTTGTAACAATTTCTAGTTAGAAGGTGACGTAATATTTATATGAGAGTAGATTCGCTCTGATTGCCCTTAATAAGAGCGAACGAGTAAAGCAGGGAACACATTTGTAACACCCGACGCGACGCGACGTGTCGACACCCGACGTGCACCGTGCATATTACCAACACGCGACGCCACGACATACTAGCATTTCATCATCATTTCGCTAAATAAATGCAAAAATTTAATATTAAATTGTCATAAAGTGACAGTTCTCGAACGAATGACGCGTGGCGTCGAGTGTTGTCTAGAAACATACTGCGCTCCCGCGTCGGATGGCGTGTTTACCCCCACCATGGGAACGCATGGTGGGGGTAAACACGCACACGCAGATCTGGCACGTCTGGATCAGGTGGCGTGTGCGCGCGTGGCGTCGGGTCGCGTGTTCAAAGTGTGTTTCTGGTCTATAGAAAACCATACATTTGATTCGACTCAACACGCATCACGTTTCATCGGGTGGCGTCGGGTGTTACAAATGTGTTTCTGCCTTGACTGTCACCGGCTATATTTAGATTTAGCAAGCTGTACAATAAAGTACGAAAGGTTTCCAGTTCACAGCCCTTTTCGTACTAGCTAATACGCCAACGGCTAAGCTTGTTTTTTTTCTACGTTATCTACATATAGGAAGTCTAAATATAGCCTATCTATAGCCTTCCTCGATAAATGTACTATCAAACACTGAAATCTTTTTTCAAATCAGAGCAGTTTTTCATAAGATTACTGTGTTCAAAAAACAAACAAACTTCTTTATATTAGGTATAAATAGATTATGCAGGCAACAAAATAATAATACACAGCATGCTTCATCAATCAGTAACCATCTTTTCTTTGTCAGCCTGATAGTCATCATCAGCAAACATACAACATTCAACAACTGGACACGGTTCTTCCCGATTGAATTCGTTTCAAGTCTTGGAGATTTGGTACAATCACCAGACTTACTAAGGTTGGTAAGCGCTGTAAGCTGGTACAGTAAACATAAACACTGCTGGTCGTCTTGTGTTATAGTCGGTATGGCGTGAGGATACTTGCGGCATGCGTTAACTATCATTAGGTATAATATAAGGTTATAATATAATGAAATTAAATAACAAGCATGATAGGTTACCTCTCTGGTCTGCGCGGAGCTCCGATCCACGTTCCTGAGTCGCGGCGCCCGCCGCTTCTTCGAGAGGCTGTTGGCCGACCGGGGCCGCTTGCCCGAACCGGTGGGCGCCGTGCCCGCCGCCTGCGCCGCGACCAACGCCGGGTTGATGCGCGGCTTGCGGGTCGACGTGCCTAGAGAACGAGCAATGTATCAGTAACGTGGGGTTACGGGGCCGCTTGTCTGATCTGGTGGGCGCCGTGCCCGCCGCCTGCGCCGCGACCAACGCCGGGTTGATGCGCGGCTTACGGGTCGACGTGCCTAGAGAACGGGCAATGTATCAGTAACAAGGGGATAGCGGGACCGCTTGCTCAAACTGGTGGGCGCCATTCTCGCAACCAACGCCGGGTTAATGCGCGGCTTGCGGTCGACGTGCCTAGAGAACGGGCAATGTATCAGGAACGCGGAGAGATACCACGTAGGGCGTGCAAAACCGGTTTCCGGTTTTTCAGAAAACCGGAAAACCGGACGAAAATTTACCATTTTTCAAAACCGGTTTTGGGAGACAAAACCGAAGTTGACTTCGGTTTTCCCGTCAATTAATTAAATTTAGATTTAAATCCAATTTTTCGAACTTACTCAAGAAATATACGAATTATACATGGAGATAATCACAAAGGTTCAAAATTGGTAAAATCTTTAAGGAAATCTCCCCTAAAAGCTGATGAATTTTATGTCTTTCTGTGATCCTTTAAAGACATACTTCGGCAGGACTATGTTGTAGCTATTATGTCTTTAAAGGAACACGGAAAAGACATAAAATTGCAATTAAGAATGACGCACACGATGGACAAAAATATTTTTGAAAAAATAAATATTTTTTTTCATACTAAACGGCAATTTCATAGGTAAAGACCTAATATATCATAAAAAAGTTCTTTTGTAGATATAGTGGGTATCTAAGAATATTGTTTTCTTATTTAAAATCTACTTTTTAATTTTTTTCCAAAACCGGTTTCAAAACCGGTTTTCGGTTTTGGGCCCTCAAAACCGAAATTAAAAACCGGTTAAAAACCTCTACAAGTCTTCAGCATACCAAACGCGGGACCGTTGCGATGGTTGTTGCGGAGTGCGCTACTACTTTAACCCGCGTTACGTGTGCTGAAGCTTCAACAGAGCTGTAAGATACTTTTAACCGCTTCGTGTTAGTTAAGTATAAGACGTGCAATGCCCATGCCGCCAAACCTTCTTGTACATATATGAGCGTGCGTCATGGGCTCTGATAGTTTAAGTGTAAGCTGGGTAAGTACTGTGAATGTAATGCACGGATTGTGAGTCGAGCTGCCTACAAAACTTGAATGGAATGTAAAGAGGTATTCAACAAAAATGTGTTCAGTGTTTATAAAGCTACTCATTTTAGTACAAATCAACGTACACGTCATGTTGTGGTTGTGTGTGGTACGTGTGAAAAAACCCTTAACTGTGAGATATTGTGTGTGGTACGTGTGAAAAAACCCTTAACTGTGAGATATCCGACGAAGCAGCGTTTTTCTTGAAACGCGACTAACAGTAATGGTGATACCGCTTATCATTGTGTTAGTGTTTTCTTACAAATCTGTAATAAGTGATGATATTTGAGAAACTGAATTAAAATCGACAACTAATCGTGTCACAATCACAAGCCTGTATTTAAGTAAACGGCACGTTTTCATAAACAAGACGATTGAACGTGAATTACCACGTATTCTATCCGTTTATTAAACAAAAGCCACTGCTGCTTTGAATATCATCTGAAGAACAAAGGGGAGTACACAAAGGGTACGTCTAGCCTTAGGGAGGCCTGCGTACACTCCGAGTGTACACAGCGTTTGAATGTAACTGAATAAACAGTTGAGAACAACATGGAAATACTCTATCATCATCATTTTAGCCATCGGACGTCCACTACTGGACATAAGCCTCCCTTAAACATCTCCAGTTGTTTCGGTCGGTTCGACTAGCTTTCCGCCCTGCAGCTTCGCCCGCGATTTACACTTTTCCGCAATTTTCTTTGCTATAACCTCACAGAGCCCGAGACCTTACCAACGAATGCAAAATTGTGGAAATCAGTTCGTGCGTTCTAGAGTTATAGCGTCAGGAAGGAAAACCCAAAAATATATCGTAATTGCGAATCACAAATATATCTTATAGCCTTTCTCAATAAATGTACTATCCAACTCTCAAATATTTTTTCAAATCCGACCAGCGGTTCCTGAACTCGTTCAAGTTCAAACAAACAATCTCTTCAGCTTTATAATATACTAGATGAAAACCCGGCTACGCTCGGGTGAAATTTGACGAAATTCTCCATAACCCGAATTTTGCGGATATAATGTTGTCGACTCAAAATCAATATTTTTTTTATGTTAGATGAACGCCAGTGGATACTGTGCAAGAGCGAGAAAGAATGACGGTATTAAAACCTCGCGTCGACCCTTCCCGTCGTGTTTTATTTTATCCCGTCGCTTTTCTGTACAGTTTGCACGACGGGGTAAGTCGGAAGGAATGAACGTTAGTGGATGAGCCGCTAATTAGTAGGTACTAACTCAAGCTGGTACTATTACGTTTCCACAGCTGGGACACAGTAGGTAGGGACTTCTCCAAGGACAAAAGAATTAAGCTATGTTAACATAGGTCAACATATGGAATTCAATGATTATCAATAATAGTGTAGCTGTACTGTACAATAATAAATAGGTTTATTGATAATAAAAAGAAAAACTGAAGAACCGTGTTTTAATTATGATGTTGCTCTCTCTAACACCTGTCGATTGAGCTTTGTACGGCATCTCTAAGCCAAGCCGTTTCAGAGTTATGGCAGTTTAAAGTTTGACAGCTGTCATTGAAAATGTTGCTCTCTCTAACACCTGTCGATTGAGCTTTGTACGGCATCTCTAGGCCAAGCCGTTTCAGAGTTATGGCAGTTTAAAGTTTGACAGCTGTCATCGAAAATGTTGCTCTCTCTAACACCTGTCGATTGAGCTTAGTAGGGTATCTCTAGGCCAAGCCGTTTCAGAGTTATGGCAGTTTAAAGTTTGACAGCTGTCATCAAAAATGTTGCCCTCTCTAACACCTGTCGATTGAGCTTAGTAGGGCATCTCTAGGTCCAGCCGTTTCAGAGTTATGGCAGTTTAAAGTTTGACAGCTGTCAACGTAAATGTTGAAATAGTACGGCATCTCTAGGCCAAGCCGTTTCAGAGTTATGGCAGTTTAAAGTTTGACAGCTGTCAACGTAAATGTTGAAATAGTACGGCATCTCTAGGCCAAGCCGTTTCAGAGTTGTGGCAGTTTAAAGTTTGACAACTGTCATTTTGACAAATGTCATCTAGACACCTATCAGTTTATAAGTTGAACTGTTCCAAGGATAATAATTTAATACCTTTACTATAAAAAATCATTGCCTTATGTTGACTTAAGGACAAAATACATACTTCGTCATCATCATGTCAGCCGTTGCACGTCTACTGCTGGACATAGGTAGGCCTCCCTTCCCTTAACGACCTCCAGGTATTACGGTCGGATGCAGCCTGCATCCACCGTGAACCAGCCTTAACAATATCATCTGTCCACCTTGTTGGTGGACGTCCGACGCTGCGCTTGCCGATCCGTGGTCTCCACTTGAGAACTTTTTGACCCATCGGCCATTCGTTCCCCGATCTATATAGCGATCTATATAGGTTATGTCGGTGAGTTCTTCTACGTATCTCCTCATTTCTGATACGATCCCGTAGAGAAACTCCGAGCATAGACCTCTTCATAGCTCCTTGAGCGACTCTGAGTTAGTACCTACTTATAGATAGATATTATTTTTCTGTGGTTGAATCGGCCAATATCAGGTAAAGAATAAACACAATTCCGGTGTCAATACGTTTCGTTTTACATATTCTCAGTTCTTTGTGATGGATTCATTTTGTGAGGCGTATCTAAGGAAACAGAACGTGCTTGTTGACACCAAAAATGGCGACATGTGGTTTGTTTACATTATTGTTTAATTTACAGTCGGAATTTAACGAAATTCTCCATAATACGAATTTTCCGGACATATGTTGTCGACTCAAAATCAATATTTTTTTATGTTTCGTTATTTAAATAAGGTTTCGATCGAGTCTACCGTACCCCTGCACGAAATTATTAATATAGAAGTATTAGCGCTTGTTATTTTAAAGCTCATGTTACGCTATCAAGTACCAAATTCTGGCCTCCAAACCAGGAGTAATGACTGGCGAAAGTTGCCTAACCAATGAAATAGCGTTCCAGTGGAAATGAGAAAACTTGGATGGGATAGTTTTTGCTAGTGTAACTTAAACTAGTTGTAAAATATCCCTAGAGATACTGGTAAAATGGGGTGTCTTTGAGAAACGGGGTGACTTTGATGATTACTCAAAATTTATGCTATTTTTTAATTTTCTCCGTAATACTAAACGCAATGAATATTGTTTTTTTTGTGTTGGGAAGACTGATATTCTGGCGACCATTACTCAAAGTGTTCGTGCTAGAAGGTGCGTGTGCATGAAAATAAAAATAATTTACTGATAGTGGTGAAATAAGCAAGAAAATTGGACCTGCAGAACTTCAAATGTACAACCGTATGTATTTAAATTTGATATATAGTAAATGCACAACGTAATTGTTTGTTTCTTTGTGAATGTAAATATTTTGATGTGATCTAGTTGCGGTCGCCATTTTGATTTTAATGAGTACTTTTGTTTACCGGGGCTACATTGATACGCCTACGGGGCTACATTGATAGCTATCATTCTCGCCCCAGTATTTTTAAAATGTTTTATTTATCTAAGTAGTAGTATTCAATCTCGCCCCTATAATTTTATTTGAATGTTTTTTGTTCAATTAATTGTGTGCGTGCATAATTAAACACATTTTTTTTAACAAAAATATTATTTGTTTCCAGTTTCATCAATTCATCATGGTTAGAAAATATAGGACTGCAGGGTCCCGAAATTAGAAAAATTATTCGGAAGAAACCTTGGAGGCGGCCATTGAGAAAATAACAAATGACGAATTGACCATAAATGCTGCTTCTATACAATTCGAAATGTCAGTGCAGATCCCCCCCTTTCTCCCACTTAAGAGGAGAAGTGATCTCTTGAAGCTATATTTGAACATGAAACGGGTAACATACCATGATTTACTTGTTTTTGAGTTTTCCGATATTTCGACACTGTTGCAAGCGCCATGTTCACGGACAAACTGATGACACCGGCGGGGCGGCGGGTAGGCAGACCGTACTCTTGAAGCTAGTGTTTAATGTTAGTAAGCTTGTTCCTCTGTTACTGATTTATGGCTGATGTTGATTGGATTCATAAAAAAGAATTGAAGTGTCGTATATTTCTTTAATAAAAAAATTCATGATACCTATGCCTCTATTTATTTTTTTTTTTTTTTTTTTTTTTTTTTTTTTATTGCGTTCACCATAGACTTTTTGTCCATGCCTTTTTTTGATTTTATTTTATTTAATGAGCTTACATTTTTTACATATTTATTATTAATTTGTTACACAAGATAGGGGAAGTAGTACATTATTCTATTACTTAATCTATTACATGCTTAACTTAAATCTATTCTTAAAGTATATATTTTGTTATTATTATTAGTATTTTTTTTTTTTTTTTTTTTTTTTTATTTAATTATTATTGTTCTTTTCTTTATTATGATTATTATTATTATTATTATTATTATTATTTTTTTTATTATTATTTTATAACATCTCAATTTTTAAATAGTTACAATTATTACCTTATAGATAGTTACAATGATTTGCTTATAGATAGTTACAATTATTTTCTTATAGATAGTTATATGAATTAGATATTATGATGTTTACTTACTATCAATTTCGCCCCTTAGATCAAAGTAGCCCCAAAAATATTTAAAAAATCCTACTTCGAAAACGATAAGTCTCATTATTTTTTTTTTTATTGGATTTTGTTCCTATTCGTTGTGTTTATCAATATTAGTTAAAAAAACAGGTGGTATCAAAGTAACCCCAAATGCATTATAACTTTGATTACGCGGTTTTTATTTTTTTATGTCTAAAATTGAAAGTTTTTTTTTTTTTCGTCTTTATTATAATAAACTATTTAGTATGTCCATCATTCTACTATTTTTTATAAATTTTTACATTTGAAAATAAAGATGTAGCAGACATTTTAATTTCAAAATTAATCAAAGTCACCCCGTTTTACGGTAGTGGCTTTTGTAGGTGGAATGGTTTTTGTAGCTGCAGTTGATTTTCAAAATTCGTTTTATTAATTTAAGTAAGTAATTTGTGTAAGGGGTCGTCCTAATTGGCGGCGATCGTACGATGGTGCGATGCGTTTTTCATCGTAGGTACGATCAAAGTGGTTATGGTTATTTTCTGTGCTCGTACGATTACTTGCGAGGTTCAATTAGGACACTCTGTTGAAATCTGTATGTTTGATTGAACTCGTCGCACGACGAGAACGCATCGCACCATCACACGATCGCTGCCAATTAGGACGACGCCTAAGAAATTATTCCCTAAGATAGAGTTGGTAACTATGTATAAGTATCAACTTAGTAAAGATATCAGTGCCCAAGACGCACTTGCGTTTCTAAGGCCTCGTAGCCCTGCCGAGCTTGGGCTGTGAATGTGTTATAATGTATTTCTTATTTCGTGACATTTCTTCAAGCTTCAATGGTTATGGGTTATTCTCACACGCAACCATCTGTCGCGCAAATAACATGCAACTTATGTACCAACCTTCTGTCTAGGATCGTAAGGACATCACACACTGTATAATCACATGCAATTTTATACCCGCGTGAATGCATTTTGATTTACGCGCCGGCCTAAGTATAGTACCACACGATTACCTCCCGCGACGCGCCAAACAAACTAAGGGATTCTTCTGTTGTTTAAAGTTGATCTGTTCTGTGTTATACTGTACAAACTTACTGTGATTACCAACCCGTTTGATAAGCGTGGTGATTGCACAAAATTCTTCAAGACCTATAATGTGTTCTGTCTCAAGCATCAGTTGTTTAAGAACTCGATCGTGATAAAAGTCATTTATCACGTCATTTTTTCAGTTTCAAAACAGACGCTGTTTTCATCTGGTGTAAAAATAGAAAAATATTATTTTCTAGTACAAATTCAAGTTAACTTTCTCACAAACTCACAAACGAGTTCTTACAATTTGACACAATGTTGGAGAGACCCGTGCCTAGTAGTGTGAGTGTGAACTGTGTGAAAAAAACAGGGTTTGTAATGTTGTGGATGCATTTCAGTGTGTTGGAAATTTGGAATGTGCGTGATTTCTATAAAAACGAAGATACCTATTTGCAAAACGTTGGAACACGCACGCACGTCGTGTGACATGCAATGAGCTGCGTAGCATTATGAGAATGACCTTAGTATGGTGCTTGACGCAACAAAATTAATAAAAAATTAAAGTGACAATTCGGTCGAAACTTGGCCGTTTTTACACAAGTTTGTGTAATAAGATTTATATGTTTAATTGATTTTTACTTATATTTTAAACTTGATATTGCCCTACAAACTTGTAATAGAGATCGCTTTTTAGCGATAAGGCCGCCCATTGTACGTGTCTTTTTGTGTGTTTTTTATTCATGTTTTATTTGTATATTTGGTGTACAATAAAGTGTTTTTGTATTGTATTGTATTGTATAATATGTGACCACCTGTATTTAGACGAGCACTGGTCGTATACACGAGTCAGTTTATTTACGTATTCGAAAGAAAGTTAACGTTAATTTGTACTAAAAATTATGTATCCCTAATGTGATTTATTATGATGAAAATGATTTTCCTAATAAGATAATCAACCTAGGTACATTTATTGATTGTCTAGACTAGATAAGATCTGATTTAAAATGATAATTTTAGGTTTCGCCTTTATCATGATAAAAGTTCATTGACCCTCGAATGTCAAGGTCAATGCACTCAAACGTCCGATTTTTCCCTATCTAACCTTATTTTTCAACCTTTATCCTACCTATATGTAAATAAATACCTACATAGATGTTTGGTAGGAAGGTAAGTAGGCACTTATGTAAAACAACTAGGTAGACCTCTACATAATTATATGTAGAGTTTATTCCAAATAAATTTATTTAAAGTGGCAAAAAATACTAAACTACATAACACATGGGTAACCATGTTAGATAGGTAGCCATGCTAGCTAGGAAACTATTATAGGTCATATTAGGTAACATTAGTATCTAAAAAAGACTGAGATACTTACCTTTACCTACCACACTTAAACTTAAACGAACACAAATTCTGAATAAGAAATAGAACAAGTTCAGGACCATCTTAATTTTACGGGTTGCTAGTTTATTTTGCCTACAATGAGATTGTTTAGGTACCTACCTACATACCTAACTTACATAGTTAGAAAGGTCAATGGATACAGTCCAGACAAATTACAGAGATACCTATTAGTCTAAGCTTCGGTAATCCAGCACCGACATTCTCACTTAGTCGGATTATAGCGATTACAACGCCATTACAATGTAGCGGACGAATATCGTAATATTTTTATGCAACTTTGATAGCTGGCGCGAATCAGAATAATTTATTTTATTATTGTTGGGATTTTTTAGACCATTAAAATTTTTAAAGCCAGAAATTTGCTCCAAAATTCCTAGCCTACGTGGGTGTCCATTTTCATACTCATTACTCGATTGAGTATCAAAGAAGTAGGACATTGTCTATGAATGAAGATTGGTCTAACTACAAAACACCTTTATTTACTACCTAGTCAAATCGCGACGAAGGGGGATTATGTTTTTAAAAACTAAATCCAAAATAAAAGACGGACAATTAATTCAAGAGTCGATGTTAGACTGAATTTTAATATAAGAAATCTTTAGACTAAACAAATCCTAGCCTCGGAATGTTACACCCACGCAATCTGGGAGGCAGGTGTATTAACGCAGTGTAAGCACTCCTCATACAGGCACGGATACATAACTCCTCCCTCCTTTAGTTTGAAATCATCCGAAGAACAATTTTTCGGAGGAAGATTTCAAGCCAAAAAGATTTTACACAAAGAAAAACATTTTTATATATGAAAAAGACATAAAACCTATAACTAAAACTATATATAAGACAATTGTTCCAACCCTAACACTCTCTGTGTTCACTTTATTATCACTTTGAATTTCACTTTTTTCTAACGCATATGATAAAACTTTTGAATTTGTTAACTCAATTCCACTGAATTTCACTGGTTTCACTATTTTCGGCGTTAACAGCTTCCGATTTTCAGGATATGATGTAAATAGCAGGTTCTGATAAGTGAGGTTTTCTCCAATAAATCCTTCCAAATCGATGCGATGATATCTAAATGCGATGATATCCAAATGATGATGATGATACCAAATCGATAAATGCCAATAAGGGTGTAATGTATAATTTCATTAACACATATTCCTGTAATGTCGGCGACTGATTTAGAGTAAGTTATCCAACGGTTTCTCTGGACTGCTTCTATCTCTACATCATCGAGTTTTAGGGAAATCTGTTTACCTTTCGTTATTCGATTACCTCATCAGGGCAAGGATCCAGGTGTCTTCAGCTGGTACAAAGATCTGCGCTTCAACATACTTGTAAAGGTAAGTTTTATCATCAATGGGCCGACAAGGAGAATTCAGCGAGATGGCTTTCAACTCTTTCACTATAAGGTGTAAGGTATTTAGGTAATAATAATAAGGGTAAGGTTGGTTTAAGGTTAGGTGATGGGCAAAGGAACAATTTTATATTTAAAGTAAGTAATTTCCTTAACTAATGGAATTTATAAAACAAAAATTATCTTAATATTCTTAAAATACGATTTCAATGTCTCACAGTTTCTTGAATTTTGATAACAATTTCATTGTCTTATGTAGACATTTTTAAAATTTTGACAGGTTCATTAGAATTAATAACATATTGGTGCAATATTCATAATTTCCTAAAATCTTATCTTAGCTTTTCAATCTCGTTCAATTTAGGACAAAATGATTTGAAATTTATGTTAAAATAATTTGTAAATAATTGAGATTTTATAAACTTGAGTTTCTTTGTTAACTTTACAAAATGAATTGTTAAATTGTGCGAGATTGTTACTCTTACAGTAGAGTTCGTTAATAATTTAATCATTTCGGTAACATAGTAGAGTAGTTTAAATTTCTATAGAACGCTGGCGAGAATTCAAACCTTTTATTAAATTGTCATATTTAATTGCATCATTGTTATCCAAATTGTTATATTTAAATATATATTTTATATGTTAATCTAATATAATTTTACATACAAGAGTAAATAAAAGAACCAACAGGATTGACAGACATTGACATATTTTTGACGATTAAATGGGATTATTTTCTACATATTAGTATATGGTCTATTTTATTCAATTGTATGGAAACATTTATTTTAAATTATAATATTAATTATTAAAGTTTGTTTTAGTCTATTTAATTATTATTTTATATGAATATATTTAGATAAAATAACGCAGATGTACTTATGTTGAATCAAAAAATCTAAATTAATAAAAAAATAAAACTTAAGAAATTAAGCATAAAAAAATATAAAAGGAATATAATTCTACCTCACTTCCTGAGGATACCAAACTCTTAAGAGCTTGGACAACAGGAAATAAGTAAGTTTCTATAACTATTCAAGTTTAAATCTAAATCTCCCTAAAAAGTTTAATAATAATAACCAGCAAATTGTCATAAGACATAAGGGCGGTTATTTCACTAATCGGGATTAAGCCGCTGGAGCTGAAGAGCCAGGGTCAATACTGCTTGGGTCAGCAGCAGGACGAATCTTTGGAGGACGACGCACATCTTTAAAGTTCTTATCTATCTTTCCTTTAACATTCGCTTTTTCAAACCTAGGCTTATCTTTACCACTACGCTCTCTACCTTCGATAAAGATGTTTTCATCATCCCGTAAGTCAAATTTAGTCTCTCCTCTATCATTTTGAATGTTTCCTTTCCTGTTCCCCATTTTATTAGTGAAATATTTGTATAGGTACTTAGGTCTTTCTGCTCTACGGGTTGTTTCAGATGCGTGGGACAAAGTTTCAGAATGACGAACGTCACCAATTGAATGCACAATTTTTTCAGGACCTTTTTGTGGTAGTAAAACATTTGTAAGATCCTGAATGTGTCTGTCAAGGTCGTCATTAACAGAGTCACCTACATTGGCCGTCGGCGATTGGTTTTCAATGATATCACCTTTACCTAGAGCGTTAATCATTATTCGCGAAAGCACGTTTGCGTTTGAATTTAGCTTCCCAATTTTAGTCTTTTGTTTAGTCATATCAAAGGGTTTGTTAATTTTAGCCTCAACGGATTTATTTTGAAGAACAGTCGGAGCGTAACCTATCTCACAATTAACAGTTGCAGCTAGAGCTCTATCAACTTTACCAAGATCAATTTGGTCGGTTATAGCTGCACTATTACAAAGATCAACAGGAATTTTCACTTCTGACTGTGTTTTAACGTGCACTGTGTGTAGCGGTTTCTTATCGAGGTCTTTATCCGTGTTATAATAATAATTTTCCGCATCTTCCGGGTAATCTGTCAGCACATTAGGATAGAATAAGTTATTTGTGCGCGGAGTTACAAAACCGTTTTTGGGCGGGGCAGTACGCATAGATACGTCGTTGTCGTAGACGTGTGTATTCCGCTGGTTTTGGTTTGGCGAAATATCAAATCGGAATTGGTTGTTGGTTGGTACTACTGGATTTATACCGAATTTAAATTCTGACTTATTTGGCACGGAAGGTCTAAATTCTTGAGCTTGGGGAATCCCAAATTTAAAACTTTGATTTTGTGGTGTAAAACCTTGGGTTTGGTTACCAAATCTAAAACCTTGATTTTGACTTGTAAACTTGGGGTCAAGTTTATTTGTCAGGATGGCCGTGTTAAAATTAGGGTCAAATTTATTTTTCAGGATGGCCGTATTTAAATTAGGGTCAAAACTATTTGCCAGGAAAGCCGACTTAAAATTTGTTACCAATGGATTGGATTGCGTTGGCTTTAGTTGTGTAGAATACTGTTGAGATAAGAACGCGTGATTCTTGTTACGTGAGTTATATTGGTTCAAGAAGTTAACTTCTTCCATAACTATAGTTAACGCATCCTCCAATACATTACATCTGTTAAGTCTCACTACGCGAAGTATATCTTCTGGTAAATTATAGAGAAACACATTTAACGCTATATGATTATAAATTGTAATTTTTGCTTCTTTAAGAGCCTTATCTTTGATTAAATTTAATTTGGCAAACAATGTGCTTCGAACTTCTTTAATTCTATTGCAAAATATTAAATAAGATTCGCCATGTAAAATTTCGAGATTTTCCAATTCTATAGCTATACACTCCTCTGACCTCGGGTCACCGAAATGTCGAGTTAACAACAGTTTTAATTCATTCCAGGTCGTAATATTCTCACTGTCACTAATAAGGTAGGCGGCATTACCTATCAGGCGGCTAGTGACAACATGAAATACATATATGTCTTGAGCCGTGTCTACATACTCTGATCTAAAAGCTTTAATTACATATTCACTTTTTTCAATGAATAAATTAAGCAACCTCTCATCCCCATCAAATTTTGGAATTAATTCGATAATCTCTCGGGGGATTAATCGAATAGACTCCATTTTTCAAAATTTAATTAAATTTTAACTACAAAAAAATCAATTATTACTTCACTTTATTAATTTTACATTATTTTATTCACAATTTTATTTTATTTTATAAAAATGTATTTATGTATTTACTTTTAATTTCAATTTAAAAATTAATAATTTTATTCACTTAATTCTAAGTCACTCATATAATTTCCCTAGAGTTTGTAAGGAAATTATAATACCTATCGATGCTTGTATAGCAGTGACTAACTTATCTAAATACTTATTCTAAGTCACTCATACAATTTCCATAGAGGTTGTAAGGAAATTGTATTACCTATCGATGCTTGTATAGCAGTGACTAACTTAACTAATCTTAACTAATTACTTATTCTAAGTCACTCATACAATTTCCATAGAGGTTGTAAGGAAATTGTATTACCTATCGATGCTTGTATAGCAGTGACTAACTTATCTAAAAACTTAATCTAAGCCACTCATATAATTTCCATAGTGGTTGTAAGGAAATTATATTACCTATCGATGCTTGTATAGCAGTGGCTAACTTAACTAATTACATAGCTAAAGGAGTAGAACAGGGATAGGCAGGATAGTGAAGAGGTTTACTCACGGTTCGCTTTTCCCCATTTCCTCCAATATTGAATATCGCCGTCTTTATTTTTCACAGATTTCCACTAAGTCGCGCGACAAATTTATTTAGGTTTTCTTGATATCGGTTAACGTTAAAACGCTCGCGAACCCTTGTACTCAGACCGATACGAGGTCTTCACAGGCACAGGATATATCGCGCCGATATCCTACCGGCTGCGCCAGTCAAATCGCGACGAAGGGGGATTATGTTTTTAAAAACTAAATCCAAAATAAAAGACGGACAATTAATTCAAGAGTCGATGTTAGACTGAATTTTAATATAAGAAATCTTTAGACTAAACAAATCCTAGCCTCGGAATGTTACACCCACGCAATCTGGGAGGCAGGTGTATTAACGCAGTGTAAGCACTCCTCATACAGGCACGGATACATAACTACCTACCTAGCTGTTTAGTAAATACGTACGCAGAAATTATGCTAAAGGGGAATGCAAATCAATAATCTGGCTGGTGCTTGGCAACAGCCCGAGACGTAATGCTAAATCAATATTTCACATCCTTTAGAGGTTATGTTTGAAAATGTTTGGACCTCTGCAGGCTTACTGGCTATTTCTCATTGCACTTTCCTAAATGATGTAACTAATTACTAGAATGATTTATGTGGTTCTATGACGAGGTAAAAGGTGTTACGTGGCTTAGAAACCGAGGAGAGAACTTACGAGTATTGCCTCCCAAGTTTAAGCCTTGTAATTTCACTTGGAATCTATTTAGGTAAAATGAATGTTGTTAATTACCTTTTCTAACATCACACATAGAACATTTGAAGGCCTCTGCATTGTTTCTGTATGTACAAACGCTGCAATCCCAATAGTTTTCTTCAAGCACTTTCGACGGCCTCTTGGCTCTTCGAATGGCATTTTTCTTGTCCATTTTAAACTAAATAACACTTTTCCGTTTATCACGCACGTTTATCATGATATTTTCGAGTTTTCACAACTATAACAATAGCACCAACATTGTAAATTACGTATGAAAATCATTATTATTGTTTCACTGTACATTCAAATGTACACTTTTTCGCCATGACAGTTCTACAAAGCTGTGTCGGTGAAACAGAGCAATGGCGCCACTTTCTCGCGTCTGTTTGACCGACAAAATGCTTCTTGGTAATGTCAATAGATGTCGCTACATTTACAATGCCAGCAAAAAATACCAAGAATTTCTTAGTCATCATTATCATTAGTATAATGTGTTATTGTGAACCCCATATAAAAAACTTCTGTAAAATGTGAGTATGTAGGTAGTACTTACATAAAATGTTGCTATATTTATTGTTTGAACAAAGTTCGACTAGATAATCGTATCGTAACCTAATTTTAACGTGTCGAGCCAAACATTGATAAATGAATATGTTGTAGGCATAGATGTAAAGTTGTAGGTAGGTACCTAAGTAGGTAGCTAGCTCTTGCTCTCTTTATGTAACTGTTATTAGTAGGTACCTACCTAAACTAAAGATAATAAAAATAAAATGGTTGCTTCATAAAGTTCAGTTTTGAATGAAAGAACGGTAAACTACAAAGATACTTTTTTGAACCTCACAGGCAAACTTCTTGGAAAGGACCTTTTTTGCTGATTTTAAATTTCGAATTTCTCTACCTGAACGAGGGTCTATCCGCCGCTAAAATGGCCTCCAGGCTTGTTTGCTTGGGATCAAGGAAAAAAATAGTCAAAATTGCTGGTTTTACATTCCAAAAATATAATTTATTTGAGACAATAATATAATTCTATAGTTCTCTGAAGCCGTTTAAAATAACCAGGGTTTTTATTTTTAGAGTAACCAATAACTACTTACCTACCAATATCCTAGCTTAGATTAAAGGTAGGTATATAATATACCTAGGTAATTTCTATTTACTTTTTCCTGCAGCATAAACTGTTTGTAGCAGAGCAAAGTATGACCACGCTGAACTTAAAACCTGAAAAATAATAAGTACATAAGTATTTAATGTAAGGGTGTTTTTATGTAGCTAATCAATTTTATTTATTTCATTAAATGGTTATGTAGGAAGGTTGTCGTTAATATAGTAGACAGTGTTAGTTAAAATTTGTTTACGTAAGTTCTAAATGTTTCAGATACAAGGTGTTATAACAAAAGGTGTGCCTGGAAGAAATTCTGACACAACGTAACTACTCAGTCCGGTAGGATTCGAACCCGCATTTCTCGGAATGGATTAGGTAAGCAATACCAATTAATAAATGTAAGTAGGTAAGTATGTATAATAAATAAATATTGCTGGACAATTTACAATACAAAATATCTAAGTATCTAATTTTTTTATTGTAACACAAGCTTCGAGCTTTCCTCGGGGCTAGATGTTGCTGTGTTTAAACATAATAATTATTTTATGTATAATAAAATACACTTACTCTCATAAAAGCACGAAGATTAACTGTTGCGAATCCTGCTGCTGTTAGTTTGCAAGGCTCTTGAGATCTTTAATAAATTGAGATTATAGAATTAATTAATGAACTGAAAATATGAATTTAGATAATGTATACGGTTATAAAAACTGAGTAAAGTAAAACAGTCGCTAAAATAATACTAGGTATCTTTTCACAGTTATTAGATTTACACCAAAAAGATCAATTGTCGGTTTGATCAGTGGTTCGTGTTTTTCCTTTGCCTATGTACATTTTGATGATAGTGTATTTTCAATAAGCTTGTATAGATATTACACTGGAATGTCCCCTGTGTCGCGTAGTACAGGGTTGTAAATATTAAAAAAATCCTATAAGTTAATCATACAAAATTATGACCTACCTCAAGCTTAACCAATTTGATAAGGTTATAATATTATTAGATAAGGCACTTAATTATATTTGTTTAAGATATCTTATGTCTACAAGACTATAGTTTAGATTACAAGCGCCATCTTTGGAGACACTGATGACAACAGTGCCGTAATATCGGGAAACTCAAAAACATTTAATTATGGTATTATACCCGTTGATAAGGAATGAAAGTCATGTGACGAGAAGGATGTTAAGTATGAGAGTAGATGGGTATGCCAGGAGAGGTAGGCCAAAGAAAAGATGGATGGACTGTGTGAAGGATGTTATATGTAAGAAAGGAGTGAGTGTAGGTAGATATGACGGCTGACAGAGGAGAGTGGAGAGAGAGAACGTGTTGTGCCGACCCCACATAGCTGGGAAAAGGGTAAGAAGAAGAAGATACCCGTTTCGTGTTCTAATCTAATATAACCTACCTTGTTTGCATCAACAGTAGCCCTTTGCCTGCTTTAGTATTTCGAACCATGTACCAACGCGAGTTGTAGACAGCATGACTTACGTTTATACTCTGTCAAATAGATAATAAATATGTATTTACCGTATTTATTATCATATAAAGAAAAAATCTTTATGAATTGTCTAATAAAACAAAGATTAATTTGCTTTGTACCGGCTTTAAAGTTATTATTATGAATAATACTTTATGATATTTAAATATCTAATTCATAAATATTGGCTCAATCTACTCTACTGACAAATTAGCCTTAAATAATATTTTTTTAAATAAAATCATAACTTCATAAGTTCATACTTACCGCGCTCATCATTAAGTCAGCGAAAAAACATAGAAAAAATACTTGTGTCAGCCCCATACAAAGGAATGTCAAAAAAGTTGCAATCACCACCACATCATTCACTATCTGAAATAAATACATTTATTTATGAAATAGTAATAATAAATCTTGCTGGATATTTCTCACAGCAAAATAGTAAAGGTCCCATTGTAGATCCTTGCGTGATGCACACAGTTAATTCTACTATAAAAATATTTTAAATTCGAAGGTTTTTAGAAAAATTATGTATGGATGTTTGTTACTCTATCACGCATAAACTACTGAAAGGATTTTGATGAAACTTCACAACAATGCAGCTTATTATTTATTCATTATATCGGAATAACACATAAACCACTTTTACCGCTACAAAATTCTCTATAACACGGGAAATTTAATTAAAACGCGGGCAAAGCTGCAGGTGGAAACTAGTAAATAATATTAGTACCGTGACGTTGAATCCTGTGAGACAGATGACTAATGAACTTGATAGGAAGTTCACTAGAGTTGATTTGGAGTAAATTATTTCTAGAATTTTACAAGATCTGAAACAGGTAATAATAATTAATCTTAAAACGATGATTAAGTTTAAGTTCTATTTTAGGCTTCGCAAAATAAAAAAAATCCTAGACCTACGTTCTAGATTTACGTTGTAGCCACTATAAGTATAATAAATAACATATATTTCTATGTAATTATATAATATTCTAGTAAATATATCAGATATCTAGCACCCGTAACACAAGCTTCGATCTTACCACTATTATCCAAGAATTATTTATTTATTAGTACTAGGTATAGTTTCTACTTGGAATACTACATAGTATGTATGGGTTGGGTTGATCATGATGATGTTTTTGTAATTTAAGGCTACTCACTCAATAATAGATTGATGCCACTTGACAACTTCATTGAATTTCAGTTGAAAATCTTTATCTGACATTTGACTAGATTCATCTGGGATCAGCAGTTCTACGTCATGTTGCAGTAACCTCAGCTGTATTCTTATGTACGTGCAGTATGTGAAGAATAAATAATCTGTTGCTCCTATTTCTAGAAGCACTACACACTCTAAAACATAGTAAATATTAGTTATCATCACCCCCATTTACGTACCCACTGCTGGGACACATATGAGACTTCTCTCTGGAGAGACATTAGACCTCAATTCACCACGCTGGTCAAGCGCGCTTAATCAATAGATTTATCTAACGTTATTAATTAACCGTTAAAAAAACTACCCTATACCGATTCACATACACATTTTGAATTTTTCTCACCTGACCAAATCTGATGAATATACGCAAACGGCCAATATTTAAACTCGTATGGTAGGAATTCAAACACATCCAGATATGGAAGCAGCATTTCAAACTCTTTCGTTCTCTGATACTTGAATCCTATCATTATTATTGGTATCATATCAAATACAATTAGCATGGAGACGTTCAGAATGTACAAGACATTTAAAACTTGATTCAGGAACTGTCTCTCTTCTGCGACAATTCTCTCTTTCTCTTCTGATATATCTCGTTTCCGTTCATCTCTTTCTAGATTCCTTATCATTTCAATTAGTTTTAATATCTCAGATTCATTGAAGAAGTGGAAGAAGGATTTAGCAACGGCTAATAATGAAAACGTGGTGCAAGGTGCTAGGTTTGTTAACTCAATAAAATCCATCCCCTTGATTATTCCCAAATAAATGTAGTAAAATGACGCAATAAGAGCTGATAGTACCCATAAAAAGTTGAACGTGAACAGACTTCTATGTTTGATCATATCCGATACAGATTTTATATCTCTTTGCAAATTCATTCCTGAATATTTGAATAGAACATTTAGCTTTTGTAGTGATTGGTCGAAGAATAATCTTTCGGGCATTATTACATTGGCAATTCCACCTAGGGTAATGTTAGTTAGTACTGATCATTAGATACATCTATGTCACATTTATAGGTACTCTTATTGACACACTCTGCCTACGATACTTATAATGTAGATCTAATAATAATAGAATTGCTTAAATTTAATTAAACTAGTTTGTAGTTAATTATTTTGTTGTGTCTGTATTGTCGTGTTAAATTCTCTCAACTTAAATATTTTCTGAAAATAGAGGTCAAGTTTGTTTCAACTATTTAGTATAACTATGTTGTTGAAAGCTATAAAATGTGATTATTATATAAAATAGCGAAAAGATATTTTCGCGATAAAAAATACTATAAAGTAGTAGTGGCACCTTATACTTATATAATCTATGCATCCAAAATTTCAATAAAATGAAATTAATGAACACTATCTGTGCCCATGACACACGCTCGTATCTACTGCAGAGTGTGGTGGTGGTGCTGTAGTCTGGCATGCGGCAGGACTGAACGTGGGCATTGAATGTGTTAAAAATAATATAGTAAAAGCATTTCTATATTTTCCAACATCTATGACACTCATGTTTCCAAAACAAACAGGCAACCTGAAGGTATCATTAAGCTTTGTTGTACCAAATGAATTTTAAATTACATAATTTCAGCGTTATTCCCTTAGATATCGGGGGTAATTTTACAGATAATTATATATTTGTATTTCCATATTAGTAATTAGACACCTCGAACCGGCAATCAGTAGCTAAAATTGTTTATCGGTGAAGGTGTAGGTAAAATTGGATAGGTTAACCTATATAATTACCTATATAACACATATTCTAAATTCAATTTATATATTTAATTAACCTATGTACCTAATGTATTGTATGTTTTATGCCTTTCATCGACTTAATCTCTGATTAGCTGAGAACTACTATTACACTCTAGACTAGATATATTCCGCTCCGCGACTTCGCCCGCGTTATAAATAGGTACAATTTCTCTCAGAAAAAATATTTTTCCTGCTGTAAAAAGTAGCCACCGTCTCCTGGTATAGGTAGTGTAACTAACACGACTTTTTTTAAAGTAGATATAAAGGATTACCTTCCTACTTTAATCTTATAGTTTTAGTAGTAATGAAGACAAGGTTAAGATTGTGCTCTTAGACCATATTTATTTTCTAACCCTTTAATAGTTCTATATCAAGTGATGGTGTATCTAATAAATGTGAAGTTATTTATTTCGTGCTGTAATATGATAAGTTATGATTCATAACTTTTTCTGGTGTCCTTATTCTCCATAAATTGTCTGCAAAAGGGCAAAGTATGACCAAGCTGTGCTCAAAACCTGTAAAAAAATACAATCAATTAATCATTGTCATTGAAAATTTTAAGTCACTGAAGTTTATTGTTAGCTTCTATACTAATTTTTTTCTTGATAATCATTTTAAAAGCAAACAATTATTACCTTAATGTGAAAGAAATCAAATAAATACTTACAAACAGGATAAATGTAGATTTTTTTAAGCGGAACGAATGAGAACTCAATCATTTCTTATAAAACTTCTGAAGGTTGTGAAGGTGATTTCCCTTCAAGAGTTAGGACTTTATTAATCTTACCTTCATAAATAAGTTGAGATTGACATCCGCATATCCAAACGCAGTTAGACGGCACGGCTTGTGAGCTCTAGAAAATAGTTAGATTGTATTCATTTATTTGTGAAATAATTTCTATTCACCCTTATTTATGTTCCCACTGCTGGGATAAAGGGACTTCTCTCTTGACGAGATATTAGGTCTTAATTCACCATGCTGGTCAAGTTAGGTAGGTGAATGTCCTTCAAACTTAACATGACTAGAACTTTCCAGTTTCCTCACGATGATTGCTTTCATCTTTAGACCACGTGCTAAAAGTAGGTTGGTACCTACACATATTTTTTCAAGAAGAAAAATCAGTGGTAGGCTTCGAACCCACGACCTTCGGCATGAAAGTCGAGTGTGCTCCCTCTTGCCCAAGACGGCTTCTTAGGCGTACCTAGTGATTCTACCGAATCCTAAGACCTATAATGGGTTCTATTGGAGAGTCCTGTGCCCTGTAGACTCACCTAGTTTGGATGAGCAGCAATTTCTTTCCGACTTTAGGCTCTGCCATGTACCAATGACATTTGTAAACTGCATCTCTAATTTCCATACTCTATAAAAAAGATAAATAATACTCTATAAAAATATATTAAGTATTTAAATGTTCGTTAACATGAACAGCTTAGGTACGCAAGCATTGTTTATTCCTACATATTGTAAATGGCTATATTAAAGAAATTTAAGATCTTATATTATAAGGCTATAATATTGAGATCTATGAAATTCTGGTCTATAGATTATTATGTTAACCTAAGTACTTACAGATGTCATCAGCATATCGGCAAAGAAACATAGAAAGAAGATTTGGAATAGGCTTATTATCAGAAAACTGAAGAAAATCATGAGAAAAGGAGTATTATCTTTAACCGTCTGAAAAATAACATACAAAATATTAGATATGTAGGTATAAATAATAAGTACACAAATACTCAATATTAAAAGAAAACAACACTCACAGCTACATTAAATCCGGTAAGGCAGATGGTAAATGAACTTGATATAAAGTTGAGTAAAGTAGATTTCGAGTAAATTTTCTCCAAAATGTCGACAGATCTAAAATAATCTCAATATTATAAGTAGGTGAAATTTTATATAAACATTAATCTGACAATAAAATAGAAAATAGATAGTGAGAACCGCGCACGCGACCTGAGAGGTGACGTAGCACGGCGCGACGCTCACTCCTCCTGCTAAAGACGGCTCTTGTTGTGGTCGAAACGTCGAGAGTTGTTTAACTCCTGTGTAAATACGTGAGTAATTCCCGTTTCATAAAATGAATAGAAAATAGACAGTTTTATAGAAAACATTTTTGCAAAAGCCTGGCAATAAGCCTGGCTGAATATTTTAATAATTTTATAAGTAGAATATAAAATTAACCAATATACATAGATATAAGTTGATTAGCCCTTGAACATTTATAGACCACCCCCATAATGTATTGTATTTATTGACTTGTCCAAGTAATATTAGGATTTTATGAAAATAAATGACATTAATCTTTAAAACTTACTCGAACAAATCTTGATGCCATCTGATGATATCTCTAAATTTTGACTGAAATTCCACATCCTCGATGAATCTGTTATTTCCTTGTACAGGGATAATGTTCTCGATAGTATACTGAAGTAGCTTAAACTGAATCCTGATGTAAGTGCAGCCGATACAAAACATGAAGTCAGCGGTGCAGAGGTAGAAGAAAACTACCAACTCTGAAACGGAATAATTATCTAGAAATATATATTTCTGTATATTTTACTAAATTATTATATAACACTGAAACAACACCATTTACCCAGAAAACGTGGATTTCACATTTTAAAATATGTTCCTATATATAGGTAAATATACTCAAACTAAGCCTTGATAATTAATATGTTACCAGTGAAACATTTTCATAAATCTATAACAGCTTTATCTTAACTAAGTTCACTATTTAATAACAATTCAGCATCGTTTTTTGAATACAAAACACTTACCGGACCATGTCTGATGCATATACACAAACGGCCACACCCTTGCTTCAAATGGATCAAAAGGATAAAGAATCAAAAATGGGAGAATTCTTTCAAAAACGCCCTTATTATAATAAATTAATCCCATCCAAATGAATGGGCTAAAAGTGAATAGACACACAACTAGAATAAACAACACGGTGAAAATCTTTATGACTGAATCGAGGAAATCTTTTTCTGCTTTGATTATAGCATCTTTTTCATTAGACTGAAGTCTTGCTTTGTCTTTTACTTCGACAGCTATCAGATTTTTGATTAATTTACGAATGTTTCCTTCGTTTAAGAAAACGAAAAGACCCTTAAGTGTAGCTAAAGTACTGAGAGATATACAGGGAGCTATGTAGGTTAACTCCAGAAAATCCTTTCCAGTCCTAACGCCATCAATAAACCAATATATTCCACCGCTCAAATCAATTCCAATCCACGAGAAATTGATAAGAAATATAATATTTAACTTTAATGAGTAGTTTGATATTAAGTTAAATCCGCCGCAGCGAAAGAAAATTTCGATTTTTTTGACGGTTTCCTCTATGTTTGATTTTATTGCAGACATTTTGGTGTATTTTAAGAAAAACCTTCGTATCTGAGTTTTATTTGAATACTAAACTAAAATACTGTGGGAAGAAAACATACTACTTTGACTTTTGAGTATTTAAATGTTTCATCAAAATGCTATTTTTTAGCTATATGCAAATATTTTTATTTTGTTAAAGTTTCTATTAAACAATTTCACTAAACCTGGGTTCCACACATTTTATTTAAAATTTTCGACTTCAATTTACCTGAACAGGCTGCAGACATTCTACAAAGATCTCTAAAATAATTAATACAACTACAACAATTAAATCTTCACTGTCCGTTGGTGCATTTTTTATTTAAGTTAAAAGGTCTATCAAGGTAATTAAATCATAAAAAGTCCTTCCATTTAATTCCATTTTAACGTAGCTTTAGCTTAACTTAATAAATCTAGTGTTCTACTTTAATATCTATTTTGTTATGGTCCATTAATAATTTATCTTCTAGTCGTACAGCGTGCGTAGTAATGCGAAGTATGACCAAGACGTGCTTAAGACCTGAAATTAATTTTACAATTAATTTATTAAAATATTTATAATTCAGCTTATATAAAAACTTCAAAGAAAAGGCTTCATGGACAACCTTGAGGTACGCTCAGATTCGATTACAAAAGAAGTATGAATATTATTTGAAATTGATTAATTGAAAGTTTTCGATATAAAATGAAATTACCCTCATAAATAGATTGAGATTAACATCCGTAAATCCGAATGCAGTCATCTGACAAGGCTTACTAGCTCTGTAAAAAATATTATTGACATTATTTTACGAAAATGAATGAGACTTTTGTTTATAAATAAATAGATTTTTTTACCTTATTTGCATAGTAAGCAATTGTTTTTCAACTTTAGGTTCTGCATTATACCATAGACTTTGGTACACCGCGTCTCTAATATCCATACTCTATAAAAAATAAATTAGTCACTTATGTACGTTTATTTTTACTCCTTAGATTTTTCATAATAGTTCTTTAAAATTTCCTTTGTGAATTAGATATCCTAAAATCATCAGCAAAAATAAAGATAGTAAATATAGAACCTCAAAAAACTTACAGAATTCATCAGTAGATCTGCAAAGTAACAGAGGCAGAATACTTGAAACAAGCTCATTGAAAGGAAATTCACAAATATCATAAGAACTGCAATTTCTTTTACCATCTGAAACCAAATGGAACAAATAAATAAATAAATAAAATAAATATTTACTATTTGCGTTCCCACTGCTGGGAAACAGGGGCTTCTCTCTTGGCGAAAGGAATAATACATGGCCTTAAAACTTAAAAGTTTTTAGAACATACCGGTTTCCTTACGATGTTTGCCTTCACCGTTGGATATAAATAGGATAGTGTTAGAATTATGAAAGTGCAAAGCAATTAAATAGGTAATGAAACTTACCGTCACATTAAAACCAGACAAACATATCACTAAAGAACTTATCATGAAGTTCATTAAATTGGACTTGGAATTAATCTGCTCAAGCATTTCGGTGCATCTGCAATAAGATAAAATCTTTGTTATTAAGAATATATTTTACTAAAATTCTTAAATTAAAGTAAAATTGAATAATAGTTCATTTGACATAGTTAATAATTTACTTGAATGTATTGCTCCTAAACAAATAAACACTATGTTTCAAGAGCCAGTGGCTTCTAACACATGATTAAAAACTAAGGATAATGTTGTCATTAATATAAACAATAATCTATAACAACTAGGTTCAAGCTTCTTTGTCTGAAACCTTGTGCATGAAACTCTTTAGAAAGATAAGGTAAGGTATATACATACTCAATTAATTCTTGATGCCATATAACAATATCCCTGAACTTTTCTTTGAAGTCATCATCATTAAGGAATCTGTTCTCTTCAACTGGAATCAGGTTCTGAATGGTGTGCTGTAGGAGTTTGAACTGGATACGGATGTAAGTGCAGCAGATGTAGAAAAAGACATCAGCTCCGTACAAGTATAGGCAGACGATGATTTCTAAAAAGGCAAAGATAATACATTATTCTAATAAAGAAGATTTAGTCTTAGAATGTTCGTAGTAGTCCAGGGAAGGTTAAAAACGGGCGAAGCCGTGGTCCGGTCTGCTAGTATATTAAAAATAAGACATAAAAATGACTTTTCAGAATTTATTCCGGCATTGGACGCTTACGGCTGATACGGTGTCATAAATATTGAACAATTATGTTAATGTTTTATTATTATTTTATTTTAAGTTAGTAATAAAATGAAATTGATCGTTCTAATGCATTTTTTTTTTATAAAATAGCGTACCAGCCCAAACTTGATGCAAATAAACGAACGGCCACACCGTAAGTTGGAACGCATCGAAAGGATAAACCACTAAAAACGGCACCATCAACTCTATTTCGCCGGAATTCAAATACTTCACCAGCATCATTATCATTGGAGTCGTCGCGAACAGTATTAGCAGAACCAGATACAACCAGTTATTTCCGTTAATCACAATATGTAAGAAGTCCCTCTCTTTCTTTACTATATCATCTTTATCACCTGAACGCTTTCTTGCATTATCTTTCAATTCTAGTTCTTTTAGTTTGTCTATAAGATTGTGTACTTTCTGTTCGTTGAATAGGAGAGAGAAGCCTTTGAATTGGCTCAGGGTTGCATAGGTTATACAAGGGGCGGAAAATGTAACGCTTAAGAAGTCTTTCCCTTTTTGTAGACCATCGACGCAATAGTAATATCCTCCTGCTACTTCATAACCCATCCAAAGGACGTTGAAGAAGAAGATTGCTCTTGCTTTTAAGTTGGGGTAAACATTTTTGCCGCTTTTGATATTGATTCCACCGCAGCGGAAGAGAAACTCTGTTTTTCTTAGCGTTTCATCTATGAGAGTATTAGCTGTAGAGTCGGCTTTATGTTTATTTAGCCCGAGCATTATTTCAAAGAATAATTTTCTGATGATCAACTTTATACTTCGTAGATCTTTCTTTTATTTTCTTTAATTCAGCACTGGGTAGTATGATTCTATTCTAGCAAACAAAACTGATTTATTTCGATGGCCTCCGTTTTTATACCCATTAATATGATAAAATATTAATCATGTATAATTTTTGAGGAAGAACTGTCTTTGGTAATTAGTGTATATTAAAACCAGTAATTATATTTTTTATGTTTTCGACAGCATTTCTTTTACTATATTAAAATCGGATAGATACTATGATTTCTATGTATAGGACGTTCTTTTAAAATATTTTATTGGCAATTTAAACCAACTTTAATTAAATAATAATCATCAGTCGACTTGAGAACCTACTCCTTTTAACATTTATAATAAAATAATTAAGCATTTTGTCCTTCTAGCGTGCTTAGATATGCTGAAAGACCACAAGGATCTCTTGGCATGGGAATGGCAGGTGATAGAGAAGCCTGGCGGTCTTTGGTGTCGAAGGCTTCTACTTCGAGTCGTTGCGCCGCAGCAGTAAGTAAGTAATTAATAAATAAATAATGGTATAAACCAAGTTAATAATAAGTTTAAACTTTAAGTTGATTATGTTATTTAAGATTTTTGGGAATAAATGGCTTTATTATTATTATTATTATAAACCAAGTTGACTTCAGAATCTCCTCAAAGACTGCATTTGAAGTTGGTTAAAAAGATTATGCATTCAAAAATATCTTATCTTGACAGACTGGCAGACAGACAGCAAAACGATATTCTAAATTTTCCGTATCCTACAAACGTACTACGTATACAGAATCCTAAAAATATACAGTCAAACACAAAATCGCTTCCATTTTATTTCGTCTGTAAACTGAAGCCATCAACTTTGCATCAACCAATAAAAATCAAAAGCTGAGTGCTAGCCGAGTGCAGTGCTATTTCACCGTGCGAGATAAATCCACGTGTTCATCCGTCGCCAAAGCCGGCCGTTCGTTTCCCGTGCAAGAATGATAAATTGACACAACACACGTCTTTTTTCTGATTCAACAGGTTGCTACAAAGGTTTGGGGCACATAATGTGAAACGCGCTTGTATCGCGCGTTTGAACGCTGCGCTGGTTAAAAAAAAGGTATTACTCCTTCTCTTACTTACAAATAAAAAATATTGCTGGGAAATTTACACAGAAATGTATTAAACTTAAACTAATATCTGTCTGGCTTAAGAATAGTACGATGGGATTATCCCATCTCTTTCCGTTAGTGGCATCAAAACAGAGGTTTATACCTACTATACCAAATGACAGGTAGCAGCGTGGCAATAGAATATACGAAAAGAGTTTCTTAGTAACTTTTGCTTTAAAGCGAAAGAATTTTCCATATTACTATCAAACTTATAGATTTATCATATTAGAAAGACGGACGGCGTTGATCAGACCGTGCCTTGTCTTGTCGCAAAGTTAAAATCCTAATAGCGACAGGGTTGATTGATAATTGTTTAATAAATAAGATAAACAGCATCATTGCAAGAACGGTAAAAAAACGCTCGCTGTGAAACCCCTAGTGTGTGTCAGCCTGTTGTTTAGGTGTTGGCAACGTGAAAAATGCCGCCCATATCGCTTTGAAAACTCCACTGCAATTCAGCAGTGAAAAGTAAAACTGTCTTTGAACTTCGCTTCATAAAGAGGATCTAACGTTTGAGAATAATTGGCTGGTATAAGCACCCCGATTGACGTTCCCACAGCTGGGAAACATATATCTCTTGGCGAGAGAGATAAGGCCTTAATTCACCACTTTGGCTATATAGGTAGGTACGAATCACATGTCCCTTAGACTCTTGAAAGTTCTTAGAACATATTGTTTTCCATAAATAAAATCTAAAGGTGCTCGCCGTCGTTTGATGAACCTACAACCTTCGGAATGAAAGTCGAGTGTGTTTCGCTACCACATAGACAAGACGGCTCTTCTACTAATAATTACCTACCCTGTAAAATATTATCTTTCCCCGGAAAAATCATAAGTATGTATATACCTACGCAAGTACATTATATTAGGATATTTAAACAAAACACACTGTTTTTCTAAGCCTTCCTATTTCGTCAATAGCAGTAATTAAGTTAATAAGGTCATTGTTTATTTACTTGTGTTGTGTCCGTAATTTGTAATTAATTATTCAAATTAATGTATTAAATACAGGGTCAATTGGACACTTAGGTTTTTCTACGTTTTTTTTTGTTTTTCTACTAAGTGAGATTATTTTACACAACTAATGTAAGAGGGAACTCTTCTTTTATGTTTGGGGACAATAGTTTTTCTCCCAAAAACGCCGATTGATTCATCATAGATTTTATCATCATCATGGACGTCCATTGCTAGACATAGGTCTCTCTTATAGATATCCGTGAACCAGCTAACCACCTAGTAGGTGGACGTCCGACGCTGCGTTTCCCGATTCCGTGGTCTAACAATATTGTACAAAACACGTTTTCAAAGAGCATACAATTTTCAGGAAGAAAAATCCAGAGGTGCGCGCCGCGCTTTGAACCCACGACCGTCGATGTGAAAGTCGAGTGTGCTCCCACTTAGCCAACAGGTCTTCACGTGTCTATTAGTGGAACTTAATATGATTATGATGAATACAGTATACCTAGTCACGTTTAAAAAACACTCAGTTGTAAGTCTAACCTGCTACTTGAACCATAAATTAAATATTTTTTACTTTAAACAATAAATTTCACTGTCACGCAATTTCGAATTCACTATGAGCTACGGCAAGTTGCTTATTATAATGTAGTGTGTGTGCAACTATGCGTGTTATTTATATGTGTGTGTACGTGACGTATGGAGCCACCCCTGCTGTGCCAGTCGTAGCATGACCCTAGATGATTTAGGGTTGCCACTAGTTTAATAAACTTTTTTTTAATTTTTTCTTGTAATTTTTTTTTTGTTTGATCGAGTTTACAGTTGTACCTACTATAATATATACTTATAATAAAGAAAAAAACCTATTACTGAAAAATCTATATATAGTAAGTAGTAGGTACATGTCACATACCTTTATTGTGAAGCAGCTAAACCGATTTCGTAAATTTAATTAGCGGGCGAAGTCGCGGGTGGGTCTGCTAGTTTATAATAAAATTGGTATAATCACATCGGAATAATACTATCTTTAAAAGATATGATCAGGTCGTTTTTAACTAAGGATCTGATGCTTCATACTAAAACAATACTTTACTCGTACTCTATCTTTACTTTACTTATTTCCTGTTTATGTTATTCCGTTATATTACTCATATAATATTATCAAGCCATACTCATATTTGGTAAAATTAATAACACATTCGAGTTTAAATAAATATTATACCAGTAAATACTATTTGATTCAATTAAAATATTTTATATTATGTTTGTAAATGTAATACTTTCACAATAATAATTCTTTTACGTACACTAAGTGATGAGTTCATGTTAAAATCATGGCGTGATAATTAAACTTATGTAGGTATGTGTACATAATGAAGGTTAAAATAAAATATGACGCTAAAATATTTAATACAGTATCACGAATTTGCATATAAAAATTTAAAAAATAAGCAAAAAAACAAATCTGTTTATAATATCTGTTTAAAAAGGTAAAGGCCAAACTCGATTTTGACTTGGTGCGTGTTGTTACAAAAACTTGCACGGTCGTACAGGGTCGAATGGTCATGGCGACCGAATGGTTGTTGCGAACAGTTTTTTGTCACGGATTTTGTCTATATCATAAGTTTTCCTCATTATTCGACTTGTAATTTTGTTCATTACCAATTCATCATCATCATCATCATATCAGCCGTCGGACGTCCACTGCTGGACATAGGCCTCCCTTAATGAATTCCAGTCGTTTCGGTCGGATGCGACTTGCATCCACCGTGAACCAGCTAACTTCACCAACTCATCCGTCCACCTGGTAGGTGGGCGTCCGACGCTGCGTTTTCCGATCCGTGGTCTCCACTCGAGAACTTTTCGGCCCCATCGGCCATCCGTTCTCCGAGCTATATGGCCTGCCCATTGCCACTTCAAAGAGCTAATCCGCTGGGCTATGTCGGTGACCCGCGTTCTTCTACGTATCTCCTCATTTCTGATTCGATCCCGTAGAGAAACCCCGAGCATAGCCCTTTCCATAGCTCTTTGAGCGACTCTGAGCCTATTCATGAGGCCGATGGTGAAGCACCACGTTTCGGATCCATATGTCATCACTGGCAACACACACTGATTGAAGACTTTCGTCTTAAGGCACTGAGGTATTTTTGACGAAAAGATGTTACGTAGCTTTCCAAACGCTGCCCATCCGAGTTGGATTCGGCGAGTGACCTCCTTCTCAAAGTTGGACCTACCTAATTGGACTGTCTGTCCTAGGTATACATATGCGTCAACAACTTCGAGAGCCGAGTTCTCAACCATAACAGGGGAAGGCTCTACATGACCATTGGACATGACTTTCGTCTTGTCCATGTTCATTTTGAGACCAACCCGTTGGGAGACTCGATTGAGGCCTTCGAGCATTGTGCCGAGTTCATCCATTGAGTTTGCCATGACTACGATATCGTCAGCGAATCGAAGGTGAGTGATGTATTCGCCGTTAATATTGATGCCCAATCCTTTCCAATCCAGAAGTTTGAAGGCGTCTTCCAAAGAGGCAGTAAACAGTTTCGGAGACAGAACGTCTCCCTGTCTTACGCCCCTTTTTAAGGGAATAGCCTCCGAATTCTGTTCTTGTACTCGGACGGACATGGTGGCGTTTCTATACAAACACTTCAACACTTCGATATACCGATAGTCAATACGGCCCCGCTGGAGAGACTCAAGCACCGCCCATGTTTCGACCGAATCAAAGGCTTTCTCGTAGTCCACAAACGCTAAACAGAGCGGCAAGTTATACTCTTCGGTCTTCTGTATAACCTGCCGCAGCGTATGTATGTGGTCTACGGTACTGTAGCCTTTTCGAAAACCGGCTTGTTCGGGAGGCTGGAAGTCATCAAACCTGCGTTCGAGTCGTTTAGAAATGACCCGAGAAAACAGCTTATAAACATGGCTCAAAAGCGAGATGGGTCTGTAGTTCTTCAATAAGGCTTTATCACCTTTCTTGAAGAACAAGACCACCACGCTTTTGTTCCATGCTTCAGGCGTAGTACCCCCGAGCAAGGTAGAATTAAAGAGCTTCTGAAGGACTTTAAGTACCGGTGATCCACCCGCTTTTAGAAGCATTACCAATTAATAATTTGTATTTGTATGTTGTTACTCATATTGTATAACCATTTAACCTTCTACAAGGCACATCCAATATATTTATTTCATTTGTAGGTTGTTAAGGAATATAATAGGCATTTAAGGATTTAACATAACATGATTTGTCCATGTAAGCAAATCATTCTTGTAATCATCACGCTACGGTTGATGATCGGAGAACGACCCTAAAGCCCGTCTTTTGCTCGGTACATAAAAAAAATATTTACTTATCGAATTCTAGTAAAGATTAATCCAACAAAATCCAGAATCCAAGTTAATTAAACATGTTTGTTTATATTTATATTTTTTTTAAAAGTGCCAACCCTGATAACTTTGCTCACACCCCTTGCACGGTATAGCGCAAGCCCCCTACTGAGTCTAGCAAGTGATCGCACACACACACACACACACACACTCACAATTTGACAGCTCATAAATTAAAAGAACCTGTTCTATAGGGTAGTTCTTTGTCACAAAATTGTACATAAAATTATTTTTAACCTCAAAATTAAGCTTTATTTCTCCGAAATAAGTGTGGTAGCACATGTCGTGGTAATAGAGCCTTATTTATGGTGTAAGAAGGAACTTGAGATAGTTTTTATTGGGTGAGAGTTCTTGGATACTGACTGGGTTTTGAGAATCTGAAAAGGTCGGATGTCGGTTGTTTTGTGTGAAAATGATTTTTTTACCGTTTGCGAACTTCTTTAACACATTCAATGCCCACGGCGGTGCAGGCGTAGAGCCTGCGCCGTCAATACACCGTTATGTAAATACGAGCGAGTGTCATGGGCGCTTACAGTGTTAGTTTAAAGTTGGAAATAAATCTACACTTATTATAAAAATAAGTTGCTGTGCTGAATTATCGAGCAATATTTTTCTATTGCATTCAATCGCAATCTACAAGCAACAAAGACTATAATAATTTCTTTGCAAAAAAAAACGTTTTAAGAAGCATGTCCTTGCCACATACCAACTCGCTCCCATCAATTATTATCCCGTCGGTACTTTATTAGTATCCCGAGAAAGGCTTTTTCGTCCCATAAGCCATCAGCTCAGTGGGAGCCGCCAGTGAGTAGGCCCATGCTGAGAAGTCATGTCTCTATTCCGTATTCGGGGAATTTAAACCACAAGTAATGTTGGTGGTTGCAAAATCGTTTTGTCATTTTACTAGCAAAATTTTGGTGAGTAGGTACCTAATATAAAATGAGTTTTTTTTTCATTTCTAGGAATTTGTATTGTTAAGAGCGACAATCACTTGAGTGACTCAATTTCAAGTGAAATCGATTTTGGAGGAATTGATAGATTGTTGGTTTTGTATATCTTTAAATGATTAAGAGGATGAAGTAAATTTTATTATGATATTCTGATTAATTTTTGAAGTTAGACTATATTCCTGCAAGTAAATTATACTACTTTCAGGAAAAAATATAAAAAAAAACTTAAATATCCGCTTTAATAAATAATAAGTCTCTAGTCCCTAACTTACTGTGTCAAGTTTTGACTCGTAGGTAATCATTTTCAAGGTATATTCCACCTTATTATAACTTAGAAGATTTTACTAAAAACTTAAAAAATTAAACTCAAAACCCTCAGTAGATACAATTAACTCTAAAGATGATTAAAATTAGAATCTATATAATTTGCATACGTCAAGTAAAAAAATCCAGCCAAACTGTGAACTGTTATTAGCAATATTTCCTCAAACTCGTTTTTTCTCATCACGAATACCTTTTAGCAATGAAAAGGGTATTTCGTGCCGTGCGATACAGATTTCTCAACAAAAAAAATGTGAGATTACGCTTCAGAGCGCTGCACTGCCCGCCCCCTGTCACAGAACAGGACGCTGCGAACGAGTTTCACATCTACGGATACGATTTATTATCTTCTGGTCATTGTTAAAAAATTCAAAATGGCCACTATAATATTTTTCGATTTTGAGTTTCAAACGTAGAGTTTTTTAAAGATTCTTTTGTTCATGAACATTATTTTAATTACTGAATTAAGATGACTTATCTATAATAATAAGTATAGGTACCTAGGTACACATATACCTAATATAAAAAAATCAATCCCACTTTTCGTTATAATTTTGAATAAGTATAACAAAAATATCTTATATCCCAGGATACATTTTCGTTTTATACACCGTGTGTATCTTGTATCGTTGCATGCCGGGTCTCAGAGGCGCCCGCTGTCGTGTATTCTTACAAACTTTTCTCAAACTCCAATCCTCTCATTTTGAACCTTAATTCAAAGATAATAAGACCCAAAACATCTGTAGTCATACGCTTGTAAATGCCACAGTCCCGCCAACTTATCATTCGACATTTTAACACGGTAAAACCTTCTCTCTTCCCGCGTTCTAAGTTCGAAACGAGCCGCGTTCGCCATTTTGTGTTATGAACATCTGTGATCTCCCGATAAAGGTGAAATGCTTCTTCTCACCGGGCGATAAGGTTTTATTTTCCACGTTAACAAGATTGTATAGAAAACAACGATTTATCTTTACCAAAAACACTGAATTTACAGCTCTATATTAAACCAGATAAGACTCAAAACATTTGTATTTCAATGTTGGTAGTAAGCGGATACCTACCTGGGTTTTTTACCGAGATAGTCATGCATTGTCTACTTGAAAAGCGTCTCAGAGTTTTTGAGTCGAATTCTTTCTTTGCCGCTTTTAAAAGATTCACTGGAACATGTGTTTGGAAATGGAGACTTTCCGATTTACTGACTTTAGCAGTGATTTCTACATCTTGTATTCTTACGAAGTTGCTGACGAACTTCGTTGACAAAACTTAAGGTTACTTATGTCATAACTTTAGGTAACATCCAGATAAATTCGTCAACAACATAACATTCTGGTAGAGCTATTCATCATAAGTCATAACAATACAATTAACTTCCCACTACTGAGCATTGGTCACCCCAATAGAACCCTTTGTAGAGCTACAATCATCACTCTTACCAGGCGGGTTGGTAATCGCAGATATAGTAGGTACAGAACCTAGTCTGTCTTCTGATTTATGAATATAAATTTTAGTGGGTAAGACGACACTACAGATCTAAAGGTACTAAGTAATAAGGTAAGGTTGAACAGTTTGTTTATTTGATTCTACCATTTCTATAAAATTGAACTTTATGTACACCAAAAAAAGTGGCCAAAGTATCCAAGGCTTTAGCGGAAATGCCCAAGATTTCGACGTTATGACGCTATACCTACTTCTGCAAGAAACCTTCTTGTTTCTCTCCATATTTTTTATCAAAATCCGTTACGTAGTTTTAAAGAAGCATACAGACAGCGACAGCCACCTTGTTTTATACTTTATTTTTTGCTATAAAAACCACAGAGTAAAAACCATGTGATTCGTCCTTGAAACCAAAGTCCAGTTTACCAACTAGACGCGGATTCCATTCCCATCTCAGGACATTCCTGTCCATCCAATAGGTAAGTACCTGCGCAGGTTATAAATAAATAAATACCTAGATGGGAACCGTGGAATTTTGTTCTCTTGACCGAGTGTTTATTAAAGTCAAGTGAACACTTAGCCAATACGGCTACATTGTATTATGATAATGATAAAAGCAAATCTTTACCTACGGAACTCTAAAATGCAGAGATAACCACGATTATCTTAAAAAAGTTCATACGAAATAGAACTATCTAATCCCTTTAACCGTTAGCTTACCTGAACTGCACTTTTCTCAAAGATTACCTATGGGTTTTTGAAACCAGCAATAACTCTATTGTATAGATTTACAGTGCATCACTGTAAATCTATACAAAAGATCAGTGCTTGATTATTCAATTCATAACATTAAACAATTTTGCCGTTTTTACTTAGAATTTTACAAGGTATTGTTGAATTTTTAAGACCGTTTCTTCAATTCTGAGCCCTAATTTCGTCATTTTAACCCCCGACGAAATACGACGAGGTCTTATAAGTTTGACGTGTCTATATAGTTGTGTGTGTGTGTGTGTGTGTGTGTATGTGGCATCGTAGGTTTCGAACGGGTGAAAAGATTTTGATTATATTCTTAAATAAAAAAATATTACGTATAAGATAGTTTGTAGAATATTCAAGACACCTTTAAAAGTAGAACATTATCAAGGCTGTAACGGAAATGGTTTCACATCATAAAAAAATGAAACTAGAACAACAATTTGTCTATGAAATAACCACAGAGCAACGCAACGAAACTCATTGGATTTGACATTGGATGAATTTGTTCTATTGGGTCATTGAGGTCAAGGCCCCTTGTAGTCTATGGGTAGAGTAAGTTCAATTGTTATGTCGATTATGCCAAAGATTGTGATCAATCATCTTTAAGGACAAATGCGTCAGTTCACATAAGTATTTTTGAATGTTTATAAATTTACTACGCATTATATTTATTTTTATTATTGCCAAAACGATTTTTATATTATATGACCCTGTAAAACAATAAAAAATTCGTTTTTATGCTTGAAATATTAACTGAATATTTTGATGAAGTTTTAGACAACATAAAAAGAGAAAGTTGTGCCATTTAGAAACTTGTTACCAAATACCGGCGTCGTTATAAAGATTTTATTTTCACTAAAAGCGGCACTTTTTCATAAAGGCGGCAGTTTACAAAGGTTTGTTCCAAAAGTAACTAAGACTAATTAACATTGACGGATAAAATTTTAAGTGACCAATAATATTGACAATTGAAAACGAAACAAAATTTAATTTAATGAGCCTAGAAGCTTATTGTTTTCTAATGTCTGTCATTAAGTCGGCAATGACAAAGTTGTTTTTTCCTTGTAACAGAACAGAAAAACAGAATTTATATTTGAAAGAAGTATGAAGTTTGTACAAAAGAGTTTATAACGGATGTTTACGATGTAGTAGTAAAAGTGATGGAATTGTTTATTTTAAAATGGTGATAAAGCTTAAGGTTTGTGTAAGGGCATGTTGCCTGACTTATTATAGCATCTATTTTTATTACGTAGAACTCGTTTGTAGAGTAGCTTAGTATGCTGTTACTTTATTCCGATTTGTAATATTCTAGCAGAAACCTGTATACGAGTATACCTATAGGTATTGTTTATACATGTTTAAGCATAGGTAGATAACTTACATCTATGAGTTTAAGTAAGTATATTTATTATTATATTCAAACCTAGCGGTGCCCGCGACTCCGTTCGCGATTGTATGGGGTCCACGTCTTATCATAATTAGAGCAATAACTTAAATAGCCTAGCCTGTGTCCCAGACCTCTAAATGTATATTGCTTCCCATTTTCCATTTATTTCTATCAGTCTAGTCTTTGCTCAGGCTGGCGCATACAAATACCTACTGGTAATTTTATTATGAACAAGGATATTTATAAATTAACTATACATTTAAGTAATATCTTGTTTTCAAAGTGACTCAGATAACTACCTACCTACTAGGTAACTTTACGAAACAAACCTCGGATAAAACCTTTATTTTCCTTGTTTTCATATTTTAGTGCGCAAAGTAGGTAAGGCCTTGTGCATTTATTTTTAAACTAGCCGACCCGTCGACAGCTTTGCTTGCTTTTTTATCTTCATAAAAAAACGTATTCTACAAAATTATCAATGAAAAAAATTTAGGTAGTTGTAATTTAATAACTCAAGAACGAATTTTGGTGCTTTTGGTTTAAAAGTAGTAGTAATAGCTCAGGCAAGGTGTAAAAGTTGATAAAACATAGGTACTTATAGGGGGCGAAGCCGCGATCGGGTTAGTTAGTTTATAGAGCATAGTTAGCCTTCCTAGATAAAAGTAGGTATTCAACACTGATAGATTTTTTTAACTGGACCAGCGATTTCTTAGATTAGCGCGTTCAAGCAAACTCTTATAGCTGTATATTATCAAAATAATAGTAAAGCAATCTAGTTCATTCTTTTTTTAAGGTACATTTCTTGATTTTCGTGATACACCTTCTATACAATATTCTGCCTATCTTTTATTGAATGGAACAACAATTTTGGATTTTGTCCACCTGAATACAAAGCTTTGTGATTTCAAATCAATGGGTTCCGTCGCTATTGTCATTTCACTTTGACGAAGGTTTTGTGCTTTTGAATTTGGAATTTTATATTTTTCTACTTTCATTGCCCATTGTTTATTTTGTGAGAATTTTTGCGGGACTCTATAGTTCCAGAACAATATAATATCTAGGTTTGGTCAAAATAGACATGAATAATTCATACTTATTATTATATTCATTTTAGATATCAGAACCGAAGATGTTTATTTTTTATTTTTTTAGAATATACACCGTTAATTTTTTTCTTGTTATTTTACAGCCATTTTGTTAATTATGTTTTTAACGAATGCGTCTTGTCTAATTAAATAAATAAATAATTATAAGATAATAACTTTAAATCTTATGTAATATCGACATTTCAAATGTCTTGAAAATGTGATTGAATACTATCATGCTAGTAAAATAATTAACGATTATTTTATGTTTTTGCGACGCAATAAATTTGAAAACGTTTTAAATACAATCATAAAACAAGATAGGTTTTGGTAAAGATTTTATAGTCCCTATCTTCCTATCTCTTTAAAGGGCAAGGTATAAATAAAATGTCATATATAATTTGTAACTTAAACGATGACTTTTAATACATTTCCTATTTTTACATTCGTTTTATACAAAACAAAGTATACAACGTATATTTTACATTCGACCTTATGCAAAAATCACAAGCAATCTAAAATATAAAGAAATTACGTATTACAACGAGATCGGGAATATTTGGGATTATACAAATTAATAATAATAACAGTTCTGTACAACATAGCTTTGTATCACGTAAAACTAACGCCCATATTCTTAGTCGTTTCCTCATAATATTCCTCCACTCACAAATAAATAAGCGTTGATCATTTGAGTGGTCTTGAGGGAATTTCAAGGTTGGTTATGAGGTACCTTACGTTTGACAGTTCCCATCTTGCCTCAAACTTGAGGTGAGTCGAAAAAAATCAAGTGGATGACGTTTTTGTCAACTGAGAATACGAATTTGCTCAAGTGAGGTTGATTCTAGTCTGGAGGAAACGACTAAGAATATGGTTGTTATACTCTTACTTTAATTATTAACAAAAATTGCAAGAAGGTATATTATTTTATAGTATTGAATATTTTATACTTTTAATAATTGAATGACTCGCAATAACGCTTTTTAATCAATTGAACATTGGAAGTAATTAGCAATTAATGTTTGTAAAGTTACAATGAGTAGTTAATATAAACATATTTAAGGTGCACTTATTGTGATGCTTATAGCACCTTAGACACTACAAGTTTCAAAAAGTTATAGTTATTCAAAAGATTAACTTTATGGTCAAAGTTGATCATTCATCGTTTATTAATTTTTGTCACAAAGTCGATTGTTTTTCTTGGATATAATATATTTATTTATACCTTTGTGATATTATCACAAACACAATGTACCTGAAGTACATTTTATCAACAATAATATATAAACAAAATGTTTCATCTTATTAGCTTTGTTCAGCAAGAAACCAAAATATTTTAATGCAATTATACAATATACTTAAATGGTTAAATAAGTAACACGCTATGTTGTACAAAATGTGTAATCGTTATCTTAGTCCTTGGTGTCTTGAACTCTTTATCATTTCACTAACATGGAAGACAGATATAGAAACGCGTAGTACCTAATATGGAATGTACAAATATCATCCATATTTACTCACATGGCCAAAATAAAGCTAATAGACTTATAATTACCTAAAATATACAATTTGGCATCATTGTTTAATTTCGATAATAATGTATTGAAGTAATTTGTAAAATCATAAAAATGTAGAGTAACGTAGAACATTTAACTAGAATACAACTAAAATAACTGATACAAACTTAAGAAACCTAATTGTTCAAAATTATTAATATAATCGAGCACCTATGAAAGTTTATAACAACTATAAAGTCCCTAAAAGTTTGCTTAAGGTCGAATCAAAACCTTTAATTTGAAGAATGGCTAAATACCTACCTAACTAATGGAGCAATAACTTGAATAACCAGATTCCTTTTCGATAAAAAAACTTGTTCTTAATCACTTTCAACGGAATTACGTAAAACAATAAGAAAATACTCAAAAAAGGCCTGGTTCAACATTAACATCGCGACTAGGTATTGGGGTAACTTTCTAACAAAGTAAAGTAAACATGAATTCATTGATAACAGTTAAAAACTTAACTCATCGAAACAAATACGAAAGAAAGCCACCCAATCCTACTAAGAATATCATAAAAATTGGTTAATTCTTTACACTGTCCTCACACAACCTTGGTTGGAGCTCGTTCACTTCAACATGGCGTCGCACTCACACAGACAAACGTTCAGACACTAGTGTGGTCACCGCACATGCCACAGGCCGAGATTGAGACTACTGAGCTTCGGCAACTTCACTATAGAATCCAAGCCTTGAGGCGTGATGCACGTGCACCCGTACAGGTCGATCTCCTTCAGGTTGAGCAGTCCCTCCGCGAGCGCCCGCAGCCCCCGGTCTGTAACCCGCGTGCACTGCCCTATATTCAACGTCTCCAGCGCCGATAGCCTCGCGACCCTCTCTAGCCCCTCGTCCGTCAGTCGACAGGCGCTCAGAGATAGCGAACGCAGCCCCGACAAACCCAAAGTCGCGTGAGACAACGCTTCGTCCCCAACTTTATCGCAGAACGATACGTCCAATGCCAACAAGCGACCGCTCTCGGCTAGATACCCGACCCCTGTATCCGACACTCCATCGCACGCCCGAAGATTAACGTCTTCCAGGAACTGAAGCCGCGATAAATGCCTCAGTCCAGCGTCGGTGACGGACACGCAGAAGGATAAGTTTATGGATTTCAGCTTAGGAAGGCCGGTGGATGCGTGCTTCAGTGCGTCGTCTGTTAACCTCTGGCAGTCTTGTAATCCCAGGTGCTCCAGCTCCGGCGTGCCCCTGGCCTCCCCGCCGCCGCACAGGTGCGCGATGCCCGCGTCGTTCACGTGCCAGCACGAGCGCAGATTCAGCCGCCGCAACTTCCTCAATCCCCACGCTATCAACAACAGCCCCGTATCGGTTATATTGCAACAGCCACCGAGTTCTAATTCTTCTAAGTTTTTCAACGATTGCGCTATTCGGCCCAGTGATGAGTCCGTGACTTGTTTACAAAGGGACAAATTAAGTCGTCGCAGAGAAGGCATTTCCGCCGCGAACGCGCTCGCCAGAGCCGTGTCCGTGACGCTGTAGCATCCGCTGAGAGATAGCGACTCCAGGCCAGGAAGTGACGTGACGGCATCCCTCAGTCCTCGCCTGAGAGACAACACTTGCAGTTTCCTGACTCCTCGCCTGGCCAGCGACTGGAAGAGGACCGGCGCGGGTCGCTTGAGGTGCAGGGCGGCCTCCACTCCGCGCCACACGGACCGGCGGTCAGCTGCGTCCCGCCACGTCCGGCAAACCTGAGCAGCATTCCCCTTGTCCCGTACCGGCAGACGCTCGAATATCAGCGCCAAGATCTCCGGGTAGAGCCTCGATATATGCGTCCCCGAAGTTTCCGTGGGCACTTCGGACACGTGAGTCGGAGGCAAATGAGGCCGATGTAGTCTGTACGGAGCACTGCGTAGTTTTCTCCTGTTTGTGGAGGCCGGTAGCTCGGTGAGGCCCAGGCGCTCGTCGCGCCAGCTAAGCGCTTCCTCCGTCCACGCACTCATAGCGACCACTGCACACTACAACATGTCACGATGCATCGGACCGGTTCTCGGAGAAACTCGTATTTGCGGAAGCGCGAATGTGGTACGTGCGCTCTTGCCGACGTTTCGGCGTGCACTGACGGCGGTGCGGCGCGCGGGGAGTCGCGGGAGGGCCGGCGGCCGCGAGCGCGGCTGTGATTGGTCGCCGCGGGCGGCACGTGACGCGCCTCGTATCGATTCGAAGGCTCTGCGGCGGCATTTTTAAGTTGGCGGGCCGAGAGCCCGCCTTCGTCCCGCGCTGGGCCCTACACCCGCGATACAGAGTACGCACACCAGGAATTCGTAGATGAGCCTTTAATAAATAAATAAATTGAAAGAGCCTGCTTTAAAATCTATTTCAGTTCTTTTGTTTCTAGGTTTGAATTTTAAGTCATAAGTGCATATCAAAGGAAAAGATTATTTACTTACGTAAATTAAATACGTACATCTTGACCATGATGCTTTTTATATAACCTAACTGAATGTAGGTAAACCATCTATTATTTATTCATTAGCTTTGATTATCTATGTTTGATTATAATGTATCAAATGATAGGTATTTAAAATAAATAAATTTAAACCGTAAAATTACCCAATTGGTATTTTGCACTTAGTACACGTATTTCATTATTGAACATTTTAAATCTAGTTAATGACCGAAACATGATTTAACTATGCATTGAATAAGTAAATTTTAAGTACCTTGAATACCTAGGTAGGTACTTTATTATTGACGCAAGTTGCTGATATAAAAGAAAATTACTATCAATTACTTACCTACTAAATTTGTTTATCAAATTCCGTCATAGAATGTCCATTCTGTTATGCATAATCTATGACGCGAGTGATAAGGCGGCAAAACAACTCAGCGCGCCGTATATTTTCGTTCGCGCTGCACTTGCCGACGACACAACCATTTTACGAAGACCCCTGTCAACTCAAACCTTGCCTTTTATCTCCAAGTCGTAAAACTTCACTTGGACCTACAAACCTCCTGACATAGGCCAAGAGATACTGGCCTTTTGATAACACCAGCCAACTATTACAAGGGCGACCGGTTGAGCGTTCCAAATATGAATTCGAATAACGTGTTCCATGGAACGCAGATTGAGCCGCTTAGAGACAGCGAAGTCAAACTTTTTGGAAATTCGGAAAATAGCTTTTATTTTAAAATTTACTACCTAGCACAATAAATTAAAACATTTATATAACAAGTCGAACCTATTTTTAACTGTTAACGTTATATGAGGTAGAGCAGCTTTACATTATTGTTCTTGCTAACTAGGTAGGTAGGTATAGGTTATTTCTTAATAAATAACAAATATTTGTTAAGTAAATAAAAAATTATATGGCATTTAAATTCAAACCAAATTATAATTTGCCATTATTAAATGTAGGGACTTAGTTGAAAACAAAATAAATTAAATCCTTAGTACTTTTAACTACAAGCTACTCACTTGTCCGTTTTATCTTCGATTCGAATAACTAAAGCAGTCAAAATTTTGTAATCTGTGGTATTTCACAACTATGCCTCATCTGTGCAGTAAGTCCATACAACGCCATCTGTTGGGGAGTAGAAATCATGATAGGTTTCATTTAACAGTACCATCTAGTAGTGAGTAGCAGTACTACTTTAAGCGGAGTAGTCACAGAATCATGGTCAGTGGCTTCCTGTAATCCGTGGTAAAGTTCATAATGCAAACTATTCTATTTAGTTCTATCTAGAGAATGGAGATGGCGAATAAGCGACGATTTTAAGAATAAATATGTAACGGGTGTCCCAACAAGAACGCACGATTTAAATTTGGCGCCATTTTTGTATTTTAGTGCTGGCAACCCTAAAAAATATACTATTTGACGGCTGAATGTTTAAGGTTTGTAAAAATGGCGGGTTATATAAAAGATCAACGCGTTTTTATTATTAAACAATATTTCAAAAGTAATGAAAGTTTAGCCCATACAGTTCGGAGCTCGATATTGCGACATGATAACAAAGTTTTTTCTAGCCGAATTAGAGGATATTGATGTGGAAGCAATGTGGTTTCAACAAGACGGGGCCACTTGCCACACAGACAGAGAAACGATGCAATTACTGCATGAAACATTTCCTAGTCGTGTGATCTCTCGATTTGGTGGCTCCCTAATTCTTGCGATTTAACACCATTAGACTTTTTTCTTTGGGGTTTTTTGAAGTCGATGGTTAAGGCGAATAAGCCGACGACGACTCAAGCCTTAAAAGAGGAAATTGGACGCTGCATTAATGAAATACCGCAGCATTTATGCAAAACGGTCATTGAAAATTTCATTAAAAGATCGCGTGTGTGCCAGCAAAGCCGCGGCGGTCATCTGCCCGATATGTTGTTCCATACATAACCTCATTCTGTCTACTTTACGATATAATAAAGTTACACGATTTTTTTTTAAATTATCTGTGTTTTATTTAAAATTTAAATCGTGCGTTCTTGTTGGGACACCCTTTATATATCTGCATTTTTCAGTGTGGGATAGGATAACGTAAATAATGGCAAGCAATACCGTTCGCGGGCCGGCTAGTTGTTTTACAAACGTGACGAACCTATTATTGTATATTTGTATTATAAATATAATTTTACATGTAAAAATAATGTTGAGGTAGACATCCAAAGCTCTATAATTAACCTTCCATATTTTTATTCAAGGGAAATCCACAAATGAGATGTAAAAACAAAGTGAAGAAAGTTCGCACACGATCATCATGAATGAAATCATGATGTGATGATTCGTGTTAAATACATTTATTTATTGATACTTAGATTTAAATAATAGGTCTTAATGAACTTACAACATCCGACATTATTAAATCAAAATACAGTGAACACGGCTTAACGAAGATACAGTTAGCGGTCATTGGTATGCACATTGTAAAATCAATTAGGTATCTGTGTGTAAAAAAGACTTAAATACTAAGTAATGTAAGCTTAGAAGATAACTGTGCCATTCTATAATGTGTTGTTTTGAAATTTTTATAACTGCATATTTTACCATTTACAATGACATCCCGCTGTGGAGCGTTTATTTATTTATTTAGATAGGTAATTAAGTTTAAAACTACAGAAAGTGTGCCATATAAGTGCCCTGCACTGTACTACCAGATCAGGTAAATGGTTGCATTACACGCAATATACTAACATGTTAGTTTGTGGTGTATGTCTGTCAGGCACTAATATACCTAATCGTAAGAACGCTATAATAGGGAATTAAAATTTGTTTTTTAAGATAAGTCCGGCGAGTGCGAGACTGATTTATAGATCGGGTTCCGTATTATTTGATGTGATGTTTAATATTAAAAAAAAACAATTTTCAACCGGATTTACATTTTGAACTTAATTTTACAATTAGCAAACAAGAGTAGGCGACTTAATGTTGACTATTTATAAATTCAACGAGAATAAGAATAAGAGCTTTAGAATACATTTGCTATAAAAGCTGCCTACAGATTCCCTTTTTGAATTTTAGGGTTCAGTTAGTCCAAGAAAAACCCCTTATAGTTTTGGAAAGTCTGTTTGTCTAAGACTAGGGCCGAGTTGTATAATTTTTTAAACAATTTTTAAACCTTGATTACGCCGAGATAACTGTACAATAAAAATAAGTTACAGAAGTAAATTTACTGAACTATTCTTCAATTTATTATGTTATCTTATTAATGGTGTACAATAAAGTTATTCTATCTATCTATTCTACCATTATGACAAAACTAAGATAGCTTATACATATTTATGTAGATTGCCCGACTCACACTTTACTGATTTTATTAATTCTAAAAAGCAAAACTAACCAGGAAAAAGCCTACAAACTCCTTATAACTCGACTATAGTCGCTATTAAAGACTAGTGTGCTAGTATTCTTCTTAATTGCCCGTAAAGCCTTTTATAAGCTTATCCCTTCATACATACAATAGTATCCACACACAACCTACATCCTACATCCCTCTCATACAACCAGTCTCAACTAACCCGCGAACCAAACCGCACGTCACCGAACCGAAAACTTATCGAAACATTCGGAACATTGGGAAATTTTAAGTGAAAAATGTTAAAACGCACTAAAGGGTTAATAATAAACTGCGTGTGAAACAAGTTGATGGATTGATCGCGCGATCTGTTCGAGTGGAATGCAAAAAGTTGAAGGTTTCTGGTTTTGTTGTGCTTCGGCTGATATTCGAAATTGGAGTACCTGCTATATATAGCTATTGTGATGATTCTTTGTTATACGCGAGATAACGATATAAAAATTATATAAGTAATTAACATAATAAATAAAGTAATCAAAAGTATTTTAAGTGACACATAGGTTTTTAATTAGATTAAATCAGAAAGAAAGAAAGTAGGTATGTTCATTTAGTCAGATATATGGAATTAAAAAAATAGTGCCTATTTATTTTGGCCTGAATAATTGGGAATTAAAATATTACTGGATTTGCTTTTTCATCATTATTTAGACAAAACAAAAAAATATCATGATCATTTTTGTCATTTGTTATGGTCACAAATAGTGCCAAGGCGGGAAACGATCCCAAAACCTTGTGCGTCACAGGCGGACCTTCCACCACCGCGCAACAGAGGTCGTTTAATTTAAATAGTAAAAATATATACTTTGATAGAGAGAGCCAGAATTGTCTGACAGCCTGAAACAGCTAAGTTAGACAATTCCTAGGTAATAAGACTTACAATATCGTCTAGGATTAGGACATAGGATTATCCCTACTTAATGACTTGTTAACGTGTCTAATGGGTTAGAATGGAAACGTATCAAAATTTGCTATCTAATTGGATGTAATGCTAACTATAAGCGGATTTGTACAATCAATATACTAATACTCGTAGAAGCGTTTGATTGTTGTTTGACATCTTAGAAAGATTTAGTAGCGAGATGCCTACTATCGCACTTAGCCGACTTTTAAAAATTTTCACACAATAGGTTGCATAACGACAACTTAATGAAACCTCAGTATAAGTAATCGCACCACGCCTACTTTTTTATTTTTTTACTGAAGAATAGCAGCTTGCCATATTTTTCTCTCATCGTTTCGAAAATATCATGATGCCTATTTTTGTACAGTCTATTTCGTAAGTGCAAGGAGGTAAACAAAATATTTTGTCATTTAATTCCAGCGTTCGAGTAAATGGAACGAACAAAATGAATAATAATTTTATAAAATACTAGCTTTCCGCCCGCGGCTTCGCCCGCATTATGTTGGATTTTCCCGCGGTAAAATATAGCCTATGTTACTCGGGGATAATGTAGCTTCCCAAAGATGAAAGAATTTTTGAAATCGGTCCAGTGGTTTAGGAGCCTATTCGTAACAAACAAACAAATCTTTCCTCTTTATAATATTAGTATAGATATTCATAACTGTGACGTTGTTCTAATTAAAATAATAAGGTAAATACGTACATACAATATATGTACCTATAGCTTTCGTACTTGGTGTAAATTTAAGATAAGCCACACACCTAGTTAGTTATTTTTCTTATATTAATCGGTGGGCGTTGCGATCTGCGACAAGTTTTATACTTCTGCAGGTCGCATCACTGCCTATTTTGTTATTTGCCTCAATTATATTCCTTAATAAAGACTTTTTATGTTTATGTAATCAGTATTAATAATTATGTTTGTAACAGGGTTCTTGGTCATTTTGGCATTGTTTTTATGTTTTGTTTATCATTTATTACATGTTAATTTATTTCTGTTAGAATTCAAATAAAAACGACATACCTTCGCGGTACAATTAAAGTTTTGTGTTTGATTGTACATTCAGTAGGCAACACAAGTAAACAATATACCGATAGAAATGAAAGTAGGCATTATGCGACCATATGGTCTATTTAGAATAATGTTTGACGAAACGCAATTTTCGGCATAGTGCGATCACTTGTATGGAAATTTCAGAATGTTGTCCTTGCGCTACATACTGAAAGTAAAAATTAAAAAATGAACTAAGTGCGATAGTAGGCATCTCGCTACTAAATCCTTAGAAAACACTGTTCATGTATGTTCATTCGCTGTCAGGACACACGCTTATCTACTGCACGGTCCATTGTTTAATTAGATTTAATTAGAGTGTTGGGTTTTTTGATTCCGTAATTATTAATTACCTATCATTTTCTCGCTTCAGAATCAGACCATGAATTAACTAAATACATTCTAAAACAACAAGAAAAATACATAATGGCGCCGTGAATTTTTGAAATTCGAAATGGACCGTTAAACAAAATGGCGGGCAGTTCTGTGTTCCGTTTCCTGGTTCTGTTGGCTGCTCTGGTGTGGATCTCGGAAGGCGCTGGGAATGAGAGCCGCACCGCTACGCTAAAGAAGTTCACTAATGGCAGTTGGTTGTAAGTATTCTTTATTTAAATAAATATTTATATGTACTAAACTAACACTTACATAGCCTTGCATTTGTCGACCTCTGTGGCGCAGCGTGCGAAGGGCGCCTCTTGCGACGCAAGAGTTCGGGTTCGATTCCCGCCTCGGGACAAACAATTATGCAAATATTTGTTCCGGATGTTCTGGGTATTATAAAATAATATTATCTATGTATAATAAAAAATATCTCTAGTATGCTTGTTCAATTAACATTATCAATTAATCAAATATATCAGAAATCTAGCACCCCTAACACAAGCTTCGAGCTTAATATGGGTTGCGTACTTGCGGTAGTATAATTATTATGTTCTGGGCTGCGGGGCTTTGCTTTTGATGTTGCTTTTGTGAGTTTATTTATTTAATTATTCATATTATCTAGTGTAGATTTACTATTCAGTGCAGTTGTAAAGTATTTTATATGACGTCTAGACAGCCGCAGGTGTGTCGTAAATACTCTTTAACTGCTAGAAACAGCTCATTTAGTATTCCTTTCCCGCTAGAAGTAGGTATTTGTCTAACTAGTTATTCGTCTGGATCTGCCCGTGTTAAGAGTAATATTTTGATGCTTAAGACATTTTATTATTTTTCTTTAAAATAATTGTGCCAAAATATTTTTAGCTGTTTTAGGGCGCAGAACTAATTTACAACACATTTTGGCCCAAAAAGCCAAGCTAAAATAAAAAAAAAACATCTTCAGTCATATCTTTTAATTGTTCGACCAGCGAAATATTTAACATTACATTATATACAGGATGTTATATTCTTACCAGCCTTGGTACCAAGGAATATTTTACTCGAGCAATTTTCTTGTAGTTTATTGATTTGAAATATTACTTATATTTTGCTATTGAAACAGCTTACGTAATACGGTTAGCTACACATATACACCATGTTGTTAAGGTTGTCTGTATCACTGGCTGAGTACACCGGGGTTCCGTACACTTGGAACTCGTAGAGAAGGTAGCTGATGGCCGGACTTATGAATGATAGGCTGATACTTCTCTGGAACAAGATAATAAAGAAATAAATATTACTTAACATTCACACAGAAACATCAAGCTTGCGCAGTGATAAAGCTCGAAGCTTGTGTTACGGGTGCTAGGTTTCTGATATACTTAATACATTCATTATATTATATATGTTTTATACATCTATATAACACCTAGACACTCGAAGCAAATATTTGCAGATCGGACACATTTTTGTCCAAGGCAGGAATCGAACCTGCAGCCTCTTGCGTCGCATACAGACTGCCGCCCGCTGCGCCACATAGGTCATCTAAGTGGATTAAAAATAAATAATATTTACTTTTACTTTACCGAGATGCTAATATGTTAAAGGGTCTCAAGTTAGCGATCGATTTGATTGACCGTTCTAGTATTCGTCTATAAAGGCCTTAATAATCATCATCATCATACATAGATACATACCCTGAGAACTCCTCCACCTAAAATGTAGCCCTTGGAATCTTCTCCATCTGTTATGAGGATCACGTGGAAACCAGTCACTATGTAAGTTTTGTCTTCGGTTCGAGTCTGGAAAAAAACAACTTAAGCTCAGTACTCACATACGGTATTACTCGATAGTTTTGCTCGAAGTCGAGTAAAATCAACGTCAAATCAAGCAAAAGTCACTGTCAACTCTGTGAGTTTGCGGTCCACATTTGGTTTTTACTTGACTTCGAGCAAAACTATCGAGTATTACCGTATGTGAGCTTTAGATTGTATGTCAGTCTTATCAAAACTACACATTAGGTACCTACTATTTACTACGCTTCTCAGCATCAGCATGAAAAAATGGAGCGAATTATTTCATTGTGGTTCATTTGTACGTCATGAAACCAAAAGGTCAATTTTACCTCGCAATAATAATAAAGATAATACTAAATATTTACATCTATGAAGATAATGTCAGTGAGTATTGCTTCATTTCAACGTTAGCGATCATTACATCTCGCAGAAACTGGTAGACCACTTTCTTGGCTGACTGTACAGTACATATACCTACAGTGTTCACTATGTTCACTCAAAGATTAAAAATAATTTTAAGAAACACCAATAATAATAATTTTACCTGCCCCATTGGATACGACAAGGTTAGGTTCACGTCTTGTCGTTCAAAACTCCATGATCGCGCACCATAGACAATCACAGAATCTGGAAGAAAGGTTGAAAACTTCTTAAGCTATCTATTATTAATTTTAATCCGCCTGTGCGTTCTTAGCCTTAAAATCTTTCTCTAGTAACCAGTTTTTTACCCGATTACTATATCGGTTACAGATACAAAACAAAATAAATCAAGATTGCATAGAATTAATGTGCTTTATCTTATCATATGAATCATTATGTTGTTCATTTACCCACCTGTTGATTGTGAATATCGGAATAGTATTTTATGTTATTTATACACCATATTATAATAAAATCAGGAACCCTAATAACCACTTTTTATCAGTATTAGTATCAGTAAAGATACAGAACAGAGAGATACAGTATAGAAAATAAAATATGAAAATAGTTATATGTTTAGGTCCTCTGTTATATTAGGCCTAGACCGACTTAAATTAATAAATGTACGTACTATATTTTTAAAAACAGAAGTTCATTTATTTTGACAAACACTCATATCATATCTATGAGTATAGCACATATTATTATGTATAATATAACAAATAAAGTTTTCTGACTTACGTATCTCGCTGCATTACTTATTTAATTAATTAACTTTACCTTTGGCATGATCCGTTTTACAAATATAACGGTTGACAGTTTTCTTATAAGTCGATTTTATGCGTGTCATCTCTGGATTGTTCACAATGTTTACACTAGAAAACCAATCCTCTTCTTCAGATACCTCTTCATCGTTTGATATATCTTCATCTGAAACCTCTTCACTTAATCTCTCTTCACTCAATAACTCTCCTGAATCCACTTCACGAAATACATTACTTAGTTTTTGTTTGAATTTGGATTCTCTCAGAGGAAAAATCTTTTTAACTTCATTCAGTCTAGAAAATCTTCTAAATTTTGGATTGTTACTTCTTTTAAGTTGATTTTCATCTGAATACTCGTCGTCAGTTGATTTTCTTGTGTCATTTGCTCCACTGAATATATCAAAATCACTTTCTTCATCATTTGTAATTTTGTTTTCGTGTTTCTCAATATTTTCATCATTTTCCAGTAATGATTCAACTTTATCAAATTCTTCATTTAAATAACTTCCATTTTCTATCTCTTTCTCCAGATCTGCTTTTCTTATGAAATTTAGTTTATCCGTTTCATATTTGTTGGTTATTTTATCAATGAGATTATTAACCTTTCCACCGTTTTCACAGACTACATTGCATAACAAAGGTCCAAAGAGAATTGAAATATAAAAAACTGTTTTCATAATAACGATAAGTCACCAACTGAGTTGATTTATGGCTATAATAACCTGCTGGAGATTAAACGATAACGGTTTGATAACCTAGCGATTAATGAATTTTCAGATATTATGGCGTATCTAGTTTTAATTAGTTGTCGCTAATGCTTATCTGCGTCTTTTTACAAATAACATATTTTATGGTTCTAATGGAATTACATTAGGTATATTAGTTTCTGGAATTATGCTCGTAAGTTAAAAATACTAGCGGCCACATTTTGATAGGCAACCTGGTAGATATATAGGTATTCTCCTAATTATGAAATCTCGATGAGGGCACTGATCCTGCAGCTGGATCTTAGACTCTCAGCATCAACTTCCGATGACAGCGCTCTTAGGTTCTGATTTTAATTTGAAAATGGAATGCGCCGTGGCACTGCGAGATTCTAATTCACTCAAGGTTTAGGTATGAACTTTGAACTCAACACGATTGTCATGTCATTAACCTATGTATACCTATCTATCTTTGAACGCAGTGAGCTGTGCCTCTTTTCTCATCGCAGTTTAGTTTAGTTTTTACTTGTCATTTATAAACAAACAAGCGTTACACTCGCGACTTTGCCTGCGTTTTAATTCAAAATAACCTTAACCTTTTTGAGATACAATACAATTACTCGTGATTTTTATTTTAATTATTTTGTATGTTTTATTTTATTTTGTTTTGTATCCCAAATAAAAGTATTTTCTTTCTTTTCTTTCTTTCTTTCTTTCAAAATCCATTCATTAGTTTTTGCGTGCGAGAGTAACAAACATCCTGTAGTGTAGAGTAATTCCTACAAACTCTCGCATTTCTAATAATATTTTATCCGTATAGATTTCCGATGAAAATATTCTCATAGATTATTGATATATACGATACATAGTATAGTATTTCCAAGGTTAGTTAATAATTTATGAAATAACTAAAATACCTTGACAATAAAAATACACAATGATAAATAAAATGCGTTTTTTTCCTTTTGATTCACGTTGGCCTTTGACTTATGATTATGACACTAAGATAACAAGGTTACTAGTGCCAACATTATCAAGTTCTTGGCTGTATAAGTTTTATTAAAAAAATAATTTCCCTAAATCTACTACATAAATATATTAATAAACAATCATATATACGTCCCTTTACGAGAGAGATTAATTATGCCTATGAACACGGATATACATTTTTAGGTAGGTATTTATTGGGAAAATCTATTTCATGTATTAATTCTCGCTTTGGTTGTTCGTTATTAATATCATAGAAAAGGACAATTTTAAGCACATTGTAATTTTTATGTGATTTATCGGTCGCGATAACACGATATTTAAACATCTATTTGTCTTATCAAGAGTCATAAGAAATTTTAGTAAATAATAATCACATCACACTCTGCTGGACTGGTTTAAAATTAAAAATGATCTCAATAAAACACTTTAATAACAAAAAACACAATCACAAATCAAGCGTAGATCTCAATCAAATACTTCAATCCGGAACCTCTTGCACTCTTTAGTTTGATATCCACAAAGTTGAATCCTAATCCACCGCGTCTTATGCTGGGCTCCGCGCCAGATTCTTCCAGGTCCTTTATAGCGATTCCTTTAATCTTCTGATCTCCTAGTGCATACTCGAAGTAAAAATCTTCATCCCTCTTCACAAGAGGAATCGCGCTCTTCTCAACTTGTTTATCGAAGACTTTTCTCACATGGCCGGAGATATCGTAGATTTGACCGACGACAATAGTCTTGGATTCTACCAGGAGTGCAGAAGCAGCAAGGAGTAACATTAGTTTGAACATGGTGGAATGGTACGTGCGCTCGATAGTGTGTTTATAATTCGAATGTATGCTGAGGTCTATACTCTATGAGCTGGATAGTTTAGGGTAAGTATATATTGGAGCAAACTCGTTTGCAAGGAGGGTCATTAAAAAATTGTTTAACTAATGTATTCATTGTTCTAATCAGTGAAGTGAGAATAAGCAGGTTTATTCCTTTGTATACTTTAGAAGCCACGTTTTAAAATTAAGTACTGACTTATTAATTACTTTTTATATTATCTTATCTTAATTAGTATCTAAGTAGGTATTTCTCATTAAATTTTTCGATGATTTAGTCAATTAGTGATTATAAAATATGATGCTTAATGACGCTAATTAAAAACTTAATTACTTTTGCTGACGCGGTCCAAGCAACATTTTTATTGAATATCTAATAAATATAAAAACAAATAAACAAAAAAATTAAGATATCTAAACATTATTTCAACATAGGATCCTAAAATGATTTCAGAAAAGAAGTTGTAGGTGTGATAAATTATGTGTTCAATCTAAAACAGCCTTTACTTCTCAGTGTATCAACAAGGCTAACCAGAGGTCAGGTTAACATCAATATCTTAATTAAAGCCACTGATTTTGAACCGTATTTCTTCGACATAAGGGTTATTGATATCTTACTAAAATGTACTCTACTAGTTTACGATAAGGGCTCTTGTTGTTCAATCAGTGATGGGTTTTCCTTGTACAATATTTGAATTTAGAGCGGCTTTCATAAACTAAGTAATTGACAATACACTTTGAAATTGGAATACGGTAGGTGTGTATACCGGATAATGACTTATAATTTTGAAATTAGAAGAACACTTTTTGTGACAAAATAATAAGTAGATATTCGGTAGGTAGGTACTAAATACTTCTTTAATTCAAGTTAACAATACTTATTACTTATCTAGAACCTACTCATCAGTTTATGTTTTCATTACAAAAATACCTATGTATTTCGTGAACTTTGATTTTTGGATTGCTGAATAGGTTGTTTCTATTTGATTAGGTATCATTATATTTTTATTTTTTATAACCTTGACAACGAGTTATGATAGTTTAAAGTTTAAAGTGAAAATGTATGCTTGCACAATATCTACTCACACAGAGTCTCTCCAATATTACATTAATTTATAGGTATGCATAGGACGTAGGTTAATAATGATGAGAAATCATGGGTAGGTAGCTGTGTTCCCAGTAAGCCATACTGGGAGCACACCCCACTTTCATCCGAAGGTCGGGGTTCGAACCCCGACGCGCACCTCTGAGTTTATCTTAAAAAAAATATCTCCGGTTTGAAAACAAGTGCTATAACGGTGAAGGCAAACATTGCGAGGAAACTGGCAAGTTCTCGAGAACTTTGAAAGACATGTGTCATTCACTAACCCGCACTTGGCCAGCGGGCCTAATCACTGTCGTCAAAAGAAAATCCCGTGTGTCCAGCAGTGGGAACGTAGTATATAGAGATGATGATGATATTATGAGCACCTTGTAAAGTAGGTATTAACACGTCATTAATCGAAATGTCACCACAACACACACTAGTTAATAAAACACACGACATATTGACTTATCATATATTGCAATAATCTAATTATTAAAATAACCTCCTTTAGAATAATACCTTTGCGGCGCTGGTATTGAATCCTTTCCGTACACTTCAATAACAAAATTGTATCCTCTAAGAATTGACGGACTCTTTAAAGATAGCGTTACACTTTTCTGTCCAATTCCACCACTTTCAATCGTAGCGATACCGTCTTTATCATCTCGAAGATCGGTGACATACACAGCAGAGATGATTTCATCGAACGGCGCGTTTATCACCAAATTCTCTGTTCTTTGCCATAAAGCCGGGCTTCCTGTCTTGATTTCGCTATAGATCTTTATAGATTGTGGATTTGCGAAACCAATTCGAATATCGTTCGCTTCCGAAATAACCACCAACGCCAGTGTTAGGAATATTGTCTTCGACATTTTATTGCTTGTAGATCGCTGGCTCCCGATTATATTATTTTAATTAGATTTATGTGTAGTTTTTTATGACTGTTGAGTAATGTTATTCTTCAAAGTCTATTGTAAAATGACGATGATATGGATTGTGAATCTTTAAATAGAGGAGACTTATTAGATCATCATTTCAAAGGAATTCTCGTAGATGTGATAATTGAATTCATGTTTACCACGTATTAGGTATATGTTAGCCGTTAAATAATAATAAACGTAGTTCGATAACAATAGAACTATTCATGGTAATAATACGTAGAGTTTATGTAACGTAAAATAAATATATAGCTACACGTACCTACCTACGTTGTTTTTAAAACTATCATCTAGTCGACATACGCTGTTTGACTGTTAGTTTGATAGGAAGGTTTTATTAGAATTAAATAAAGTAAATTTATTTTAATAATTATAAATAAATATTGGAGGACAATTCACACGCAACATCTAGATTCGTGTTAAGCTCGAACAATTACGGTTAATTTAATGTGATTTGTAGTTATCGAATGTGATATTTATGTTGCTGACACAAGAATTGACCCACGCTTCGTTGATGTTGTGTCTAAAGCGGTCTACACACCAAAGCCGGCGGCCCGGCGGCACAGCCCGGCGGCCCAACCCGCCGGCCTTATTTTGTACAATCATGCCGCCGGCTTGCGCCCGCGCGGGCAAGCCGGCGGGGCTGCATGCCGATGCCGCCGGCATCCCTCAGTCAGTTGCCCGCCGGCTTTCATAGAGTAGTGACGTATTACTAGAACACCACAAGCCGCGGCTGTCGTGCCGCCGGCATTGCCGCCGGCAAAGTCGTTCGGCTTGGACATTCTGAAGCCGCCGGGTTAACCCGCCCGCACTAAGCCGCCGGGCTGTGCCGCCGGGCCGCCGGCTTTGGTGTGTAGACCGCTTAACTACTCAAAAACTTGCTGTTCATAAAAGTAACATACGAATATGTAAGTCGCATGTTATATATTTATTATAAAGCAAATATCAACAACGAGCCAAACCGAAAACATCAAATAGATTTATACCTACTCACATCTTACGTGGAAATGAATACATCATTTTACGTCCTCATTTAGGTACTCAAAGTACTCTATCACTTTACACCTACACGCCAAACGAAATACTTCCCATAATAAAATCATCACTTCTACTTGTGTCACCAAAACTTCCAGTCGTGTTGTCAATTAGTCAAAATCGACTAATAAAATTGTGTTCCGTCAAAATGTTGAAAATTACCATTATAACTGTATTTTTCATTTTACAACAATCAAAATGCAACGATGTACATCTTGGTTATCCAGACATGTCTGCCAAATTGATCTACAGTAAGGTGCATCAAGAAAATCCTGCTATTTGGGTGCGGACGGATACCTTTACCGTCAACTGTTCCAGAAACGAAATCATAAATTCCTTAGAGATTATAGACCTTAGAGAAGACAAATGGGGTGAAGCGTTTGTGAAATCTGGAGGGATTGGGCAGAAGCATGTCACTTTTGAGCTGGACAGTCCATCAGTGTTCAGAGGGTACAACTTTTGGGTGAAAGTGTACGCGCTAGAGACAAGTTATTTTATGTACCATCACGGTAAGAAGTGATTTGGTGATTTGTTGTTGATTTGTGTGAATAAAGCATTTGTTTGAACTGTTTGTTTAATTTACTAATATACCCCGTTATAGACATATTATATTCATATATTTTTTCTAGGCTCTACATTTTGATCATTTTCAACTTTTGAGCATTCATTATTTAAATTTGTTTAAAAATCTAAGCTTTGTCCTATGACTAAGTGCTGTTTCAAAATTACAGAAAATGAACAAAGGTTAATATTATAATATTTAATCTTAAAAGGCGATAGCATCGATTATGAGAAATCTATTACATATGTAAATATTAAAGCCATTGCCTACTTGTCTTATTCAGTGACTATGATATAATCTCTGTCAGTGATTATAATATAAAACGAAAAATAAATTATCCAATTATGGACAAGACAAAGATCCTCTTTGATTAGTAGTTGGATGATGTTACATACATCCTGATTAAAATATCAATTGAAAAAAAAATGAACTAAATAAGTTGATATTTTTTTATTATACATAATTTTATGAAAGGTGACCAGAACTTATCATATAAGCCTTAACAATAATATAAGGCATATTAGGCTAATTACAGTAACAGTAGCTTTGAATTTCTCTTGTTACAGTAGTATGGGCCTGCAAGAATTTGAGTCCTGGACAAACCAAGAGCTCTTCTCCTCACGAATCTGCTCATCATTGAGCCTGACTCCCGCCCAGCGCAGGGTCTGCAGACGACACAAGGAGCACATGCCAGCTGTCAGCTCTGGTGTGAGGAGGGGCATCGAGGAGTGCCAATACCAGTTCAGGAGTCGAAGGTGGAACTGTACCTTGGCTAAGGATGGGAGCGTTTTTGGAGCGCTTGGTTTAATTGGTGAGCAGTTTTTGTTTATAACTAGCTGAACTCGACCCGCCGATAGCTTTGCTTGCGTTTTTTGACCTTATATTTAGTTTACTCCGCCCCGCTTTTACTTTCCCGCGGTAAAAAGTAGCCCATGTCACTATCTTCTATCCCTGCAACTATCTCCACATAAAAAATCACGTTACTCCGTTATGACGTGATATATGAACAAACAGTCACACTTTCCCATTTATAGTATTGGTATGGATATAATAAAGCCTTCTTTGCTGAATGTTAATTGTGATGAAAGCTAAAGCCTGGAGCAGACCGGATGCGTATGCGTGACATCGACGTAACCACGTCGTTGTCACGCGCCCGCTTACGACGTAACCCAATGTCACACCGAGCTACGGATACGTCTACCCTGACGCTTACGCAATAGAGCTGTGAACGCAACGCATGCCTCGTGCCCGGCTCCAGCAACCATATTACTGTTTTTGAAGGTGTTGTGCACTATGTGTTACGAAGATTGGGTATATGGAGTTCATCTGTTCTAGTAATTCATCTGTCGAGGAAGAAGCTATATTACTTCTATTGTGCCAGAATACTTCTGCTTGCCAGACACACTTTTACAGCCGTGTTGGCTAAGTGGGAGCATACTCGACTTTCATTCCGAAGGTTGTGGGTTCAAACCCCGCCGCGCACCACTGATTTTTCTTCTTGGAAAAATATGTGTGCTGTAAAAAACACGTGCTCTAACGGTGAACGCAAAACATCGTGAGGATACCGGCATGTTCTGAGAACTTTGAAAAGTTTGAAGGACATTTGTCATTCACCAACCCGCACTTGGCCAGCGTGGTGAATTAAGGCCTAATCTCTCTCGTTAAGAGAGAAGTCCCTGTGTCCCAGCAGTGGGAACGCGAATAAATTATGACTTCTGCTTGTCCAAAAAAAATGGGTCCATGATATAAATGAACGGAATGTACCTATATACAATGATTTGACTGTATAAACATTCATATTTATGCACAATTTCAATAAGTTTTTCTTTTTTATCGCTATTAATTACTAATCAAAACAAAATAAAAATCACTTTTTCTATATTAATAATTTCGTGCAGGGAAACGAAACATAAAAAAATATTGATTCTGAGTCGACAACATATATCCGGAAAATTCGTATTATGGAGAATTTCGTTAAATTCCGACTGTAAAAATACAAATAATAAACAAACCGCCATTTTTGGTGTCAACAAACACGTCCCGTTTCCATAGATACAGATACGTACGCCTTCATTTTGTAATAAAATACAACTGACAGTAATTTCGCACGCACTGCAAAGGTACGTGCGTGTTCAAATATGTTCGGTGTGACGTCCATAATGGCGCGCCATTGAATACAACGTCATCAATGCGACGTTGCCGCTCTGTTCTGCGTAAGGCATGGCGTAAGTCACGCAGCCTGTTTGTGTCATGGGAGCTGCATTGCGTAGGGCTACACATGACGTCTATGCGCACGTCTACGTCACGCAAGCGGTGTGTCCTGTCACATACATTCCCATACATTACAACTCAGTGGTACGTGCACGTCTACCCTTACGTGTACATATACGCATCCGGTCTGCTCGAGGCTTAAAAGTAGAGCAAAGAAGTTTGTTTGCTTGTTAAAGCCTCCAGCACACCGGATGCGTATACGTACACGTAAGCGTAGACGTGCACGTACCACTGAGTTGTAATGTATAGGAATGTATGTGACAGGACACACCGATTGCGTAACGTGACGTGCGCGTGCAGTGTGTCCTGTCACATACATTCCTATACATTACAACTCAGTGGTACGTGCACGTCTACGCTTACGTGTACGTATACGCATCCGGTGTGCTGGAGGCTTTAATCTCAGGAACCGCTGTTCCGATTCAACAATTATTTTATTGATGGATAGTTTATCGAGGAAGGTTGTTTTAACGCAAACGAAGCTGTCGACGGGTCGGCTAGTAACATATAACATAGCAACTTGATACAACTTTTGGCACTGGTGTCCTATGAAATAATAAGCAATATAAATGAAATAAACACTGACGCAGACCTTTTCTGCCAAGGACGCAACGATATTTCATAACAATGATATAAAGATGTTACGCGATCTAGCTGACAGGGCGTAATAAAAATATCGTAAAGCTTTTCCATAGACTTCGCTAGAATAAATAGAAATAATAAGACATTTCTGATCTAACTTCCTGCCTTATTCTCTATAAACGTAGTATAAGTATATTTATTTCGTAAGTAACGTTCGTAGTTAATCGAATAAAATTTCATCATGGTTTCGGATTGTCAAGTAATTTTTGAGTGTTAATGAATGTGTTAAAATTTTGTGTGTAAAATCACATGAAATAATGAACTAAAAATAATTTGACTTGAAAACTTACAACAATTAACACGAATTTGTGATTCATTTCGTCCGAAATAAAAAAAACCTTTTACAATAAATTCATCAATCATACTTTGATTTTCCTTTTTAGCTAAAACAAGTAAAAACTAAAGTGAAAAATAAATCTTACTACCAGAAACACATGACGCACAGAAGATGCATGGCCAGTTTTATCTAGACCGCTAAAAGAATAGAAGTGCCTGTCTACTATAAATCTAGGCTGTCACTAGCAGACGTTAACATGGATTTAGTGCTTAAATCCTACAACACCACTTTACGCTAAAGGGAAATGGCTGGAAAACTAGATTTTCAATGTTTCTACTGCTATAATATTCCAAAAGCTCTATTTTATACTTTGCATTCGTATAAAATATGTATATTATATATTTAAGGGGAAAATTAGGGCCAAATAAAGAATAGGTATATTATTTGATGAATTAGAAGTTAGGATGCTAATAATTGTTATATGATTAAAATCATCTTTAGTTTTTCAAATACCTATATAAATCAGAAAGACAAGTCAACAAAAACAAATTAAGATTTACATTTATTTAGATGTCAATATGAGAGTTGCTCATGTGACTCCATGACGTAGAACCCACCCATTAACACAACTTTGCTTCCAAAATCAAACTTTTTTCTACAGGTAAAAAAAATTTGCTTTTCTTTTTTACACAGTAGAATTTTTGGTGCTGTTTTAGATTATTCTTTTTTGTTACAGCTTCAAGAGAAACAGCCTTCACTTACGCAATAACCTCAGCGGGGGTGTCTCTAGCGATATCCCGTGCGTGTCGCGACGGTCGACTATCCAGCTGTAGTTGTAGTCGCGCGACCCGGCCGCAGCACCTGCACGATGAGTGGGTCTGGGGCGGCTGCGGGGACAACCTGGAGTATGGTTACAAGTGAGCTCCTTGTGCGTTATGTTAGCCTAGTAACAGTGTTTGAGTCGAGGTGTGTTAGTCGCAACCCGGCTGTTATAGCTGCACTATGAGGCTTGGTCTGCGGCGTTAAAGACAACCTGGAGTATGGTTACGAGCTTACAAGTCAGCAACTAGGGCGTTATGGTAGCCTAGTTATATTGTTTTAAAAATCCTGATTCATACAAATTCCACAGCAGCAGACGATATGATTGAGCGAGATTAAAGAGATATATATATAGAGAGATTAGATAAATGTATAAGATAAAATTATTAAAAGATTATTCAATTGATTTTTGTCCTTAAACTAAACTTTCCACCCTATGACGAATGGTTTTAATTGTAAAAAATAAACATAACTGCTTCCTAATTTAAAGCTATCACAGGTCAAAAAATCAGACAAGCAAAATATTGAACTCTCTGATAACTATCATGTAGTTTTAATTAACATCTCTTAGTTATTCATGCTGTCTTAGTATTACAAGGCGAAACAAAATAGGACCTTCTCATGTCTATTCTACGTTCCGCGTATTCCTCCCACACACTAACTAACACATCGAAGCTCAATGTGCGGGGTGGATCGAAGAGCTTTCGTCATGAATGTGCGTTCACTTCTAATAGATTATTAAGTCCTGGTACAACTACGCTAAAACGATGACGTATTTGCCACGTGGTTCCAACGGCGTTAATGGTTCATGTTTGAATTTTGAAAATGACTCATAAACCTATGCTCTACTAAACTAACTATCTGTGCCCATGACACACGCTCGTATCTTTTATTTTTATAAACAATGATTATATTATCTATTGTTATTCATAAAATTATAAATATTTACAGAAAGTTTAATCACACTTATATAATTTAAAAGTAAAAATATTAACTTCTTTGCTATGGCGATTTAAATATAATTTGGTATGGAGTGAAATGACACCCTGGATTTACACATAGGCCACGTTTAACTGTGGGAAAATTTATGGGCGGACAGCAATAAACATACAGACAGATAAAGCAATAAATACAATCACGATCTTTACGTAAATAAATGATGTAGTAAAAACCTACAATTTCATAATCTTATTATATAAAAGAAAGTCGTGTTAGTGCCTGAACTTATAACTCGAGAACGGCTGAATAGATTTGGCTGAAAATTGGCAGGGAGGCAGCTTAGAACCGGGGGAAGGACATAGGATACTTTTTACTGCTTTTTTAAAATCTAATAAAATGCGGGCGAAGCCGCGGGCGGAAAGCTAGTAAAATATAAAAGACATTCGCAAAACATTATAAACCTCTCTGTATTGCTTATAGCCGCGTACATCAAACTATATTCTGCTAGTAAGAAACTAGGTAACCTAGATAAAGACCTTAGTTGTAAGACCTTATTATCTCCATTTACTCCTGCACTCCTAGTCAGAAATTATTATTTTATTTAAATACTTACTCTTCAGCTCATGTCTGTACCAACCCGCCTGAAAACGTATTTCATCAAACATACCTCTACAGCCGTTATGAAAGCCTAGTACTTTTCCCCCACTTTATCGAAATTTCCCCGCAAAAAAACTCAGAAACGTGTAAAGTATAGAAAATTATCATTCCCTAACTAGGAAGTTATTTTAATTTCAAATACAAGTAAAATTATTACATATCGATAGGTTTTTTACCAAGTTAAGTATTACTGAAATAAATAGAATTTCAGTAGAAACCGAATAAGTTGTTTAAAACAAAACAAAATCAAACAGGTAAATTGAAGTCGTAATTAAACTAAAAAAAAAGTAACATAAATTAAAATTACTTTTACCTGAAAACCAAATTGACTCAAAGTCCCTGAAACGTTTCAGGTAAGACTCACCTGCCTCACCGCGCACCTGTATACTAGGAATACAGAAGTGTAAAGAAATAAATTTACCTGCTCCAACTCCCATAGAAACGGTATTTCCCTCACACATTTAAAATACAGGTATTGGCTGTTTCCCCTCATGCTTTTCAGGTAACGCTTCGTGTCTGTGTGTTTTCAGTTTTCAGCGTAAGTGCAAGTAATACTGCTGACTCTCTCACACTGACAAGGCTTAGTAGGTACTGTGCTGCTATGCATGAAAGAGAGAAATAAAATATCGGGGGTCCAGGCGTGGCATTCCTATCATTGTGTGTGTGTAGAGCTTTAAAGGTTTCAGTAACAGTGGGTGAGGTAAAGGTAGCTTTCAGTGTGAGAGTCTGCACCTGAGTTTGAATTTACGTGAAAAAGGTATAATTTCCCTCCTGGCAATTTCTTATCTCCTAGTACTCAGGTGAGCTGTAAGACAGGTGAAAAATCCACCTGTACTTTTCAGGGATGAAAGAAGAAATTGACGGTGTGCAGGTAAAAAGGCGTAATATTGAAAAATTAATTGAATATTTTATTAAATTTAATAAATACATTACAATCATACCAAAACAAACAATTCTTTATTTCCTCAGTTTCTTTAAGTTTGATAAATCCTAATTTGCCAAGACAAATAAAGAAAACAAAAATTAGCTTTAATTAAACAATCAATAAAAACCTTTTCCAAAAAAACGATATAATTTAAATCAACCAACGACTAACGTTTCTATTTTTTCATAGGCTACTTACTACTACTATCTAGAAAAATCCTTATACAAAACCAATTAAATTTAAAAAACCCTCTTACTAAATACATTAAATTAGTAGTAATCACGCTGTCATTTGCTCTTCACGGTTGTCAAACCATGGCTTACGACAGGTCGGATACTAGGCGAACAGAAGTTATCAAGAACTTTCAGACTCAACAACTTCAGCCAAAGCCGTAGTTATCGCCATTTCATTCTATTGTTCTTTCAGTACATAATAAATATCAGAAATCTATTTTGCTTCTAGATTCTTAAGGAGTAATTATATTTTTCTTTTGCACGAAATAGGATTTTGTCAGCCAAAAACATTTAGAGAAGAGATAAATAAATAATTTCAATATTATTTTCACCTACGCGCAACGCAACACGAGTATCGATCGCCATTTTCCGCAAACGGCCTACGCCGTAACCTCCCTCTACTCCGTAGTACGTCACGTAGTTCACCTCCTACCCACTCATGCAGTCCTAGCAAGTTTTCACGTACTGAAAGGGTTAGAGACCCGGCTGAAAACGAAAGGGGTATTCAAAACTCTTGGAATATAGCCGCTGAAAATAATTCCAGTGGACTTTTTTGATGCCGCAATTTTTTCATAACTTGTTTGTTGGAGGGTCAAAGCCAGCATTCTATTTTTAGAACGAGACAAAATTCAGACAGGTAAGCAAGCAACTTTCTATTTATTTGATGTTTTCCGGTGAGCGTTTTTCTCAACCCGGAACAATCCAATAGAAAAAGCACCAGGAGAATATGAAAACAAGGAGTTACAAAATTTCAGAAACCACCTCCACCTACAGAGAAACCTTTAGGGAAAGTTTTTATTTTCATTTGTCATGATGATTAAAACAAATGAAACGTTTTCCCACGGTCATAATTTTTCAGAAAAACATGGAATTTTCTGCATATTTTGAGGCACGATGACTAGGATAGCAAAGGTTCGTGGAGATGTTCATTTATTTCTACCTCTACTGACTGCCTCACGTAAAAGTAAGGATATGAGTCTTTAAGACAGGAAATACTATTCAGACGGGAAAATTACGCCATCATGAGTTATTTTTGTCCAAGAAATTCTTTTAAAAAATAAATTATAATAGCTTACTTAAAACAATAGAAATAACAAACTTGTCATAGGCATTTTTAATTTTATAGTTGACTACAAGTTAGACAAAACAAAAGATTTTCTATAAAACATCTATCTGTAAATTCGACCAGTTTAAGTTTGTTTTGTTATCATTATAGTGTTGTGTTTTCATTTTACAGAATACAATCTACACAACAAACTATAACTAACGTACTAGGGCTTCATTGAAATGTTTTATCGAATGCCCTAATGGAAATGGACAGGAAAATCCAATACTAAGGTAGTGTGTGTAAGTAAGTGTCTCATTGAAGGCGGAGCTTAGATTTTCACCCACACAAGAAGGTGGAGCTTTTTAAGCTTTTTACGAGGGGAACTTTAAAAAAGCTCTTCCGACACGTCCCTTTGAATTTTCTCTACTAGGGGTTCATAAGTGTAAGTTGATGAAAGAATGCCAGGAATGCGTGGAAAATATTTGAGGATTCGAATGGCTTTCCACGCTACGCGCTGCGAATTTTCCGAACTAGGAGTGTATAACATAAGGAAAGTATAAAATTCCTTGCATGTGAAGGATAAGTTTGGTCAGTGACGTTCCATTTAGCGCTTAGGGGAGGTTTTCCCGCATCTGAGCATTTGTTGCACCCGGCTTACATAAAGCAGAAGAGGTTCAGAAAAATTCCAAGTATTCGGTATTCCAATATTATACATTCTTGTGAAACATTCGAAACATTCCCGGTTATTCCGGCATACGGATACACATTAACAAAATGTAATGTCATATTATAATTTATGTTCACATAAATCTATGCCAAGAGTGGTAGGATTTTATAAATTATTATTATTATTATTATTTTTTTATTTAATTACAAAAACAAGGCTTTGTCGCTGAGCGACCACATCGCCTTATCGGGAAAAAAAATTATTATTATTTTTATTTACAGATTCCTTAAAATTTGGTTTATATTCTGGGTTAATAAACACCTAGATAGTTTAATTTTTATTAAATAAGACTATTATTCCGATATTCTTGATGTTGCCAAAACGCCTGAATTACTTTAAATATATTTTTTTCGAGCACTTGCTAAAGATTTGCCGATAAACCGGATGACCCCGGATAACCCGGTTTAAGGGAGGTTTTTGCAGAGTTTAGCTACTAGGCAAGCAGAAGCAATATAGAGTAGTTAATCCCGTTTACCCGGTTTTGCGCCCCTGCACCCTGCGAGGGTCTTGAATGGAATCACAATTTGATTCTTGAATATGGAATTATACGAATGTGTGCATTATGATAGATACAGTTACATTTATGTGAAATGACTGAGTGGATGAATAGTGCTGTTTCAGCTCTAATAGCATCAGAAACGAAAATAGTTTTTTTTATTTAAGAGGTTGAATTGAGGTTATCTAAATGGCAATTACAGGTTATCAATAAGTAATTAAGTAATTAATAAAACTATGATACAAAATATGACAAGCTGACAGACTTAATACTTAATCCTATAAAAACACATTCAATTGTTATTATCAGAGGGTCACTAATCAATTGTTAAGTTAGTTTCAAACTTATCTCTAACGGATGCCAATGAACCACCAATGAACCAATTCATCATTAATAAGTGCTACTGTGGTAGGACCACGCAAGCAAAGCTGACGAGTAAGTTAGTTTCAGTAAATATTAAGCTTTATCCTTTCAAAGAAAAACTACCAGGCGCTACGCAATATACGAACTGAAAGTTTTAACACCAAAACAAATACAAATTCAGGTCTATGTCATTCATAATAAAGTTCATTTTACTAAAGCTGTCTGTGCTACGATATCAACCCCTCGTAGCTTCGTAGCTGTTGTAGACTGTGTAGCGGAAAATGTAGCTATCCTGTTTTCTCGTATTGACTTCTATCTCTTTTTAAGGAAAAGCTTTCATTCATGTTTTGTAGTGAGTTGAGTAGGTACTATCAGAGTACTAAAAACCATTGTATGCGTAACATACAATGGTTTTTACTAAAAAAAATGTCTACTATAACAAAGTAAATGTGTCCGAAAACTGTACTCTACAGGTTATTTATTTATGATCCTACAAAGTTTTCCTCGAATTTAGTATTTTTTTTAATTCTGAGAACCAATTACTAAGCTTGGAAGTTAGTAACCTTAGTTGTTTATGAATATTAAACTAAACGTTATAATCATTACGAAATTGATTAACCACGGTTTGTGATTAAAAGTGTTTTTCTCTATCTTCTTCTTTTCTTCATCGTAATAAAAAAGAACAACTCACAAACATGACATCATTTACACATTTTATCTTTCTATCATTTTATGAAAAGACGTGCCTAAACTGACGTTGGTAAAATAACTGCAGCATCATAGGACAGTCAGTCTTACAAAATAAGCTCTATAATTAGTGATTTTAATTTTTTCCTACCAGGTTCACAGAAAGCTTTGTAGATGTCAGAGAGCGAGAGCGCAAAGTGAAAAGAGGCAGCCGCGAGCAGGGCCGCCAACTGATGAACCGGCATAATAATGAGGCAGGGCGAAGGGTGAGTTCCATGTTTAAATTTGAAATTTCGTATGGATGTTCTCTATTTCTCGTTTCATAGAAATATCTCTGAAAGATTTTTTGTTTTATAAACCGTCGTACAAATCAGTTTATTACATATTTATTTCTGATATCATAAATTTCCTTATATACCGAAAACAATATTTTAATTCTTCACTTTTTTAGGCTGATGTTAACTTAAGAAATGGTATCGAAGAAAATTTAAAAATTTACCAAACATTTGTCGGAAAGAAAAGTTATTAATTATCTCTGAATATCTTTCGAACTCTTTCTCTATCTCAATTTATTTGAATTTATTTGAACGATACACTAAGCTTTCTTATACAAAACATTAGTCGGTTTAGAAAGCTTAGTATTACTTGAAACATATAGATTGCTATGTGAATAGGGCTAAATATATATATCATCAACTGTTTCAATATTTTTTGAGGCAAAACACTACTTCGAGCATATTGAATCCATGATATGATTTCAGGCCGTGATTGCAAAATCTAAGGTGACATGCAAATGCCACGGAGTTTCTGGATCATGCAGTTTGATCACCTGCTGGCAACAGCTTGCGTCTTTCAGAGAAGTTGGTAAGTATGTGAAATATATTTTGTATCTTGTATAATAAAATAAAAAAGTCTATCTTTAGCCAGTTTCTATTACACCGGCCCGGACCATACTCGGTGTAATATAAACTGGTTCATATAAAATGTATGTAACGTGCCCCGTCCGGGCCACGGTCACGGCCCGGCCCGGCCCCGGCCCGGTCTAATATAATTCATCCCTTAGTGTTTGATTCCAACAGTCGATTATTTTAAATTACCAATCAATTTTGCCCTCTAAACTAAAATTCTAACCAAATTCTTTCGGCGCCGCGGCGTACAAGAATTCACAGTGGTAGGGGAATATGAAATTCCTGACATTCTTTTAACCTTTCTTTAACTTATTGTGCCCTAGTACTTGGGATGCCCGGATGAGGGAAAACCTCCCCTAAGTGAAGGAGAATTTGGATTTTAGGGAAACTAATCAAACTTACAGAGTCAGTCAGACACAAAATCTTGTTTTTTCCTCAGAATTAAATTATGTTACATCTACTCTTAGTAGCATCAACCGAGGGAAAAAGCAACTACAAAATCATAAAATCACCATTTTGGAGTACCTATATTTTTTGTTGAAAGTTTCCTTTGATAAAATAAAACTATAGGTATCATTAGATTCATATTAGGTAACATTGTAATCGTCCCGTTCTAACATAATAAACTGATGATAAATCTAATATAAATCGTACATATCATTATCACCAAATTACATAAAAACAAATTTTTTAGTTACCTATTTCTAACTCAAAGCAGGTTTTATTATTGACCGAGGAAGTAGAAAAAGAGTCTTAAAATAGTAATTTATTTTATAATTTCATTATTCACGAATGGGTCCGTAGAGTCATTAAGTTGGTCATTATAATGTCATATAGCTGTCACACACAGACGCCGTTGGGTGGTCGCTGTGACATAATTATAGATGATTATAGGATTTAGACGTAATGGGTAATATTGTACGGTATTATTGCTATCATTAAAAAACCATTTCGAAATGGATGGTTTCTTTGTTGAGGGTTAAAGATAAAGAAAGACTGAAAAAGAGAACTCATATTTTAACAGAATCTTATCTTTAAATAGCTAATTATTCCTGAGTCATTATTAATATTAAGAGTTATAATTAATATTTTTCATGCAAAGTTACAGCTTTTTTGGACTAAAAGTCAAAAAAAGGACAAAAAAATATTTATGGAATTATTTATAGACAGAACCATACAAATAGGTAATTAATGGTTATAAATGTACGGAACTTATTCTAGCATTAATTATCCATCTCTCTCATTTCTGGCTTTCTGTTACATTACAGTCATTACACAAACGAAGCCTTAGCACACAATTAAATATCTATTGTTCTCTCTCTGATTAATGTCACAGATCAGAAACAGTACCCGGAGCTAATAGGGCAATTACTCCTCCATGTTCATGTCAGCCTGGTATTCCGATTGTTTGTTTTAATAAAAATCGTTTATTAGTTTCCCATCAACTTCTGGATTCCGGGATTAATATTCCGCAAGAAGTGTATAAATAATTATTATTTATATAACGAACTACATAAACTTCATATTAATTATTTGAGTATATAAATTCCATTTGCTTCTGTAAGAAAAGGTTTTTTTCACACTCAGACCAGACTCCACAAGAGTTGTAAATACCAATTTATTAATTAATCCTTTGAATAAATGAAATAAATAATAGGCCTAGCGTAGCCTAGCTATTTTATTAGGGTTTTAAATGACAGTTAGTACCTCGTAAAATGTTAAAAGAGGTTGAATATGCTTTGTAAGCCTTATTAAGTAGTTTTAAACCCATAAATAAGAGACGCAGAATGTTCATTATTACTGTGAAATATGCATTGGAAGTTAAATGGAATATGGGCTAGCATTGATTGGAGATTAGTGAAGTAATTTTGATGCGCCTAATATTCGTTTTATGTTGTGCATAATTTGGAACAAAACAGCTCTATTTCTCGATTGTAACGGATCTAATATTCGTTTTATGTTGTGCATAATTTGGAACAAAACAGCTCTATTTCTCGATTGTAACGGATCTTGGCTTAGGGCCGATTTTTCAATGGTCAGACGACTAGATAGCATTTATTCTGCAGTTAACAAGAATCTCCATTTTTCAATAGACAGATAGGCCTTAACAGTCTGCTTAACTCTGTAACTAGTATGCAATGATTTTATATAGTATAGATATGTTACCTTCATGTAATTGCAGTTTGAAATCTGTTCCGTGAATCCAAAACTGACATAAGATGTCAAATGTTTACTAGTTCATAGAGTAACATTTATATTCGTAGAGTGGACACTTGAGTAAAATGTATAGTAATAGGTAAGAAATTAAACACCTTACAAAAGTAAATCATATTTATTGAAATTGAAATAATTAATGATAAATTAGTAAAACACACTTTCTAAATACCTTCAAAAAGATTTTATTTATTTATTTTCTGTCTCTTTAAAAGTTTTTTTAATTCGGGGTTATTTTTATGTGCGGAATGGAGACGAATATTTGTGTATTTATGAATTATGGTTTTAATCAAATATACGCGATGATTAAAAATAGGTAGGTACCTGTGTTGAATGTTCGATCAGAATTTACATTTACATCGAATTTACATCGCCATCAATATTCGCATCTACACTAACTAATCTATGTCCGCGCCTCAAATTATTTGGAAAAATAAATAATCTAAGTATCTTTGCATACTCGCATGTGATACGAGATTCCTTGTGTTTTGTTTACTTTAGCATCGTAATTGGTACACTTCCGAAACACACACGATGGCATTTTTAATTTGTTTTAGCAAGGACACAATAACCTACGGCATGTCAAGCTCGTGATTGCGCTCGACGCAGACTGACAACTAAAAGTTACAATTGGGTTTTATTTGAGTCTTTACAATGCGCGTGCTTGTAACAAATCTATACTATATAAAATCATTGCTAGTATGTATTTATTCGATAGTTAAAATCTCAGATAAAATTATTGGACTGTTAGCTATCTGTAGTTTTATCTGGGTTACCTACCTTTATTTTCGTACTAGGTACCTACCTACCTACATATTTTTTCATAAATTTAGATTTTAGACAAACACTTTTACTATACTATATTTTTAGACAATAGATCTAAATCTATCTATTATAATAAATCATCAACATGATATTGTTTCCCAAGGTGACTTCCTCCGAGACAAGTACGAGAGCGCCACCGAGGTGACGGTGTCTCGGCGCGGCAAGCTGCGGCTCGGAGACCCGCGCTACAGCCTGCCCACCGCGCAGGACCTGCTCTATCTCGAGGACTCGCCCAACTACTGCGTCCCCAACCAAACTGTGGTAAGTAGGTATCTAAAACAGCATAATAGGTACCTATGGGATAAATTCAAGCTCGTAACTCCTCGATAGCGTCGTGGTTAGCGCAACCAAGGCTAAACTGGGAGGCGTGGGTTCGATTTCCACTGAAGGAGCATGGTTACGTTGTGATCTTGTAATTTTTCCTATACCATTTTCTTATTATTTAGAAGACGCTCACTAGGCAAAACTAACAGCGCGTCTTCTGGTATATAAATCCCTAAACAGCATAGCTCAAATTCACAATAAAGCTGGAATTCTAATAACAAACGTTAATTTCAGGGTGCCCTTGGAACAATGGGTCGAGAATGCAACAGAACCTCCTCAGGAATGGACGGCTGTTCACTCCTCTGCTGCGGTCGAGGATACAACACCAAGAAGTCCATCGTGAAAGAACGTTGCAACTGCAAGTTCCATTGGTGCTGCCGGGTCGAATGCAACACTTGTGTCAAATCTGTGGAAGTGTATACCTGCAAATAGCGCCATCTAGTTGGGGAAATAAGAACATTTAGGACTGAAGTGACACCTATTGGAAATTCAGTGAATTATATTTCCAGCAATATTATAATGTAGCATAATTCAGCAATCATTGTGGCTATTTTGTCAGCATCGCGAAATCATTCATGGTTTTTTATTTATTTATTAGGCTATAGTATAAAATCATAAAATAAACGCTATAGTAAACGTAACGTGGTAATAAATTATTATAAAAGTAAGTAATCGATAACGAATAAAAAAATAAAGGTTCAAACCAATTTTTGTTGGTAGTTTGCATGATTAAACACATACAGTATCTACCTACTCAAAATATAATACCGACTTATGTACTAGAATTATTATGTAATTAGAATTACATTGTGATATTGTGATCCTGTTATTTTTTCTAAACATTTTCTAATACTTAGTTAATATTTCCTCAATTTGCCTAGAAATATCCGTTTATTCCAAACAGTTCGATCAGTAGTTCGATTGTCGAACTGTTTGGAAGTTTTTTTTCCAAACAGTTCGACTGACGCATCGAACTAGTATATCAAACCTTTTATTACTTCATAGTTTTGTAGATATTTGTAAAAGCGAAAATTATAAGTATGTAAGTTTTATTTAAAATCTTGCGGTTCACAGAATATATTTATTTTTTGAACCGCATACCAAATTGAATTGCAACAGTTCTGAGACATACGGACGAAGGGACATGACGAATATATACCTACCTACCTAAAAACTCATTATTTCCCATAATAAAACAAAATGAAGAGTTTTTTACCAGTTTATTGTTATTTGTAAGTAAGTTAAGTTTGAGTAAAACCAGTCTAAATCATACATTAAAAGGCTACTTCGAAGGAATTGTATACAGGATTAATTTAGTGCATTCCAGTAAGTCTAGGTTTCAAACAGGCACACTAGGCTATTTTCTCATCATATTCTTAGGTACCTAATCCTCACCCCCGTGTTAGACGAACCGAAACCAATGTCGAAACTTTCAATTAAGGTCTTAGAGCGTGGGGCCTAATTAATTCATTAATCAATTACACTAAACAATTATTAAACAATATAATAGAAGTATATTGATGTAATTTGATTGTAGATTCTAGTGTGTGTGAGTCCTCATGTGCTTAACCAGAGTCTGCTTTTCAATGAATTTCTTATCACACACAGAACATGTGTAAGGTTTCTCTCCAGTGTGTGTCTTCATGTGTACAATGAGTCGCTGGTTTATAATGAATTTCTTGTCACACACAGAACATGCAAATGGTCTTTCGCCAGTGTGAATCCGAATGTGCTTAGTTAGACTCCCTTTTTCACTGAATTTCTTATCACACACAGAACATGTATAAGGTTTCTCTCCAGTGTGAGTCCTCAAGTGCCCAAGGAGAATCCAGTTTCGATTAAATTTCTTATCACACACAGAACATGCGTAAGGTTTATCTCCAGTGTGAGTCCTCATGTGTATATTCAGATGCTGTTTTGAATTGTATTTCTTATCACACACAGAACATGCGTAAGGTTTCTCTCCAGTGTGAGTCCTCATGTGTATATTGAGATGCCGTTTTGAATTGTATTTCTTATCACACATAGAACATGTGTAAGGTATATCTCCAGTGTGAGTCCTCATGTGTATATTCAGATGCTGATTTGAAGTGTATTTCTTATCACACATAGAACATGCGTAAGGTTTCTCTCCATTGTGAGACCTGATGTGTATAATCAGATTCCGTTTTGAAGTGTATTTCTTATCACACATAGAACATGTGTAAGTTTTCTCTCCAGTGTGAGTCCTCATGTGTACAATTAAAGACGAGTTTCGATTGTACTTCTTATCACAAACAGAACATGCATAAGGTTTCTCTCCAGTGTGAGTCCTCATGTGTACAATTAAATACGAGTTTTTATCGTACTTCTTATCACACACAGAACATGCATAAGGTTTCTCTCCAGTGTGAGTCCTCATGTGCTTAATCAGATCCGAGTTTTGATTGAATTTCTTATCACAAACAAAACATTCGTAAGTATTCTCTCCAGTGTGAATCCTCATGTGTGTACCCAGATCAGATTTAAGAAGGAATTTCTTATCACACACTGTACATGAGTAAGGTTTCTCTCCAGTATGAGTAATCATGTGCCTAACCAGATCGAAGTTAGTATTGAATTTCTTATCACACACAGAACATGCAAAAGGTTTTTCACCAGTGTGAGTCCTCATGTGTATAATCAGATGCGAGTTTCGACTTAATTTCTTATCACACACAGAACATGCATAAGGTTTCTCTCCAGTGTGAGTTCTCAAGTGCTTAACCAAATTCAATTTATTGCTAAATTGAAGGTGACATAGAGAACAAGCAAAGGGTTTCCCTGCTGA